>JAGSPU010000056.1:1200000-1526642 GCA_019321725.1 Paulownia fortunei | reverse complement strand
CTAAAACTCATTTCTTTTTCTATTTATAAACCACATAAAACATAAATGGTGAAGGTTACGATTTTTGTGGGTGGTGAAGAGTTTACATGGCCTATACTGTGGGGGTTAAGTGTATATAACCCTTCTAAGTATAATAATAATAGTAGTTGTAGTAAAAGGTAAATCTGGAGAAAAAGTCAGTAGCGATATCCAGGATTATTATTTATGCATAGATATGGAGAGTTGATACGGCAGACTTGGTAAAGGATACCTGAAATTGTCGAGAACTTGTAACCAGAGAGACTTTAGAGCTGCCATGGCTAAAACAATTCTAAGGCTGTTACACAGCTGAAAAGTAAATCGGTGTGCCAAAATCAGATAACTGTTAGCTAATATACCTTTTGAAACTTTTCAGCATCCCAACTCGCCATTTCCAGGATGCTGATGCGCGTTGTCACATGGTTGCTGCGTCTTAACATTGCAATGCTTCGGTGACTTTGGATTGGAGGGATGTGATTTCCTCCTGCAGAATATGTTCCAACTTCTCTTTGTTTTAGCCAGCTTCTGGAACTCCTCTTTCATGCTTTGGCACTCCTTCTCCAGCTCACAAACACGTTCCCTCATATCGTCTATGCCTGGTCCTCTGTCACGCGAGGCTTCCCTTTGGCGGCAACCAGCGTTCTTGGAGAGTGCAAGAACGGAATTGGGATTCTGAGAGTTGTCAAGATTGTCGGAAACGAAGAACCAACCAGAGATTGATGTGCGCAGTCGCAGCTGCTCGAAGAACAAGACTTGCACAATCACTCTGAGGGGTAGCCTTTCATTTTGGGCAGCATGAGTGCTGGCCTCCAATGAAAGCTTTTGGAAATTCATGAGTCTACAGATTTGCTCCCGCTCTGAGTCTGTGAGCCAAGGATGTGCCTGCCATAGTAATTTGTCTTACCAATTTATCATGGACAAAAACAGGACAAGGATCAAAGAAAGATATGCTAATAGTGTGCTAGTTTTTCTGAAACCTCCTTAGTTCAGCAACCAATGAAAGAAAGAGTAGATAGTGAGGATGTATGATAAGAGCTACATCATATCTGTCCATCACTGTTCCGCCCTGGTGTTCAATTGTTTCGATTCTCTAGCATCACTAGTCCAGGAAACCCTCCAGATTGATCAAACTTTTACTTTAAGTCTTTAACCATACTTGTTGTCAATTTAAGTGGAATATTGATGAAGAGATTCTTCATTAATAGCTTGTATCAACATAAACGAAGCATGCTAAAACAAAAATTCAGCAAATGTTGCAGGCAGTCCTAATGTTCTGTATGAATCCAGTTTCCTTCTCACATTTCTCAAAAGTGAAGCTATACTATTTGGAGAGTTCCATCACATACAAACATGGATAACAAGTATTGCCTTACTGGTTGCATGCAACGAATATCTTAATGTGAAAGACCTATAACAGCTGGAGCAGCAGCAATCAGGCTTTTATTGCAAAAAGAATTCAGGTTTAAATCGATCACAGACATCTAGCATTTGGCTTAGTTCTCCAAAACTTCCATCGCATAATAGAAGAAATCGAGTTCTGTTACTGTTTTTATGGCTAACATTGTACATCAGGGAAAAATTTCTGGCTAGATTGTACCCTTTGGACTTATTATTTTCAATAAATCACCTAATCCCTGGGAAAGTAAAGTTACTTAAAATGCATTGGTGTTTGATCTTGATTTGAATATTTCTATACAATAATAACATGGTTATGATTTGACAGCAGAGTATGGGAACTTTACCTTCAGATATATATCAATTGCACGATAAACTCCATCAGAAAGTGGCCTAGCATAATCAGGAACTGCGGCAGCAAGAGATTGGAATTTTGGGAACTTCAAATTAACATCTGGGGCCACATCAGCAAGATATGCGTCTACCAGATTAGCCACCATTGTTAACGATGTCAATGAATGTGTCCCTTCCACTAATTGACTTTCTTCAACAATGCATGGAGAAGCAGCAGTTGAAGCCTGGTCCATTGAAATAAAATGATCCAGAATCCTCTGGAAACAGTCGATATCATATAAGGTCTCCACAGAATAGCCCATGTTTGGTATTAATAGATCTTCCAATGCAGCTTGGTCTAACTGCACTCCCACCAGTCTCTCCAAATTTTCTCTGCATGATGGGCTGGCCTGCAAAACCATAGCAGTACGGAGCAGCCTAAGAAGGAACCTAGTATGAATGACTCCTTTCTGGTTTGGAAGTAACTCCACTATCTCTTCAAGAAGTGCCCCTTGGTCTGCCTCAGAAGGGATGGAAATTGTTGAACCTGAATTCAGATTTTTGAAGCTTGATTGTCTATTCATCTGGGGTATGTATTTCTTTGCATAGAACACCAATGCTCCAGCAATATTCTCAGCCCGCATGCCTCCTGCTTCAACCGCTTGGATCAACCGTTTATAGAGAGGCAAACTAAGGAAGGACACATCCTCATACCACCAATCATCACTCACAGGCTGCGGCTTTGTTGCTGTACATATTCCATTCCAGAAAGCAGTTCCTGTAGTTCTTCCAGTCTCATTGCACCCTGATACAGGCCAATTGAATAACATAGGATCAGCACAAGCCTTCATTGCCAGGGAGTTTATGCATCTTGACACAATATGAAGCTCCTCTGCATGTGGCAGAACTTCTTCACTGGTTTCAAGTGCTTTTATTGTGTCTGTCCAATTGCCAAAAATTTCATTAAGAAAAGCCTCTGTTTGTGCATTGAGGTTTCCCTCCCCATACTCTTCATTCATTTGGAGGTACTCAGCCGCACACCTAAGACTTACAACATTCATCGACGTAAGCTCTATTTTGACACCATAGCAGAATTTGGCTACTAGCTCGAAAGCTTTAGCTCCTCCAGGTAACTGACTAAGTTGTAAAACACAAGCAGATCCATCAGTACTGGTTAATTCTCCAATAAGCTTCTCAAGTAGTCCACTCCTCGACAGCAAAGGAAACTGTAACATGTGGGCATTAGTCTATGAAAACTAAATTGGTGATAAAAACACTCAGCATAAACTACTAGACCAAGCCACAATTTCAAAAGTTGAAGGACTAGAAAACTCACCTTGTGAAGATGAAAGGACATTTCTCCAATCTCAATTGTGACATCACTCTGGAGGCCAGATGTGCAATGCCTGTAAAGATCGCATGAGAAAGCTTACATCAACTAAGTTAAATCGTTGTATATTCAATCACAAGCTATAGGGTTCAAAATAGCCAGTATCCATGGATATCATATCACAAAAAGATGAGCATATATGAACCCTTATATCACCCTCAACAAAAACAAGTCTTGGGAAATGGGATAAGATAAAGAAGATAGACAGAGTATAGTTTTTCTGTTTTTTGTGCTTACCAAGTTTGGCCCTCGCGGTGAAATGCTTCAGATTTTGAGCCAAGCTTCATGTAAGCCATGTATGAATCTGCTTCCTTTTTTTCCCCTGTGTTTTCAAGAAACACAAAAAGATTAGGACAGTAAAATTAACAAGTGAAGTAAGAAACTGTGAAAAGGGTTTTAGCTTTTGTGTTGAATCTTTCCATGGGAGTGTGTCCGAGTCTACTGGAGGAAGTGAAGAACAGAAAATACATGGCAGTTATCCAACTGTCTTCCCTCTCCTTCACTTTCTCCCCAATTTAGATTCAGTCTATTGTAGTTTAGGTCACGTTTGGAACATGGATAGTTTGCATGGAAAAGGAAAATCAGTTAGCCACAAGCACGAGAAACTTTTAACCTTTTGAAACCATTCACTACTCCTATAATATATTTTTACCATATTTTATTTAAAAATGATAATGAAATGAGTATAACTTAAACTCAACCCAATATCATTGTGTTTAGAAAAAGTTTTAGCAGTAATCGGTTCAATTTTTGGTTATTTTCAAACCCGGTCGCTCCAAATTCAATATTTTTTTAAAAAAATATGCTTATATGTTTTTTTAGAAAAAAAATTTAGAAAATTTTAATAATATCATTTTTTAAAAATTTAATTTTTAATATTTTATAAATTATAATGTGGGTTTAACGGGACTACTCATCATATATAAATTTTAAACGAATTTGAATACTTAAAAACTTTAAAGGGTGAATGTTGAATTCAAACAAATTCGACTCAAAATCAATTTATTGCCATTTCTAGTTTTACCACACACAATTCTAATTTGAAAACTTTTTTTTTTTTTTTTGGTTGAAAATTTCTGCCTCGTAGTGCACGATGGCCTAAATACTAGTGGATTGGATCAGTGCACCTAAACATGAGCCGGCCCAAATCAAAACACTCCAGTTGGGTCTGAAATTAGTGGGCTTTTGCTTTGTGCAAAAAATATTTCTTTTAGGTTGGGGTTCGATCTGGCATTTAATGGGCTAGATTTGGGCACAATTGTGACCAAAATCTGGTGTAACAAGTCGAATGTTTGGATTGTCCCCCATAGTATTCATTGAAAATAGTTGCAGTCACTAATATCCAATTCTTTTGTCCTTACTTTCCGTCTAAGTCCCAATCAGATATATAATTGAGATTGACAAAACGAACGATCACATTTAAGTATAGTTTTTTTATTATTATTATTCAAATCATGTGTCCATCCACGCAAATTAGACTTGTATTAAATAGTCTATTTATATTTCTCTGACATTTCTCCGACAAGACTACTTAATCGAAATATGTCAATTAATTATGCTCTCGTTTTCTTTTCAGTCTCGTCATCATAATATTTTTTTAGTGAATCAAAATATTTTAACATAAGCCCCCGGTGCTTATTCAAATTAATTAAAGAAGCCACGAGGCCATAGTGTCATTTGAGTCAATTATACCCTCTAGTTTTATAATGCAATGTGATTTGTATGAAATTTTGGCCAATAATAGTTACTGAAATTTCAAATAGTCTTTGATCGAAAAAAATAAAATAAAAAATTGTCTGAGATGTTCTCCAAAGATTTATTTTAAATGTCTAAATCAATTTAAAGGGCTGGTCTCGTTGACAAGTGCCATCAAGATGTTGAGTTGCTTGACTAGTGTAAATAATTGCAAGAATATCAAAATTGGTAAAGATATAAATAAAGATGCTTTTAACTTTTGATTTGTTTTAACTTAATTTTAGAGAAGTAGTATTTGCAAATACAACTACAAACACCTATTTTCAACTTAAATGAAGGCAAAAGCTAGAAGTTACTTTTTTTTAAGCATTTGCAAACATGCTCAAAGTTATTGAATTTTTAAGTTTAAGGGCAATTTAAAAATAAGTTTGAATCAACTTTCATAACACAAGGATCAAGGCTGACGAGCCATATTTCAGTACTCAGTTCAAAGATTCAATTCAAAATATTCAATTACAATGGTCCAAGACTATAGATCATGAACACTTAAATGGATTATACACCATATCATAGTGAAATATAATTCTTGACCAATAATTATAAATACTCTCATTTTTCATTATTTGAAAGTATCTCATTTGTTTTGGTCATTCTATAACTTTTATTTATTGGCATATTTTTCATTTGATCTGATTTTTTTTGAGCGTTGGAAGATTTATTACAAATAAACTTAAATTTAATTATAAATTTTGAGAGCCAAAAACTTGGACTAAATTCAAGAATCGTCTTCCCTTCATATCATGCACAATTTTTAGGTTCTTAACTTGTGCACCCATAGATCGGTCCACATCTACAATTGCAATTACACTTATGTAAGCAGGTCTTTAGATTGATTTATTTTTAATTTATAGAGGGGCAATAGATCTTTTTATTCTTTGTAACTTTCATAGGTGGTAATCTACAATTCACATGTATTTGTATTCACGTGTTTTCAGAAATTATAAATGAGTACATCCAAAAAGCAATCCACGTGAAATTTAAAAAAAAAAAAAACAAAAAAAAAACTCAAAAGGTCAAAAAAAAAGCATTCAATCGAGCCTGGAGGAACCATGTTAAATTACGAAATTACCTCTCTTTCTTCCAAAAGGCAAACTAAACGACTAAACGACAGACATTCAGCAATGCCGTCAGTGGTTGGGCACGCACGAGCAAACCACCATGAGTCTTCTCCAGTCATCGCCTGCCACGTGTTTTATGATGTACAAGTCAACTACCCAAACCACAGTTTTTTCCATTTTTTTTTTTAAAAAAAAGGGCCCCGGGCACATTTGTTGTCTTGTAGCTGCCAACTTAGCGTGTGCTGCCCATTGGGCTTTATTTACTTTTACACCAATAATTTAGATAAAAATGCAAATTAAACCCCTACCAACATGAAAATAAAGATATCATTAGGAAAGACGATTGAGTGACAATGAAATATTGAAATAAAATGATTGAGGAGGATATATTATATATATTATTTTTTTGTATTATAAGTTTCATATTATATATAATCAGCGTGCTTCTGAAAAATTGTACATCCGTTCCAGATTTATAACAACACTGCTACGTTGAATGTGAAGTAATTGATCAAGATTTTAATTGGTATAAGTAATTAAGAGAGAAGAAGTAGTGATTATAAAAAAAAAAAAAAAAGTATATAAAATGTGTTGGGGACAAGTTGGGTGGTTGATGAGTTTAGAGGAGAATTAATTAAGAAAAGTTAACCTAGAAAATTAGTTTGGACCTACTCCATGTTACTTTCAATGCTTCATAAGTATGGCTAACTTGTACTTAGCAATATCTATTTATCTTGACATCGTGGCGAAGAAACTTGCCTCATTTTTTGCCACATATTTGCTAAGAGTTATCGTCTTCTGTACAAAAAACGACTGCACTTTTATTAGACAATGGATTTATTTCACCATGTAATAAGAAGAAACAAAAGTCGTTAGAGAGAAACCATACTGTTATTTTGCTGAATTTGAAATGGTTCAATAATTAAATTAGCTGAATATGCTGCTATAATAGTTAACGACAGAGGACAAAAGTAGGAAACCATGTCCAAAAAACCACCTTCTTTTGAAGTTTTTGGGGATATTAATAGTTTTAATGCTTTGAATTATCATAGGTGTAACAACCCTCAAGGCATAAATGCGACTTTAGGGTACAATTTCTTTTAATTAATTGTAGTTAGATAAATTGGGACAAGAGAGCTAGTCGTCCTTAACACGACACGTACATCTGTGCTGGAAAATTTAATGCTGCCCATGAAATGCGATTCCACTGCTAGTTGGTGCTATGCTTTAAATCAATTACAGTACATATGTAATTACTTCATTAGCTTGTTATAGATACAGACAAAGGTAGGAAATATTTCCCACTCAACCACTGTATAGAAAACAGTGGCTTGAACCAATATATACTGCAAATACAATAATCAATGGTTCATTTCAGACATAGATATTATCACATATGGATTTGATCGTCTTCACATTCTTTAGTGAAACTCGTGCATCATATTCCAAGGTCAATTTCAAAATCTTGAACAAAAAAATAAAATATTTCAATGAAATTCATTATATTAAAAGGGTCATGAAAGAAACAAATAATTTCTCTAAAAAGTGGAACAACATAGTAACGAAGAATATATTTTCCATTTACAAACTAACAACTCTTCAAGCAAATCTCAAACATATTTACATAGTATTTTGTTTTGTTATAGAAAAAGGATCTATTTGTTTACGTATATGGAACAAGACAATAATCTTGTAGTGATGAGGTGTGACCCCCTCCATGTGGGCTGGTTAGCTGTCTGCATGAGGCGGTGTGCGGGTAACAGTGCACACACACAAAAATAGTCGCATTATGCATCAAGCGCTGCAGGGACAAAACCCACCAACATTTGACGTGGGCCAGTTCTTGCATTAGTCCATAGCAATGTCCAGTCTTTTTATAACCTTTTTTTTCTTGTGTGTTGTAAAGAGGTTAGGGGAAGAGGTTTCCAGGAGTGGGCTCAGTGTCGCATGTATTGGTCTCTCAGTTGTACATACATATTTGTATGTATTGTTTTTCATCATCCATGGTCCAACCACTTGAATATATAAATATGTATGTCTTGTATGTGTCGTATAGTAGTGGTTACATATATGTATATATAATATATAGATACAAACTAGTATGTGTGTGTGTGTGCGTGTGGGGTTGGGGGTGTGTGGATACATATGTATTGATGGTATGGGTGGGGTGGTATTGCAGGTAATGCATGATATGGTTCATGAGTCGTTTTCGTTGGCCACCGGCAGTACTGAGTCAGTGGTCGTAGTTTATGACATAATAATGTCAAGACCCAGGCTATGCCCTTGGTCACGTCCTAATCATCACTTAGAATATTTACTTTCATTATGTGATTTCATTACCGGCATGGATATACATACACACGAATACATACGCGTACATTCAAGTGGAAACTGGATGATATTCCGGCCATGAACAAATTTTAATTTTGATTTTTTTTTTTTTGAGGACAATGAGTAAAGATATTTTTAGCTTTATGAAAGCCAATTTTATTATTTTTAGAGGAATAAAATTTTAATTTTTAATAATTTTTTATATAAATATGAGGAGAGACGACTACCTGCCAGCCCCAGCCCCTTATCCTGTCTTGACTGGACCTAAACTAGATTAATACAATGGAGTTTTCCTCCTATAAGTCCGATTGTTGTTAATTGAGCTTGATACAGATGCTAGTGCAATTGGAGATTCAGGAATGGCCAGTTTTGGGAGATCTAAGGTATGAAAATTGCAATGTAAATAAAGAGAGTATATTAGGAATTATTGATTATGGGATTTATTTTCGAGTTTATTTGTAAATGAATACTAATGATGCTTTCGATACTTTTAGAAAATGAATTTTTCTTTCTCTAATGTAATGAATCAATGTCCAAATACTTGAGTTTCTTGCTCATTTGCTAATTAATTGTTATTTTAGCATTTGGAAATTGTCATTGATAACTAATTACCGTAATTTATCTTAATTAAATAAGATTTAGGCTAGCGTACTCTACGCTAACCCTAGAACTCGCCTTTCAATCAATTTCGCAAACTCATAAAGATTTCCCTTGGCTATTAAATTGTAGTTGCAACAACCTGAATTATTTTAGGGTGGCGTAATGTTCCTGACCTCATGTCATTATATGTGAATATCTTGTATATCTTCATTCTCAATTTTCACTTTTTATGAGCCTATTTCGTTTTCTGCCAGGCAATCCCAAAGTTCTTTTTTTTTTTTTTTTTCTTTTTTGGATGTTGGGATTATGCAATAGATTAATCCCTACTTAGTTTATTAATATAAAAAATGAAATGATACATGGGACTAAGTACTCCCTTTTTTGTTGCTTTGAGAAAACTTAGGTCGTTCCAAAAGTGAACCAAAAAATAAAATCAATTATTTAAAGAAAGAAAAAGAAAATAGTATAGGAATTACTTATTTATATCAACTGCATTTGTTATTATTTTATTAGTGAACCGGGCACATTCGATATATATGCAATGTAGTCATCCATGCATACTGAATACGTACGCAAAATATATTTATCTTTTATTTTTTTTGAAACAAAGTTAAATATAGAAAAAAAATTATAATTAGAATCACATTCAAATACAATACAGAAACCAAGTATTGTAATTGTACGACTTTAAAAAAAAGAAGCCAATTATTTAAGAAAAAGAAAAAAAAACTTGTAAAGGAATTAGTTATTTATATCAGCTGCATTTATTTAGGTTTTTCTGCGCCTATCATAATGCAAATAAATTATTTCTCTTGATAGAAATTTACAATTTTTGGTTTCAATTTAGTGAGAATTGAATGGCCAATTTCTCTGAAGAATTGATGAATTATTTAAGTGGAAGTTGAAGGATTTATATTGGGTCCAAAAATCTTGAAAAGCAGAGGAATGCTTGTTGGTAGTTTTGTTAGTTGAATGTCAAAAGGCTCAAAAAGTAAAGATTGAATTGACTACTAGGATTATCTTTGTCCTCAGACCAAAACACAGCAGGCCCCTTATGTACCTTTAATTGAAATGAAATTTTATCCAAATATAGGAATTAACAGTTGCATATTTTGTACAAAATTATTTCCATTAGGGAGAGGTGAGACCACATACAGTTCTTTAGGCAATGTGAAAATAAAATTTTAGAAATGAAAATTAAAAGTTCATTTAAATTCAATTTTTAATTTAAAAAATTAAATTTGAACACATTTTTTATTCGAATAAAATTTGAACTCGATTTGAATTCAACTCAATTAGTAAAAATTAAAAAATATGTAAAAATATCAAATTACTCGAGTTCGATTCAATTAAAACACATTCGAGTTCGACTCAATTAATAATCAAATCAAACTTGAATATAAGTTTTTAAACTTGATAAAAATTCAAACAAGATTGAATAATAACGCATTCGACTCAACTCGGTTCATTTAAACCCCCAACTACAAAAAAATTCTTTAGTTGTTTTGCTTATACAACTTACTGTTTTTGAAAATAGTTTTGATACCAACATAAAAGATCAACATATATCAAGTAAAGTATTTTTATTTGATATATACACAGTTATCAGTGGACTATATAATAAATCGACAAATTTAAGGGAAAAGATCACAATACACATTAATTATTCATTTATTATTCTTTTTTATATAAAGAAAATGAGATTCTACACTATCCACATTATCTTTTATTTTTCCCCAAAGCAAGGGGTAGTATATGACTTTGTCAACAAATGGACTGACAAAGGTTTTATCCATAGAAAAGTGAAAATAAAAAAAAGTTGGGCAGTAAATTTATCAGGCATTTGACAGTTTTTCTGCCTTTTTCAATTTTTATCTTAGCCAATACTTAATATAGAAACTTGAATAATTAAAAATAAAAAATAAAAAACCAAAAAGAAGGAAAAAGTAGTGTTTCAATACTGGTGGGATTAATTTATATTACTACAAAATCCAATCCAAAAAATAATTGAGAATTTATCAACTCAAGTCAAATCACTTGTTAACCACAGTTAACCAAACATACTCCCCTTATCTTAACATTTCAGGAAATATATTATTTTCTATTATATTTACTACAGTAATTGAATCATTTAAAATTTTAAAATCTTTAACAAATTAATATTTTATATTCTTATTCAATACTCTTGCAAAAAATAAAATAAAATTTCTCACTCATTATTACACACAGAAAATTAATTAAGTTGGTTGGTAGTGTATCCAACTATAATCAAAACATGTCAAAACCATAGTTAAATGCCCACCTCTTTGTCTACTTAAGACGCCTTGCTTTTAGAGCAACTATTGACTTGCCTCAATTAAAGTAAAGATTAGACTAATCAATTTAGACTGTTTCACTCACTACAATACCTTGGTCCTTTCAAAACTTGACGAGAAATTGATTAAACTAATTGAACTACCGTAATCAAGAAAATATCAAATTAAATCCGACACCGTAAGCAACAGAATAAATATATTAATATTATAATCATTAAACAAACAACTCACATAACCAACATGAATAATTTATTACAGAGGATAAACAATGAAAAAAAATGAGAAATGAAAAAAAAACAAAGAAGTGGAAATAGGTTAGGCTTGGTTTAAGATCTTTGTTGTTATGCTGGCTTCTGAAGGTACATCAGAAGTTTCTTCAGATCCGAAGAAAAAGGTAAGAAATATTATATATCCCTTTTAAAAAGGAAGTAGATTACAGTAATAAAATCTCATCAGGTGAAAAAGAAAAAAGAGGAACGAGAAAGACTTGCTAAAAAACGCTTTTTCTGTGTACGTGTGAAGGTACATACATACATACATACATACTTTTATACATATACATGCTCATATATATATATATATATATATAGAGAGAGAGAGAGAGAGAGAGAGTGGTTGTAGAGGAGGAGAGAGAAAGTGAGACAGGGATTTATATGTGTGAATGGAGTTGAGTATGAATATGGGAGAATGAAAGAGGGAGTTCAAGTAAAAGACAGCCATCTGGTTTTCTTCTGTTCTGTTTTCTGATAGGACTTTTGCGTTCTATAATCAATTTTTTATTTTTATTTTTTTTCTTTACGCTTCTAAATTTTTCTGAATAATGTACTTTTGCTTTTTGATTATTTCTTTTAGTTTGTAGAAACGTTGTAAATTTGAGAGCTTTTTTATCGAAGTGGAAGAGCATAGAATTTGGATGTGGGTTTTCAATTTTGTGGAGAAACATTGCAAAGATTTAATTTTTTGTAGTGTTGGCTTTGTGTGTGAAAGTGAGGTGAAAATTTATTGAAAAAGATACTTATCTGGTCTAAGTCATGGGTTTCTTGTGCTGATATGAGGAGTTTATGGATAATGAGTGGTCAAATTGAAGAAAATATGATATTGGATTGACGAAAAAAAGCTTTTTGACTACTTAAGAATTTGATTTTGTGAAGATTAGGATTTTGATTGTGAAGGAGGGCCAAATATAATTATTCTGTACGTTGAGGTGCTGTTGAGAAACTATATGTATCTTCTGCTGGTTCTGCAGATGGGTTTATTTGCCTGCTGGCAGTAAGGAGGTAAGAAATTGAAACTTTTCGACCTCAGTTCAATGTTTTCTTAATCTTTTTCTCTTTTTGATTCTGCTTTTGCATGAATTTCTTTCTTTTTTTCTGAGAAATTTGTCTTTATTTTGCGACAGCAATCGCTTTCTGATGTCTGAAAAACAAGGCTTGTAAAGAATGGACCTTTTATGAACTGAGTTTGGGTGCCGTGATATAAACTTTTGATTGCAATGATAACCTTTATTGAATCTAAAGAAAAAATGAAAGAAACTGAGAAATATTTGGATTCTCAGTTGTGGCATGCTTGTGCCGGTAGCATGGTGCAAATGCCATCGGTAAATTCAAAGGTGTTTTACTTCCCTCAGGGTCATTCAGAGCACGCCTCTGGGAATGTTGATTTTAGAAATTTTCCTAGGGTTCCAGCTTACATTCCCTGTAGAGTATCTGCAGTTAAGTTCATGGCAGATCCTGAGACCGACGAGGTTTTCGCAAAAATCCGATTGGTTCCCAATAGTGGGAATGAAGTCGATTTTGATGCTGATGGGGCTGTTGGGATTAGTGGTTCTGAGAATCAAGATAAGCCCACATCATTTGCAAAGACGTTGACCCAATCTGATGCAAACAATGGTGGGGGGTTTTCAGTACCTAGGTATTGTGCAGAGACAATATTTCCTCGGCTAGACTACTCTGCTGATCCTCCAGTTCAGACTATTCTTGCAAAGGATGTTCATGGGGAGACATGGAAATTCAGGCATATTTACAGAGGGACACCAAGGCGGCATCTCTTGACAACAGGATGGAGTACTTTTGTGAACAATAAGAAGCTTGTGGCAGGTGATTCAATTGTGTTTATGAGGGCAGAAAATGGTGATCTTTGTGTTGGAATCAGAAGAGCGAAAAGGGGAATTGGTGGTGGACCTGAAATGCCAACAGGGTGGAATCCAGCAGGTGGCAACACTGTTGTGCCATATGGAGGGTTTTCAGCTTTTCTGAGGGATGATGAGAGCAAGTTGACTAGAAACACCAATGGGAGTTGGATCAGCAGGGGAAGAGTTAAGGCAGAAGCAATAATTGAAGCTGCAACTCTTGCTGCCAGTGGGCACCCCTTTGATGTAGTTTACTATCCTAGAGCTAGCACTCCTGAGTTCTGTGTGAAGGCCTCTCTAGTGAAGGCAGCACTGCAAGTACGTTGGTGCTCAGGGATGAGGTTCAAAATGGCGTTTGAGACAGAGGATTCTTCACGTATAAGTTGGTTCATGGGAACCATATCATCAGTTCAGGTTACTGATCCTATTCGGTGGCCTGATTCGCCTTGGAGACTTCTCCAGGTAATTTGTTTTTGTTGAATGAATCTTATTTTTAATTCATTCTATATTACTTCTGTCTACAAATTTTGCTTGTATAACTGCAGCTTCATGCTGCTAGAATGAGTTTCTGTTACAAAATGATGCTCCCATGGCAAACTCTTGCAGTTTCATGACACTATTTCTTTGTTTCGCTTGCTCTGAGATTATTCTTTTGTCATGTAACTTTTTAGTTCCGAATCTCGGTGTTACAGTGGCTTATAATAATCTCTGGATTGATGAGTAATGATACTTTAGGTGTTAACATATCTCTTCTGTCTCTTATGGGTAAGGATTTTTAAGATCCAATGCATTCTATAATGCCTTAAGCATCAATTCTCATGGTTTTACATACCACTTATTCTCATTAGTTCCCCTCTTTCTCTTATGTGCATTTTCTGCAGTAATTTCTGATCTTGCATATATAGGTAACACGCCTTGATTGCAGATGTTCAGTTTATTCTTATATTCATGTAAAATGATGTCATATATTCTCACTCAACTTTTTGCTTTGAAAGATGATAACCAGAGTCTTGCAAGCAGATTGTCAATAATGCCAATTGATTGTGTCAATAGAAATTGTCTTCCATTGTAGTATGTTCTGTAATGTGATGAATTAATCTTGCTGGTAGCAAGCCTTAGTGTATGAATTTCTGGGGGACTGGATAAATCTCTGCTCGATTTACTCAGCTTCCAACTTTATTGAGGTGAATCATTGCAGGTGGCTTGGGATGAGCCTGATCTGCTTCAAAATGTGAAACGTGTCAACCCATGGTTGGTGGAATTAGTATCAAACATGCCCGCCATCCACCTCTCCCTTTCTCACCTCCACGTAAAAAATTGAGATTACCACAGCATTCAGAATTCCCTCTCGATGGCCAAATTCCTTTGCCGGCATTTTCCGGCAACCACCTTCTTGGGTCTAGCAACCCCTTTTGGTGTCTTCCTAACAACACTCCTGCTGGCATGCAGGGAGCCAGGCATGCTCAATATGGTTTATCATTATCAGATCTCCACCTCAATAAACTGCAGTCAGGTTTGTTTCCAGTTGGTTTTCTGCCTCTCGATCGAGTTCCTGTACCTACTGGAGCCTCCAATCCCATCATTCCCAAGCCTGGCAGTAATGAGAATGTTTCTTGTCTGCTAACGATGGGAAATTCAACCCAAGGATCAAAAAAATCTGAGAATGGGAAGGCAGCCCCATTTGTGCTTTTTGGTCAGCCAATACTTACAGAGAAGCAGATTTCTCTGAGTTGCTCCAGCGATACAGTTTCCCCTGCCCGCACTGGCAATAGTTCATCTGATGGCAATGCAGATAAAATGGGAAATTCTTCTGATGGATCTGGTTCTGCCCATAATCATAATGAAGCACCAGAGCGCTCATCATGTGAAGGATTTCAATCAGAGCTCAGCTTGAAGACTGGTCACTGCAAGGTTTTCATGGAATCTGAGGATGTAGGTCGGACTCTAGATCTTTCTTTGCTTGGTTCTTATGAAGAACTGCATAGAAAGTTGGCAAATATGTTTGGTATTGAAATTTCAGAAATACTGAATCGTGTTCTCTACCGGGATGACACAGGCGCAGTCAGGCAACTGGTGACAAACCATTTAGGTGAGATTGATTTGACTGCTGCGTATACATGGTATCTTATTGTTGTGGTTCTGTAAAGCTTTACTGATGTATGTTTTCCTTTCCTTGTTATATTGCAGTAACTTCATGAAAACGGCAAGAAGGTTGACAATTCTAGCTGATTCCAGCAGTGACAATGTAGGAGTATAGATCTGTGACCAAATAAATTGGACCTCCCATTCTAACTATGCTGCTGAATGACTGAAAGCTTTAGCTCCTAATTTCTTTCTGCTTCTGGAATGTAATAAGTACATTCTTTCCCCCTGAGATGCAATCTTGAGCTAATTCTCTTGGAGTCCTCTCTATGTGGCTTGAGGTCCCCAAATTGCAAGCTGGGACAAAGGGTTCGTTCTCCTCAAGGAATGAATCCAGATTCTGTTTCTTGGTAGACGGTTTGTGTGAAATGAGCAGTATGTTTGGAAGATTTCATGTTAGTTGTGTTTCTAGTTTTTGTCAAAGGCAATTCCTGTAAAGAACAAGTTGGAATTGCTTTCATAGAAATTTTTCTGCTGATTTAAGAATTTAATCAGAGATTTTAAGCAGGCAATTTCTGTATACTCTTTTTCTACTATGTTGGTTCTGAGAGAAATTTTCTGACTGTTAGTGGAAATGAATTTTCTTTTGTAAGGTGAAAAGTTTGATGTAAATGATTTGATCTTTTGTTTCTTTTGTCATCTCCTTTTTTATTTGTTTACAGCAATTTTGGAATTTGAAGGACCTCTTGAGCTGTTTAAAAGGCTATAAGAGCTGATTAATATACATAACCCTATATTTTCCGGACATGTTCCTAAATCGCTAATCGGCCAGGGTCAAAGCTTTGCTTTGGTTCGACTCCCGGAAACGTATGGGAACTGAAAACTTCCGACTGCCTAATCCAGCTAAGGAGCAACAATTCTCTTGGCCAATGAGGGAAGACCCTTCCTCGACTCCTATCTGAGATAAATGGACTACTCTCCTCCCCAAAGAGAATAACTAAGGCAATTGACTAACCTCTGATTGATTTTTTTGTTTTTTTCGTTTTTTGTCAAAATCACTGATGTAGGGAAGATGTTGGCAGAATCAGAACAAATATTTTCTTTTTCTTTTTCATTTTTCTATTTTTTTTTAAGTGGTGGTGTGGGGGCGTGTAAGGTAGAACAAACAAACATACCAGTATGTATGGGATCTGGTGTAATTTTGCGTGCACGATTAATGTTATAGACAAAAACTCTGATCTAAAATCATCAAAACAGAGTTGATTAAACTTGCAGATAAGATGAGCGAAAATGATTGTTTTTAAAATGAACAAGGGTTTGTCAAAATTTGATTTTTAAAATGAACAAGGCTTGTCAAAATTTGAACAAACAGCAAGAGTTAAGTCAGGGACAGAAGTCACGTGGTTGGACAGCACCCACCTTTTAACTTCCAACACTGACCTTAATTTCCATATTCAAGTGCGGCAACTGTTGGTAACAAAACAAATAATACATTCCCAGTTTAATAAAATGGACGATGGTGGTGGTGGGTTCGATCAACTCGATTATCATTAGTTTGATTCTAGGGCAAATTCGAAATGTAAATCAAACACACAGTCTACAAGTTCAATCCAAAAGGTATGGAGATGCTCTTCCATTTGGCGATAAAGACAATGCCAATCAATCAGTTGTCATTGGGATTAGCAAAAAAAAGAACATAACAATTAGTCCTCAGAATCTGAACGTCGCAGAGAGAGACAGATAGAGCAATAGTAGCAGTAGCAAACAAGTAGTAATTTATTACTACTTTCCATTTGGACGTTAAAAAGGAGCCGCGCGTGAGAGTGGGGTCCGATGTTAATATTCCAACGTGCGGGCAGCGTCAGCAGGAGGATATATTTGCACGCGTTGCGGCGTGTTGAAGACCGCGCGTCTCTTCTTACTCTATTTAATTAATTGTCCTTAATTTCTGATTTTCTTCTCTAATAATACTTTTGCTTTGATTCTCACCTGCTTTACCTCCTCGTCTGCGCTAATGTTTTCCAATTCAGATTGGAACGATTGGTTTGATGGATTTAAGTATTTGATTATGAATCTGTTATTCTATTCCAAAGATAATTTACATTTTGACCGACGCCCAGATCAATTAAAAATTAATAAAATTTGTGATGCGATTAAATTAGATGACATCAATTTTAAATGTGATTTTATTTTTTATTTTATTTAATTAAAAATTTTTATTTTCCCCTTAAGGTACATAGTAAGCGAAAGTGGTGGGATGGATTTGCTAGGACGAATGGAGGATATGGTTGTTGTGTGGAGGTTCGTGATGATGGGACGGCAATGCCTACGAAAGGGGTGGTGGAGGGAGATGATGATTGATAAATAAAAAAAAAAAAAAGAAAATAGGACAAAGAAAAAAGAAATTTGTGCTTCAGTATAAAATTTTCCACCTTAATTTATAAAAATGATTATAAATCTTTCTTAAATTTAGTTTAAATATAATAGATCCTCATAATTTTTTAAAATTACATTCTTATCCCCTTACTTTTTTGTTATCTTATATATAATTCTAGATGTGCCTCTCCATAATGGAAAAAGTTCAAGCCATCCAAGAATTCTTTTGAAAATTCAATTTTACCCATGGCATCATTAATTTGTAAAATGCTAAGTTCTAAACCCATAAAATTTATCCAACTTTACAAAAACATCATCAATATTTGTCTAAACATACATAAGTCCCTTGAGATTTATCTAACTTATACCAATTTTTCTTAAAATTTAATATTTTTTAGCTTTTCATAAAATAGAAATATTAATTTAAAAAATTAATTACACATATCTCCTATATTTTATTTTTTTCTCAACTTATCTTCTGTTTTTTAAAAAATTAACTGAACCTTTTCGGTTTGATAATAAAATAATAATAGAGAGCAAGGATGGATAATAAACAATGGTTTAATGTAGGTCTAGATTCAAACGTAGTATCAGGCTTGAATTTAGCATTTTGCTCTGCGAATATTATCTTTAATGTTAAGGATATTTCATGATTTTCTACTTTTAACTTTTAGGATTAACCACAATAAGTCTCCTTGTAAATTACAAAATTTATAAGGATGATAGTTGTAATTTAACAAACTTTAGGACATGTCCTTGTAATTTGATCAAATCTCAATGTAGACCTGTGCAATTTTATAACAAAGGGCAACATAGTTATTTCATAATAAATGTTAGTGTTTTCTAACATGTGTACTAAGCTCTATTTTTAATTAAATCAAATCTTAAAAAAGACTTTTGTAATTATCCTTAATTATATATAGGAATACAATACATGGCAAATGACAATTAGATTATCATTTTTTTTTCTCATCTATAAATTAAGACAATGGATGTAGTGAGTGAATTGCTCTGAAAATAAATAATATTCCTTGGGCAAGGCCATAGTACTAGTGGAGTTGGGGTCTTGGATTTTCCAGCCTATCATGCTCAACCCCATTACCATATTACCCGCCTGTAATTCTCAAACGTACAACTACACGTTATTCTATGTGACAGACGCCCGACATAGAAACACAAACCCGAAAGCCCAGTACAAGATCATGAGTTGGATCACGTGAAACTGCCAATGACAACAACGTCGGATCGACGCCTTCTGTTTTACATTTTTATTTATTTATTAATTTTATACCAACAAATATATTTATAATTAATATTTTTATAATTGAATGGATAATTAAATTAATTTTATTAATAATTAGCGGTTCATTGGTTGGATTAATTTAATAAAAATTAATTATATTTTTTTATTTTATTATGTAAAATAATAATATAATAAATTAATTATTATCTAATACATTTTAAATATAAAAATAAATAAAAAATTATATAACAAAATACAAAATTCAAATTATCACATAAATATAATAAAATTTTAAATTTAAACTTTTTAAAAAATTTAAAAAAAAAATTGAAACCGATCAAATCAGTTTTTGACCGGTCAAACCAATCAAATGATTTTATAAATATAATCAGACCGAAGTGACCTTCTATTCTCTCAATTCGATTTTAAAAATATTATTTACAAGTATTAGCTTCTTTACAATTCTTCGTAAAAAAAAATAAAAATCCATCTGGTATATCTCTATGTACTTAACTTGGGGAGGCACATTAGGCTTGTTTTTTTTCCTCTCTACTACATGTCTACAAAGTGCGTTTCTTTTCTGTAATAATTTATTATTTTGACTGAAGCTTCTAATGTTGGGCCCAAGGTCATTTTGGTCGTGAAGTATCATTTCAAGTAATGACTCTAATTAATTAGAAGCCATGGGCGCACATAGAAAGAGGAAAAGACATCAAGGGGACAAAGTCATTTCCAATGTGTTAAGCGCCTTTTTTTTTTTTTTTTAAAGACCATTTTTTCTTTGTTTTCAGCACCTATATCCCACAATTTATGTCATGGTTTCCACCAAAGTCATGAAATTAAATCAATTTGATTTTTATTTCAATTTAGTATTATATTTCGTATTTTATTTTATAAATATATTAATGCTAGTAGTGTTTTTTACATGCTTCGAATTATTAGACTTGTCTAAAAAAATAAAAATACTAGAAAAATCCAATATCTCAAATAAATTTTATTACAAAACACTGATGTGAAAAATAAGACACGCATGTGTAGAGCAACATGGTTGCTCTTTCATGGGATTAGCGTAGCTTCCAAATTACGTAAAATAAAAAAGTGTCGTTTTCTTTCGAGCGACCCCAATGGTTAAGACACAGAAAAATCTGTTTTATTTGTTTGTGCAATTGAGAGATCCAAGGTCCGATTGCAAGGCCCATGTTAGGGGATTGGGTGGATACACAAAGTAAGCCATTGAAGTTCAATGAGCAATGTGTTAGTTTGTGCTTTTACGGTTTTTACCCTACACTTTAAACGAAAATCATGTTACAACCTTTTAAATTTCATCTTCTAGTTGGGTTAATGGCGCGAGGTTTTTCCCTTTCCTTTTCTTGCTATCTTTTAGAACATACTCTACTTTTTCTCAGTGTTAGAGTTATAGCAAAGAATCAAATGACTAGACCAACCCTATGGAGTTGAAACTTGATGTATTTTCTTGATGGAAGTTCGATTTTGTTGACTATTAGGATCAATTATTTATATTGATTTCTATATAGCATGTCTAATCGTTGTCATGATCATAATTGTATTATAAAAGGTAAAAATGATTCAATTTATTATGCATAATTATGTTCTAATAACTGTATTTTTAATTTATGTTTTTTTTTAAAATTATTTCTATTCACATCACGGAGTATATTCTAGTTATTACTATTATTTAACACATAACTTAAATATAATTCAACAATTTTATTTAATTTTAATTAATTACTAACTCAAATTCGTAATTAGAAAAGTTATTTTGCAGTATAGTGGTGCATGAAATGATCAATTTTGAGCTACATTTAAAGCCATTACCCTATATGTTTAATGCATAACATATATATGGTATGTTCAAGAGAAACTTAAATTGTCCAATGAATACTTATAGTTAATTTTTATTGTATACTGATATTTCTCCTATATGATCAATCTTTTCAATGTGTCGGCCAATATTTTCCTCACATTGGATCTGAGAATATCAACATCACGATTTGACGTTATTATGGGTATATCACAATATATTAATTGTACCAAGATCTGTGAAAGAAACCCAACTTTGAGAATAATAGTGTATTGAGAATTAGGTTAAATGGCACATCCAAAATGCGTAAAATGAAATTGGGGCCTCCCAAATGGCCCACAGGGAGTGCGCTTGTGGACAACTGTAAATGGATCTATCTTTGGGCTCAAACTGAAAGAGATTGGGAGACTATGAGATATTAGATGTAGGTGATATGGGCCCAAATTTGTGATGTGGACTTTGCCCGACCGACATCCCATACAAAAACCAACCTTATATATTAAGTTAATATTTATATTATATTTGGTGTATGGTATATTTGATATATAAATAAAAAATAAATATTTAATTTTAAAAAATTGAGATACTTGAATAATAAATATATATCAAATTTATATATATCAAGTGCAGTATCTACAACATTATATACCCGAGGCCATTCTTAGGCCGATGAGAGCCCCGGTATTTCTAGGTGTAATTCATCTTTTTTCACAAAATTTGAAAAACCATTACATCTTAGATTTTTAGTGAGTGTGCCCACAGAGAAAAATAATTCTACCGTACCCTTTTAATTTTTTAACTTTCTACTTCTGACTTTAAAATTTTAAATTTTTTTTTACATGTTCCTTATTAAAATTCAATATCAAAATATAATGTTAAAGGGCTTGACTCAACGTTTTACTGAACATTTTATACACTTTGAGCTTGAATACTGTTTTTGAAACTTATAATTTTTTCCTAAATATGTTAGAATAAAATAAATTCCAAAAGCTTATAACACCCCAATAAACTCCACACACCACACGTATTTGATTTTTCAGTTTTAACCCAAAATAATCTAAATTAGACAATTAAGGACCATTTGTTTGACTTGGTTTGTAAGTTGAGCTACCATTCCTAACCCTATATAGCGTTTACCGAACGCACTAAGCAAGAAGCCTGATATTTCGGTCCGGCTGATCACCTCAAATTCAATTCCCATCGTATATAAAGTAAGTCCTTCATTTCTGGTATTTCTATTATCTTCGTTGTTTTTCTGTTGTGTTGTTAGCTTTTCTGTAAAGGAATCACATCTCTCTCTCAGATCTCTCCTTCTACGAAAAGGTATGTTTCTTCCCTTAATTAATCGTTCGGTTTTTGTCGTCGTTTCTTTGCTCAACATCAGGGTCATGACAGATTCGTTTTAGTTTTGTTGATAATATCTTGATTTTGTATTTTTATGTTGATTCACAAGATTTAGATCTTTTCGATTACGAGATTGTTTGATTATAATTTTCTGTTTGTGTGAGAAAAATTAGGGTATGATAAATTGGTCATCAATGTGGAGTATAGTCCGGATCTTGATTCTTGATATGCATAGATTGTACGATTGTGTTAGCGTTTTCTATAGTTTTATTTGGCGAATTGTTTTCGTATATGAGGGCTGACTATGATTAGGAGTTTGGGATTGGGACATGTTTCGGAATAGGATATTTTTATTATTATTTAAAAAAAGGAGTTAAATTCTTGCACATGAAAGATGAAAAATATTGCTCAGAAATATTTATTGTAGCAGATCACGCTACAGTTAGCTATTCTATCTCAAACAAGAAAGACTTCTGTTGTATGTGTTCGTATTCTTGAATCTAAATCTTAAACTTTGGTATATGCTTGCCTGCTCTTCCATTTTCATTAATGAGTTGATTTGATTGCAGATGTGTATTCTCCCTGGAGCATTTGTAGAATTAGCCGTTTTTTCTTGGGTCGATATTTTGTGTAACTTGTGCATTTGCTTTTTATGGGGAGGCTCTCTGTCTGTTAATGTTGTGTCTTTATTCTCTGTTTGGATCCTGGATTTATCTTGTATTAACAATTTTTTTACTGTTGTTTACGGAAAATGAACATAGTAGACTGTTGATAGGAAAAAGAGGATTTTGCTTAAGGTGAATGAGAGTGGAGGCTTTTTACAATATAAAATCTAGCTAAAGGACATTTTAATACTCCTCTTTTAGCTGATTTATCCTTAGTATGTTTTCTGTTATAATTTAGATCTCTCATGTGAGCACTAATATTTTAGCCAAGTGTGGGAATGGAATAATTGCTCTTCTGATTTTCGAATTCAGTTTGAAAATTTCTCCAACCAAATGGAGCTTTATCTCATTTTTTCTTTCCTTTTTTTTTTTGGTAATTCAGATGCAAATCTTTGTAAAGACCCTCACTGGCAAGACCATCACTCTGGAGGTCGAGAGCTCTGACACCATTGATAATGTGAAGGCAAAGATTCAGGATAAGGAAGGAATTCCTCCTGATCAGCAGAGATTGATCTTTGCCGGAAAGCAGCTTGAAGATGGGCGAACCCTTGCAGATTACAACATCCAAAAGGAGTCCACCCTCCACCTTGTTCTCCGCCTCCGTGGTGGAATGCAGATTTTTGTCAAAACTCTTACGGGCAAGACCATTACTCTTGAGGTTGAGAGTTCTGATACCATTGACAATGTTAAGGCAAAGATCCAGGACAAGGAAGGAATTCCTCCTGATCAGCAGAGATTGATTTTCGCCGGAAAACAGCTCGAAGATGGCCGTACCCTTGCTGATTACAATATCCAAAAGGAGTCCACCCTCCATCTTGTCCTTCGTCTTCGAGGTGGCATGCAGATCTTTGTCAAGACCCTGACTGGGAAGAATATCACCCTAGAAGTGGAAAGCTCTGATACAATTGATAATGTCAAGGCGAAAATTCAGGACAAGGAAGGGATTCCTCCAGACCAGCAGAGATTGATCTTTGCAGGGAAACAACTTGAGGATGGCAGGACCCTTGCAGATTACAACATCCAGAAAGAATCAACCTTACATCTTGTGCTTCGTTTGAGGGGAGGCATGCAGATTTTTGTTAAGACTTTGACTGGGAAGACCATCACATTGGAAGTTGAGAGTTCAGACACAATTGACAATGTCAAGGCCAAAATCCAAGACAAGGAAGGCATTCCCCCTGATCAGCAGCGATTAATCTTTGCTGGTAAGCAGCTTGAGGATGGCAGGACCCTTGCAGACTATAATATCCAAAAGGAGTCTACTCTCCATCTGGTGTTGAGACTGAGAGGAGGGATGCAGATCTTTGTCAAGACCTTGACTGGGAAGACCATTACTTTGGAGGTTGAGAGTTCAGATACAATAGACAATGTGAAGGCAAAAATTCAGGACAAAGAAGGTGTTCCTCCTGACCAGCAGCGGTTGATCTTTGCTGGTAAACAGCTTGAGGATGGCAGGACACTTGCAGACTATAACATCCAAAAGGAGTCGACTCTCCATCTGGTCTTGCGATTGAGAGGAGGAATGCAGATCTTTGTAAAGACTTTGACTGGGAAGACAATCACTTTGGAAGTTGAGAGCTCAGATACTATTGATAACGTGAAAGCCAAGATTCAAGACAAGGAGGGTATCCCACCAGATCAGCAGAGGCTCATCTTTGCTGGCAAGCAGCTTGAGGATGGTCGCACTCTTGCGGATTACAACATTCAAAAGGAGTCCACTCTTCACCTTGTTCTTCGACTCCGAGGTGGTGATTTCTAAGAAATGAATGCTGATTTGGTAGTTTTATGGGTTTGTTTTGATATTTGTCGGGTACAATGCGTAGGTGCTTTTTAGTAGAGTGATGACAATGCTGCTTTTCTTTGTTTGTGTTGGCTCTTTTAACAATAGATCCTATATGTGGGTTTTATGTCATGCGTATTTGGTTTTATAATGATGTTTTCAGGTCTTTCTTGTCTATTGATAGGTTTTTTAATGTTCTTCCCTTGAATAGATTTTAAGGAATTGGTGTATTTCCTGGTCCATATTGAAAGCGCAAGCAAATTATGTGTAGTGGTCCAGCATAAACTACTTCATCACTGACAACTTATATTAGCCTATCTGTAATATGCTTGAGCAATCACTTAAGCTAAAAACACTTTTTCAGCGATATCTTCGTAAGAAGTTATCTATACAAAAAAAATCCACTTACAACAATGCGTACTAACCTGGGGTTGTGTTACCTATGCCTTTACCAATGAAAACTGTAAGGACTGCTCTTGAACCTCAAAACTGGGTGTGATAGTTTTCAATAAATAAAGCTCCGCATCTCTCCAGTGTGCTTGAATGAGGAAATGTCATGATTTGTCATAGGATTTGTATTTCTAATTGTGGAGGGTTCCTATTAAAGCGTCGATATCACTTCAAAATACACAACGGTTTGGATTGTAAAATATTTCCATTGTATTGAAAGAACCAACTTTTTTTGTGTATTCATTTGAATCACTTCACACAATTTGTGGGCTGTATTATAGTGAAGATATAGTTCTTATAGGATTCCTATTAGCATGCAATGGCCTTCCAAGCAATAGGAACGAGGATCAGCAAAAGCATTAATGTGCATTCAGCAAAAACTGTGAATGCTGCCCCTAGGCTTATTCAGAGCCTTTGCTGCATTTCTCGAGCATGTCCATGTAAAACTGGCAGTTGTTAATGTCGCTTGTGTTTCAGTTTTGGCAATGCAACATTGCAAGCAATCAATCCGTATTCCTTTGGGTCTCACAGACAGACGGATCGAAACTTGCTTTTATGAGAAAGCATACATATTGGAATGCCAAAATATGAACACTGCATGCATGCATTAAAGCCTCCACCAGTATTCATGGATGCAGATTCTGGAGCAGGATGGAGCTGGAGACGATGACCAACCGAAGGACTAGACACTCTGTCAACTGCATCTCCACTACCAAAAGCTACACGGGTGTGTTAAAAACAAACAAATATTTGGATAATGTGTTTATCAATCACAAAATGCGGATGCTTTTGTCTTTAGTGTTGTAATTGTAAATAACTGCAATAGACTCTAACCCTGCACAAGCACCATGATCAACCTTTATCATTTTGAATATGTAAAGATTGATTATCCGTACGCAATAAGAAACTTTTTCCCAAAAATCTTTCAACATTAAGTTCAGATGCAAGTTTTTAGAGTGTATGTGTACAAGTTGTTTAAGAGGAATGACTGCGTTCATTGTACATAGAATGACCATTGGACGTAGAAATTATTTAATATAAAGCTTATATTTAGTTATCCAATGCTACCTTCTTACTTGAGTCATTTTTAACTTTACTACTGCAAACAGCGTCGATCAACAGTACAAGAACTGGAATGAAAACAATACAGAGTTATCAACATGCATTCCACGAAACTGTTAAAATTGCTAAAGCACCAACACGCTTTTAAGTAAAACACTCAACAGTATGTGTATATGTATAAAGAATCTCCTTTCCCACCGTCCTCAGCAGTCAGCTCTCGGCTCGTCCACTCTCAAAACAAGCAATATTCTTTCAAATTTCGTTCGAGTTATAAAAAGATTACGATTTTGTATCATTTTATAGGTAAATTAATATCAAATTATATTAGCTCATAGTTTAATTTGATGGGTAAATATTGAAGGAATAAGCAAATGAGCGGGCCGGCGGTGCACCCGGTGGAGGCTCCTCCGCCGATGACAGAGGCAGCGCCACCGAGGGTTAGGATGAAAGACGTTCAGGGTATGGCCGGAACCACCGGCGCACTCTTCCTCCGCCTCTGCCAGTTCGTCTTCGCCGCCGTCTCTCTGTGCGTCATGGCCACCACCTCCGATTTCCCCTCCGTCACTGCCTTCCGGTTAAGTTTTATATGCTGTCGATTTGAACATTTCTTTTCTGTTTGGAATTAGGGTTTAGGGTTTGGTAAAGTAAAAAAGAAAAAGGGAAAAATGACGCTGAGTTAAAGATGCACTTTTTTACTTGAAGAAGGCTGAAAATTCTAGGGAAAAAACTTGTAAATGACGAAATAGAGCTCTTACCAATAACCGTTACCTACATGCCAAGATTATGTAGTAAATAAAGAAAATGCAGAACCATCATAGGATTTTCTTATAGTTGGAAGCTTAGGATATGCCCTTAATCAGGAAAGTGAGACCTGATATGAATGCAATGCCTGTTGTTCTTAACATTGGAACTTTATTCATTTTAAGAAAATGGTAGTTGGTAATTTTCCATTCAACCTGGGTTATCATTTGCATTGGCTCTTAAATGTTTTAGCATGTGCTCTGTATGTGTATATAACAATAATCACTGTGTCCACTAATCTGCTTCAACAATAACATAATTCTAGAACAAAGGTACTAGAAGGTTGAGACCATTATCTGAGAGATTTGGAGTGTGGTATTTGATGGAGTATATAATTTGTCTTTTTCTTATAAACAGAAAAGTGATGGCATTAATTTTATATTTTAACCATTGCTGCTCAACATGATTTTCAAGTTATGTCCTATACTAATTTATGAGAAGAACAAGAGTGTTCTTGAACAAAAACCACTTGTTTCAGTCGTCAATTGTTATAAATTTGTGTTCCATGTGAATGAATAACTGACTGTTGGGAACATACTCATGTGAAGTGGAAATGTTTCAAAACACAAAGCAATAGAAGAAGGTGAAAGAGATGATAACTAATTTGTTTTAAATCGCCAGAATTCTCTATGTTCTTTACTTAAAGATACTGCATTTCCTTCACAGCACAAGATATGAAAGCATAAAGGAACGGTGAAACTAAATTTTGTAGCACATCTTTATGATTTGCCTCTATTGCGACAGTTATGGTGACTTTTATTAAGCTCTTTATTGTCGTACTATTCAAGCACGATTCTCTCTTTTAAGCACTGAATTGTTCATATATCTATTGACGAGATACTGTATTATGAGAAGGGATTGTGACTAAAACTTCTTTGTTCTGTCCATTAGCTACCTTGTTGCTGCTGTTGGTTTGCAAAGTTTATGGAGCCTGTCTCTGGCTCTTGCTGACATATATGCTCTTTTGGTGAGACGAAGTTTCAGAAATACTGGAGTTGTCAGTCTGTTTGCCATTGGTGATGGGGTAAGAAAAACTTGTTTGATAGACAACAGAACTTCTCAGCTCCTAAATTTTGCTAGTTAAATAATTTTCCTTGTTGAAACATTCAGTTCAAATGAATATCTCCTGTTCTTTTAATTATTCTATTGGTAGTATTTGTTTGGACTCGATAACTTTAATTAGTCGTGAATGTTACCTCAACATTAGGGCCAAATTTCTCAAAGTCTGCTTCTGCTATCCAGATCATAGTTTAGCTTACTTGTCTGCAACTCCGTGGCAGTAGATGATGTAATTGTGAAAGTTTACGCACAAGCAAGCACTTAATTATTTCCTGAACTCTGAGATAGTATAATTTATTGGTATTCATACTTCAGTAGTTGGTTTTTTCATATTCATAATTGCTTCAATCCCATAGCTTCTATGTGTTGTTTACCTGTTAAAAAGATGCAGTATGCAAATATGATAGTGAGTTTAGTCTGTGATGCTCAAAATATAGTCTGTGGCCTTCTGGAATTTTCTTAGCTTTGGCTACTTCTTCATCGAAAAATCAAGTCCAACAATTTAACCATCGCAATCATTTTCAACTGTTCAGTTTCTGTTAGCAGTACAGTTTTTCTAAATCTTCTCTATGAGTTAATTGTGAAAGTTGTGTTACAGGAGTTTCACAAACTGTCAGTTTTCCCATTACATGTACTGACTAAAGTTTTTCAGCTGTGTTGATTTTTCTTTCTTTTGTTTTTCAACACCTTTCAAAAGTTTTTTTCACACTTATCTTGTGAAATCTCATTTAACTGCTTCTTTTGCAAGAGTTTTGTGCAAATGCCATATTTTTGGTAGTGCAGTTGTAT
Source organism: Paulownia fortunei (assembly GCA_019321725.1). Classification (NCBI taxonomy): domain Eukaryota; kingdom Viridiplantae; phylum Streptophyta; class Magnoliopsida; order Lamiales; family Paulowniaceae; genus Paulownia; species Paulownia fortunei. Next base: position 1,497,846 of record JAGSPU010000056.1, on the reverse strand, counting down.
CTCATTTCCAACATACTGTGTGCATGTTCATTAATCAGACACCAACATGCCCTAACTTGATGTGGTTGTATGCTGATGTGATTATTTACCTATTTTGTTCCTCGCCAAAATCCATAAACAGATGTATTGTTCTGGTGCAGATTACTTCGACTCTAACATTTGCTGCAGCCTGTGCATCGGCTGGTATCACCGTCCTCATTGGAAATGATCTTGATAAATGTAATCTGAACCACTGCACAAGATTCATGTCAGCTACCGCCATGGCTTTTCTGAGCTGGTTTGCTGTGTCCCCATCCTTTCTGCTGAATTTCTGGTCTCTGGCTTCCCAGTAGAGGCATCACAAAATAACAGCTGTGAAGGGACTTTATAGTTAACTTGATATTGCTACTTGTACTTTCTGGGTGTTTTTCGCTTTGATAGACAAGCAAAAAATGATCCAGATGCTTCTACTATGTATATCATTGAATTCTGTGGTCAGGGAATTTAATGTAGAATTTTTTTTTTCCCAGAGGTGGAAAAAGAATATTGTATTTCTCTCAAGCATTGGTTTCACCAATAGGTGTGGTATTAAATGAAGATCATCCAAGTCCCATCTCTGTGTCACCAATAACTCTTGCAGTGTTCATATGGAAGAAGCTTTTAGGTTGCATAGTAAATGTGCTTGAAATGGCTGTTAAGCTAAGTTATTAGTTTCAGTTGTGCAGGAATATTTTCTGGTAGGTTTTGTTCCACAACTGGCTGCCTCTTATACCCCCGCAAACCCCACCCCAAAAAAATAATAATTAAAAATTAAAAAAATAAAATAAAAATTGAAAAGCAAAAACTGAGCTGATTCTTTTTATGAGGATCCAAATGAAAGGCCCAAATAGCCTGACGAGATATTCCCTTAATTTCATTATGTCATTTTTCTGGTATATCTCCAGAAAGATGCCAAAGTATTTTGATAATAGCATAGTTTTTTAATAGCGTAGTTTTATATTCTAATATTTTTTAATTTAATTAATTAAAAATTAATATTAAATTTATTTAAAATTTTATTATATTTAAATTTTAATGGCTATTTTTTTTTAACATAATTCCTACTAAATTTTATTTATGATGTTTTTTTAGTTAATACATTTTACTTATAAATTTTTTACTCATCATAAATACAAAAACTACATAATATATTTGAAAATAATATTTTGTTAAATACAAAAAATATTAATAGCAAATTTATCATTATAATGAATTTATCAAAGGCTAGTCTATTAGTAAGTTATACAATAAGTTAATAGGAACTATGTTAAATTAAGAAATAATATTAAAATTCAAGTACAATCAAAATATATTTAAATTTAATATTAAGTGTTTATTAATCAATTTAAAAAAAAACATAAATATAAATATATTAAAATTAAAAAATAAAATATTTTTTTTGAAAATAATATATAAGGATAATTTAAATATTTTTTTAAGAAACTATGAGGTAAATTGAGATAATAATAGTATAATAGAATAAAACTAAACAGAATAAAGATATAAGGGTAAAGTAGATAATTAAAAACATAAGAATAAAATAATACTTAACCAGGTAGTAAAATAGAATTAATTTATTATAATATATTGGAAGTTTATTCTAAGCTGCCAAGCAGTCTACTTTCTTCTCGTTGGGAAGATACTTCTGTCAGAAAAGACGCGGACAAAGTCAAATTAGCTTCTTGCATTTAGAAAACAATCAAGAAGAATACAAAGAAGAGAAGGAAGAGGAGGAGAGGATGGAGGCGACACATCATAAGTTAAAAAAACTGAAGCATTTGTTTGCCTGTTATTCTCTGAACTCAGATGCAAATATTGGTCTCAGAAAAAAGTGGCATCACCAGCAGAGGAGCAACTTTGTAAATTCTTGCCACCTTAATTCAACTTTTTTATTTTTCAATGGCAGCTAGATGTTGATGTTGAGTTCGAATTCAAAATCCAACTATGAATCAATCTGTCTCTTACTAATGAAAATCAGCTCGTATCAGATGGCTGTCCGGACATTTTTGTGAAGAATTGGTACATAGAACTGATATAGTAAGATTTTTGGGCGATTATTGTCATTGGCAACAATGAATTTATGAGACAACTTTTAGATTGTATTTGAATTGATAGATTTGGATTTGTGGAGAGAATTTGAAAAAATAATTTCAAATGATTTCATATAAAATAAATTTAAAATTCACCACAATGATCCAAAAAATAATTCAAAAATAATATGAATTTGAAATCCATTATATTATAAAATTATCTAAATAAATTCAATAAATTTGTTATTATCCATCAATCTAAATGAAATTTTAGAGAATATCCATTCAATTTTGGGGAAAAGAGAAGCCACATCCGCTACAATCAAGAAACTGCTAAAAGGTGCAGTGCACAAAAATATGTATTTGTTATCAAGAAGCATATACTCCTCAGTGATAGAGTTTGGTCCGGAAATGGCTACTAATCTCTGACATGAAAGATATCCTCCTAGACCTTACCTCCAATGATATTACATATTTCGCATACTGCATTTTAATTTCTCTGCTTCAAGCTCTTGTTTCAAAGACTCAACCCGCTCAAGCAAATCCATGTTTTCCTGGTAATGAAAGGCAGCTTATAAATTAAAGAATTTCCCAAATTGCCCATTTAAACATATATGCAATATATATACAAAAACAAATAAAAATATAAATAAATAAAATAGGAAGATTTGTGAAATGAAGTTCAACAAAAAGCACCTTTTGCAACATTTCCATTTTCCCATTCAGGACAGCAGAAACCTCTTTTGTTTCTCCAGGAGACTTCTTAATCTATGTAAATAAAATACTGGAATTAGTGATGCTGTTATGACACATCTGGGGGGTAACCCTTCTCCACTGAAAACCAAAAAAAGCTAGAAAAAATTACTTAAACCTGAAGTGACATAAATAAATAACAATGCTTCTAAACATCAACTGATTTCTACATCAAGATAGGAATGAGATATGACATTGGGGAAGTCAAAAACTTTCTTTGTCGTCAATTCAAAGACTTGGTTAATCTGGAGAACATTAAATCTGACACAGAAAGAACCAGACAACAGTTACATAACAGACTAATTATTGTCCATCAGTCACCACTTCAATCTGGTATTGGAGCATGCATACCACATGTAGAACACTCAGAACATCATATTTCCATTCAAATACAGCATCTAGCCAAAGAGGTTTTCCAGTCACCTTGAACAGAGAACTTTTTCAATTGACCGTATGCAAGTTGGAAACTTACTTCAAGGCCAACAAACACTATGTAACACCAAAGGACCAATATAACTTTCCAAAGCTACGCATGCATCTGCCTAGGTGCTCTCTCCTTATACCTCCATTAAGTTTCTCCTTCTCCATATGTGAAATCAAGTGTGAAAATGAGGTTGATTGGGTAACAGTAAAAGTTTCAAGTAGCCAGTCCTCTAAAGACATGTCTAGCATATCATTTCTTGCATAGAATATGGAGAAGCACACCATGACAATTAGGCTTTCTAAAATTGAACTGCCTAGCACAAAGCCAACCTACCATGGCTTTTTTATTTACAATCTAATTCTTAAAGAGAACGATGTTGTATGCACTCCAGTTTCCTTAAACCTTATAGCAGCATTTTCTACCTCGGGATCATATCTCCATTTCCTTTCCACTCTGCAGATTCCTCCACAGCTTTTGTGTTAGTAACATAAAACTATTTCCAACAAGAAGTAAATGGGCATAATGACAATTACATCAATGGACAGCATTGCACTCTTATCTTAGTCTCAATTAAATAAAAAATAAAAATAAAATCCAAAAAAAATAATAGCAATCCTGAAATTAAGTTATAGTTGCACTTACATAGGGTTTAGCTCACACAACGAAGAAAAGAAGCACTTGAAACTATTATGGGTGCAAGGAAGTCCAACCATAGCTCAACTATCCTCACTATTATACTGAGAAAAATAAGAGTTGTCTAGAAATGATTAACAACGATGCCTTCTGTGTCGGAGAAATGTTTTTGGCGGATAGAAATCACCCAATGGTAAACTTTTTTCTCAAACAAAATGCTGAAGACAAAATTTATCATTGAAACTATGAGTAAAGTTTAATGACTATCGTTTGACTCACTTCTTTCATGTTCTCCAAAAGAGTTAGCCTTAAATCAATGAGACCAATTGGGTATGCAATGCAAAAAGGGCTAAAGTAGTTAACCGAAAATTAGCTATTATACAAAGCTCATACTTCCTCCAGTTCCCTAAAGCACTTGACAGCCTTCTCTAACTCCGAATCGTATCTCCTTCTCCACTCTGCAGATTCATCCATAGCTTCTCTGTTAGCAAGATCAAATTGTCTCCTACAAGGAAGTAAATGGACACAAAAAGACATTGACATTGCAGTCACTTGATATAATTTTGTTCTACACTCCGATTCAACAATCATAATAACATATCTAATATGCAATTAAACACACATCTACACTGGTATAGTATTTTCTATTATATTTATAGGAACAAAAAATTACAACAGACTGATCTCAATTTGCCACGAAGAGATCTGCACGCGGCATACTCTCAGCATTTAAAACAAGTTTCAGATAACACAGAGAGGGGGAAAAAGGGGCGAAATTAAGAAAATTTGAGCAAACCTCAATAGTTCCGAATCATTAGAAGAGATGCGATAATCAATAGTCCATAGTCGGCAGTAAACGGCAATTCCCATAAGCATTACGAGCCCCAGAGCAATCAATATTTGCCGCCTCTTCGTTCTCCCCATTTTCACTAGCAGAAGATTTGAATTGCTCGCGTATACGGTTTTAACTTCAACCTCTTGAGAATTGTTCCTGAAGTCCCTCCCCCTCGAGGGCCCTCGTAATTCGTGGGGTGAGGCTCTCACAAACTAGAATTTAGAAGGATATTTTTTTTAAAGCCTTCAAAAGAAAATTCCTTAATCTCTGTTCAAAATTCAAACATTGCTCTGTATTAATTTTAAGAATTTTAATGAAATTGAAAATCATTAATAACTTAAAATATATGTGAAAATCGATAATGAATTATCATAATTATATTCATATAAATTTTCTTCACGTTTCCTTTTAAAGTCAAACGGATAAATATATTTTATATTAAAAATTCAAATCCAAACACAACTAACATACTAAAATTATATACTATATTTATTTTACACATAAAGATAGATAAAACATAAATATCTCATATATATTAGTACAAAAATACTTGCGTTATATGGTTTTAAATGTTTAATTTTTCTATTTATATATAATTAAAGAAGGGAAACCATCATATTATAATTATCATATTCATTCGTGAATACATCAAACAATTACACAAGCCGCACAATAAGTGATTTCGTAAGTATAGCACCACTAAAGATTGTGTGTAGTCTATAGAAGAAACAGTGATCCCATTCAAGTCGAATAACACACGATTGCCAAAATTTTGTGACAAATGGCGTGTAAAAGATTCAAATGTAAGACATGGTCCTTACCAAACCACATAGGAGTGAGATTGGAACTACATATAATATTGTGAATTGTTCTGCATGCATTAATCTTGTAACAAGTATCGTCGGTAGACCCATCTCGTGTAGCCTGGCATAAATATGAGACCGACCCACAAACACCGGGATAGTGGGTCGAGTTGGGCTTGACTTTCAAATTTTTTTATTCAACCCAACCCAAATCTCTTTACAATTGAATTTGAGCTTAACCGGCCTACCTTCCAAGTGGACCTATACGAACATGGATCGATCTAGCTCCGGATTGGCCCAACCGACAACTAAACTGCATGATAGATTTGTTCACAAAATAACTGTTGTTGAGAAGGCCAAGAATGTTATCAAAATGCGCTTTGATGAATTGATGGACTCACTGTAAATTTTCGTAAAAAAATAAAATACTTGATATAACATTTATATGCATAATGTATATATTTCGGGTACAACATAAATTTAACTGTATCTCAAGCAAATGAGACATGCATACAGAACACAGTAATGCGGTACTTCTGAATTAACATACCCTCGAGCCTTTAAAAATCCCCCCCCCGTCCGACATTTCAAATGCAACAATCATCAAAATATTAAAAATAAAACTACAAAGTTCTTGAAATTGTATATTATAATAGCAACAGAAATGAAATGATTCAAAATTAAAGACACTTCAGTATGAACAAATCAATTAACATATCTCTTTCCAAAAGGATTCTTATAACTCTTGAAAGTTTTAACATTAATTCATTAAGTGAGAAACGTACATGCATATGCATTGCGTAAATACATTATTGTTGGCATGTCTTGTTTTATGCTTCTGGTATGAAGCAAAGAAGAAATGAAGCATGATTCATTTTGTAATGTTACATGGAGAGTGCTCTGCATTGGAAATATTATCTCATCCATTATATGAAGACACAAATACACACGTATAAATGATGGAGTACAAATAATGGAGTATGTCAAAAGTTTAAACTGAGAATTTGTATATATATGGTTAAACATGGACACAAGATGATGGTAGTTCATAGTTAGTTCAAACGCGGATCAAATCTGTACTTTAGACAAGTTAAATGGGTTTGCATAAATAAACTTTTAATTTACCATGGAAACTTTTAAATACTTGCACAAATGACTTGAATCATAATTTTTTTTTTTTTGAATAAAGATCAATAATCATCTATTTATTTGTATTTAAAAAAATAAATAGTTAACTTTGTGACAAAAATTGAGTTCGAAGTTTAATAAATGCCTCGACAATGAGTTTGTTACATTTGAAAACATACATGGGCTTTTTAAAATACATGGTCGATTCGAATATTATAAAATCAAGTATTGGTTCTATTGTTTTACCGGCTTAATTTGCAATCATTTAATTGAGAAAGTGCGTGCAAAGATCGAAGAATGAAGTTGATTTCTTGAAAATTTGTATCTCCATTTGCTTGTGGAAATAAATAATCCCCAATAAAATTGTTGTCTCTCAAATTTTTTTGTTGAGAATCGGAAAAATGAAAAATCATTGGATTGAAGATGAATCTAAACAATTTCCCGTTCGCCTGGTCTTTCTTTTTTTTCTTTAATTTAAAGAGCGGGGTACGCTAACCCGAAACCGCCACCGTGTCAGTGGCCGGATTATAAGAACGTGAGCATGACGGCGAGGTGGGGACCACATGAATCCCTCCACGTGTCAGTCGGATAGCCTGCTAACTGAGCGTAAACTGGTCGTACAACCCGCGCGCTGCTTGCACTGAGAGGAGTGGGAGTAGCAGAGCAGAGCAGAGCGATCACCTGACAAGTGACAAGCCACCTCCTATAGATACGGAACGCGTGTGTATATACAGACAAAAAACATTTATAATCGAGCTCTTTTTTTCATTCGTTTTTCAGTGGAAAGTTGAAACGCTTCCTTACCTTCTCACGTTTTTCTTCAATTCTCTGGAAGGAGAAGGGAAAGTTGTTAGGGTTTCTTTTGCTTAAGGAAAAGTTTTTTCTAAGGAGTAATGTTGATGTAACTTCAATTTCGTACAAGATTTTGACAAAGCCCCTTGCAGGATTCTGTCAAATCTTTTTTTTCTTACGAGTATTATGTAAGATTTTATATGGCTCTGGTTTGTTTTAAGTTTTTGTTTGTATATCAGTTATTAGCTATTTAACCTTGTTTGTTTGCCCAAAAACTAGATAAGAAAAATGTTAAAAGTACTAAACAGAAAGAAATTAAGAAAAATATTTATTCATTTATCTTCATTTTAAAGGAAAATATATGAAGTAAATGCATGTATAGAGGTGAAGCAAAATAAATTTTGTGCAACATTAGATAAAAAGTTAGTTTTGAGAATTTCTTTCCCCTTATAGATCCTAGGAAAACATAACATTCTGTCTGCCCTTTTTCAGAAAACATTTTCAAAGCCAAAGTGGGCACAAAGTTTATGATGCTCTTTACTTACCTTTTCTGTTTTCTATGGTGCACATTTCATTTATGGTTTTATATTTGCCCATTTTCATGGAAGTTGATTTGTGTAGTATATGTTGTTGGTATTGTTATGCTCAAACTTACAATATGTGAAGTAATCATGTGAAGCGTTTGCTGAAGCTATTTCCCTCATGTCCCGCATACTGCTATGTTGATTTACTGCTTAAGTTTCTACCGGGCTCATCGAATAGGAAAGGAAATAATAGAAGATTTCATCTAATAAATGTTCCAATTTAGTGTCTAAAACTAAGATGAAATCTTTTACTAGTTCCTTTTTCAATCGTTGCGTCGGGTAGATACCGCGGTATATTAAAAAAAAGCATGCATGCAAGACGTCATGTGTTTCCGTTTTTCCATTGTGTCTTAAACATCAAGGGTTAGAGCCTATCTGTCTCCCAGAAGTCTATTTTAATGGTCAATACAAAGAAGTAGGTGATCAAAACACATTGTGGATACTACTGAATAAGCAATTAAGTTTTTTGATTGCTTGCACTTTTACAATGATATTTTGCTTTGGTTTATTACAATTGTATTTAATTTACTGTGTGATATTTATGTTCATGCTTGAAAGCAAAATTTTGATTAGTAATAGGGGTGATGCCTGTGCTTTTGAAATGTTTGCCTTTTCGACTGTTAAATCGTAGTACTCAACCCACAATTTTAACGAGGAAACTCTAAACTTCTGCATCTTCATCATGAATGTCGTATATGTCAAGAGAAATTTGCAGAACTTGCTCTTTCTTTATCTGCTTTTTCGGAAGAAAAAGAGATGGGCTATTATGAACTAAAAAACTTGATAGGATAATCCTTTTGGCTCCTAACCATGCCAATCCTAATACAGATGATTATCATGTTTGCTGCTTTGATGTTTCATTTTGTTCTGTCTGTTATCTTCATTCTGCCCGCATTACGTACTCATGTTATTAGGTATAGGTCTTCTTTCTAGTCCAAGTTTTCTCTTATGCCTATATTAATATATCATGAATGTGTTTACTATTCCAGATCAGGTAAACTGTGGCAAGTAAGTTAGTAGCTGAGTTGAAATTATCCTGCAAAACACAAAAGTTCCAAGACAAGTTGAAGATTGAGTTTTAAAGATAAAAAGCCTTCAGATAAGTAGTCTAGATCGCGATTTCTGTAAAGTGCATCGAGAACAAGGCGCAGCTGGTACTCTTCTCTCTATATGCTCATTTGAACAGATCAACAATTACGGAAGCTTTTTGGGAATGAAAGTGGAAAATATGAATACTGTGAAAACTTGGGATACGAGGAACTGTAACAAAAACGAGAAGGAAGGTACTGTGGCAGTCCAAATTTCGAAACCAAAGAAGCTAAAGGGTCATGGATATAAAGAGCTGCTGGAATCACTGGCAAAAAAAGCCAAGGGATCAGGTGAATTAGGTTGTCGGAACCTCTATTCTTTTTATATTTCTACATTTTAGCTGCAATCATGAAGTGGTCATGAGTTGGTGGAAACAGGCGCATTTACTGTTCCTTCTTCTGCCGAACTTGAATATCTTAAAATTTTGCTGGATTGTGCACTTTCTGTATAACCCATGCTTATATTTCAAGCTAACATCCTCATGGTAAATTGTAATTTAACGAAGTTGAATATGCTTAGGATACTGGAGATTATTATAACTCGGCTCTTATTTTACGTCCAATTAACTTGGCAAGCCGTCGAAAAACTTAAATGCATTTATCACTAATGAAGTGTGTGATGACACAAGTGAAAGTATCTTTATTGCACATGAACTGAATTTGACTTTTGTCACTAGAGTGGCCCTTTTTTCTCCAGGAAAGTACACAGTTATCGGTTGACTGTTTTAGGTTTCTGCTAAACTTCATATATTCCTTGTTTGGCAGATCTTTCAATTCAGAAAAAGAATAAGCTGTCTCAAATTGAAGTAAATGTTACTGAACCAAACGGTTCCAATGAAGATGAAACAACCAATGCTGATAGCTCCTTTTCACACTCACAACAGGAAAGGTACTAGTTGTTTACTTGAACTTCTGAAATCTTTCATTTCACAAGTTACTAATTCTTTGACTTAAGAAACGCCAAATGCTCCTAATGAATTCTGAGCGTTCAAATTTCATTCGAGAGAAAGTGCGAAGCGACAATGAAGAAATCAGACAGCAGAGTGATTGGCTTGGGTTCTACTACGTTGTTAGCATTTGACTTTTGCAATTTCTTTCTCTGTTATTATTCCATATAGTGAGTGATACCATATCATGCAACAAACTTTGATCAGAAGCCATAACGAATTTCTGAAACTTTAACATCTTCTTAGTCGTGTGCAAGAGTGTTAGTTACATATTAAAGTGCTGTCTTTTTATGGAACTTTTGTGTCTGAATCTTGATGATTTTCTGGGCTCTAAGTGATATAGTTTTATGAAGAGCATCTCCTTGAGATCTGAGTAAATAAAGTGCTGGGTGGATTTGGTTTTCATGTAATGTGAAGTGCGGCAACCATATTTAATTAGAATATGGTATTAGAGTTAGCAAGTTTTTGTTAGGATATATATGAGTAAATATCTGGCACCTCTTTTTTCCATTTTAGTATCCTTTTCCGATTCCATTTTTCCCTTTTCCTTTTGGCCAACTTAATATTTGAAGCATATTGCATGTTGCTTTGCAGGGTGGATTTTCTGCTGAGGCGGGTAAGATATTCTGGTCATGCAGAAAGCAGTAATAGGTCAAATTATGCCACTCAAACTAAGGTAAGTTTGTGTAGATTGTCTAGTTTCCGGTTTATGATATTGATTTGGTCATCTTATTAACTTCATGCTTGACTTGTTCAGCATTTTAGTCTAGTAACTTAATTGTGGGAGATAGAAACTTGTTGGTTATATCACCTGGCCCATTAATTTTGTTGGAATTGGACTTTTGCGTCGTCTACATTTTAGCTGAGATTAATGCTTTCCTATTTCTTTCCTTCGAAGTGAAGCTTTATTGAGACATGTTTAATGCACAAAGAATTTATGCCATCTTTTAGTTATCAACTGATGAAGGTTATTCTTCATCTACCTGTTTTGGTATCTTTTGGTGCTCTTCTCTAGCTTGTATCTCTTTCACATCTATTGACCAATTATAGTCACTGATATTTGAAAATTGTTTGTTGACAATTCATTTTCAAAGAGGAGCATCAAGACTTCTGTTGCTCCATGCTCAGCCATGCCTTTGTTTTACTGGATAGAAAAAAGGGAGCAAGAGCCTCCTCTGTGAGAAGGAATTTTTATATCCATTTAACTGATCGTAGGTCATGTAATTTGTGGATAAAAGACACTGCATTGAGAGTTAGACATCAGTTTCAACACAAGAAAAAAGTTAATGGTGGGACAGTTCAATCTCTAGAGGGGCCCCTAGTGAATTCCTTGAACTGTTCTGGGATTATCCAGCTGCTTTGTTTCACTGTAAATGGAAATATCATTTGGAAAGTAAGTCTAAACTCTTAAAGTTGACATTGGTGAAAGAAGACCGGCTGCTTGGTTTGCAATAGGTGTTTAAATTTTTTGTGAAATGTGATGGCAGTGATAACATAGGTCTGTAGAATGGAGTTGTCTGGTATTTTGTGCTTGCTAGAGCAACATTTGGCTTCACTTCCATGGATAAATTTGGGAGAGTCAGGAAATAGACTTTGAGAGTTTGTTTTAGTAGTTAATGGTTTTTGTTTACATCTTAGCATGGGAATTCAGTTCTCACATTTATTTCTTTATTATGACACTGCTGCGAATGCTAACTGGAACTTTTGAAATAGTCTTTAATCAGATCTTTTGCGTTAGAAATACATGCTATGTGCTGTGCGCTTCTATTTTTACTGACGTACAAATCCACAATGTAAACACTCTCACCCTAATATGTGCTTCAAAGTTGATTGAGATGTTTCAATCTTTTTCTCTTTTTAATCCTCCTCCTGAGCATAGATATGATCAAGCTGGTGGGGGAGATTGTATTATAGGAGCTCCTACTCTGAATACATTGAAGCATATCTGGGTTCTGGCATTTACTTTCTGTATGATACAATATGCCGAATGAAGGTGCTGCATAATTAACAGATGTTGCAAAATTTTCATCTCTATTCCAAATGTAACTTTATTAATACATAAATGAGGGAGAATCACTTGTGCTTGCCTGTTGCCTTGCGCTATTAAAATCTTTAAATTCATTATCTCCAAGTAATTTTTATTTATGTTATTGGCAAATACTTTATATGATGAACTTGCAGAAAAGAAAGAACAACATTTCGGAGAGTCAGTGTAACCTGGATATATCTAAGCAGAAAGAAAAATTGGCACATTGTGTTGCATTTGAGTGCAAGTCTACGACAACTAATTTTGTGGAGTATTGGGTTCCTGTCAGGCTCTCCAACATTCAAACAGAGCAGTATTGTGGCTCTCTATTTTCAAATGCAAGGGTGTTATGCTCTTGTTCAAAGCATGATTCAACAAAAATCCTCCATGACATACTTGTTTCAACCAGAAAGGTTTGGATTTTTTCTCAGAAAGTTGAATTTCCATTTTGTTCAGCTCTAAGCCTGCTAAATTATCACTGGCTTTTCACCTATTGGTGCTCGTATCCTGATTTCTCTTTTCATATTTTATTGTTTACTTAATGTGGTTTGTTTGGTTTCACTATCTTTCTAACTTGTGATTAAAAAAAATAAATTCTCCCAGTGTTGTGATCATCCTTATCTTGTGGACTGGTCTTTGCGTACCTCTTTGATACAAGGCATTCCCGAGCCTGAGCAATTGGATGCAGAAATTAAATTGAGTAACAAATTGCTTCTCCTTCATAAGATCCTTCTGGAGATTAGAAAACGAGGATTACGAGTACTTATCCTTTATCAGGTAGTTAGAACAATTCTATATATTAAATCTAATCTTCCTCGTGTTTATGCTAGTACTTTGACTGTTATGGGAACTTTATTTACAGTTTAACATCTAATTATGGTATTCATGTAGGTGCATGCAAATGCCTACCGTATCTCTCATTCTAAGCCACCTTAAAATGATTTTGCATTTTGGTTCTTCCTGTGGCCAATTATGCTTCCATTGTGGACTATAGAATTGAGAAGTTGTGGAACTATATTGTCCTCTGTTTTCTGATGTTTACTTGTGTGTTTGATCTAGACGTTTATAATCTTGTTTTGGATTTAATATATGATGTGATGCTTCTCTCTTTTTAAATTTTGTTATGACCAAACAGTCACTTGGGGGCTCTGGACCGATTTCTACTGGAGATATTTTGGATGACATTATTCATGAAAAATTTGGCACAGATTCTTTTGTGCGCATTGGTGGAGGGATATCTCCCTCCAAAAAGCGAGCTGCCCTGAACACCTTTAATGATAAAGGGAGTGGGAAATTCGTTTGTTTGATGGAAACTCGTGCCTGTCTTCCAAGCATTAAACTTGCGTCTATAGACACCGTTATTTTCTTCAACAGTGATTGGAACCCAATGAATGACTTGAGGGCTCTGCACAAGATAAACTTGGATTCCCAATTTGAGCAGGTGAAGGTCTTCCGCTTATATTCGTCTTACACTGTGGAAGAAAAAGTACTAATCCTTACCAAGCAAGGCATGACTCCAGAAGGCAATATAATAAATATAAGGCAAAGTACATGTCATGGGCTGCTAACTTGGGGTGCCTCCTACTTATTTAAAAAGCTTGATGAGTTCCATAACTTCATTACTCCTGATACACATTCATTTATTTCTTATGGGGAGTCTTTTGTGGAAGATGTGTTCCTTGAGCTATCAACCTTATTGCCTAATAATGACAAGAGCAAAATCTGTTCGAACAATTCATTTATTTTGGAAGTACAACAGATTGGAGGTATTTACCCCAGAAATATCTCTTTACTTGGCGAAGTGGAATATCCTCTGATGGACAATTTTTCATTAGCTGAGGAGATGATAGTCAAAGAACCACCCTATGTTTTCTGGATAAAACTACTTGAAGGGAGGAACCCTAGATGGAAATATTTTTCCAGTCAATCACCAAGGACTAGAAAAAGTGTCCAACACGTTGATGAGTTGCTTGAAGCATTTGCTGGGGCAGAAACAGCCTCCAAGAAATGTAGGACAGAAGCCAAAAGCAATGTTTGTCAAATTCCTGGAGTCATCAGACGAAGGACTAGAAGTAAACTTCAAAATCGAGATAAAGAAAGAAAGCTTTCAGGTTTTGCCAATATCTTTTGTCTTATGAAAAGGGGCTCCATTGTTATGACTTAATTTCTAAATATGTTGGAGATGGGTGAGGAAATCTGATTTTCTAATGTGGTATCCATCTTGTAGATATTCTTACTTTTGGTTGTTTTTTTTGAGGGGCCATATTCTTACCTTCAACTATTTCCATCGGACAATACTGTGTCCAGGTGGTAAAACACACAATCCAGTGAATCATAAAGTTAAATGTATCTCAGAAGAATCTGACAGAAGGGAAAAATTAACCTCATGGGTCAACCAACACAGTAAAGCAGCTGCTCTGACAAAACGGCATACACCAGTGCTGGGTAACACATCCTCAACGGAACCCCATTCTCTGGTAAAGAATGCTTTATTGATTGATATCCTTCCATGTTGATAATTCCTACCAACTTTACACTAGATAATTTTATGCCAACATGCCATCTTATATTTAAATCTGGCATTCTATTTTTTGTTGTGTAGTCCATCTGCTGTTTTGAGAACCCATTACAATTGAATTAGGATGAATCTCATCATGAGATAGCATTGGTATTGATTTGATGATCTGTTTAAATGTCTGTAAAGTGAAGGACAAGATTTCTTCATTGCTCCATCTTCTTCCTATTTGTGTTTGTCTTTGATAAGTCTGCTGCTACATATCAATGTATCTCAACAGGATCCACCGGATTGCATATGGATGTCTTTGATCTGTGATTCTAGTGAATAGTGAATTGTAAAACATCCTTCCAAAATGTTCAATTCCAAGATAGTGCCCTTTTTCCATTGCTCAGCCCATGTCATTGATAATCCTGTCAATAGTGTAAAATGTTACTTATCTTGGACGTTTCTAATTTGGTGAAAGTTTTCTGTCAGCTTGTGTATAATTTTGCTAGAGCACTCTCATTAATAAATGACATTTATGGTTCATCTCATTCCAGAAAAATAAGTTTTCTGACTGGTCTCACTGCTCCACTTTAACAGCTGCCTACTAATGAATATGATCATGTGCCTTCATCCGCAACCATACAAAATGATCACACTAATGGTACTACTGCCCCTAGTTTCCAAACTCAGGCTGCTACACGACCACTCATTGAGGATTCAATCAGGCCATTGGAATCTTCTGTGCAACATTCTATGGGAGAGGTGCCTCTGCAAACCGCAAGCATAGCATCACATATGACAGAAGATAGGAGAGAACCAAGTGCTATTAGTCAAGCAAGTGTTTCTCTAACTTCTTTGAATTGTCAACCTACAGAAGCCTCTCAAGTAACTCACTCTGAGGCACTACAGTCTGTTTGTAAAGCACTCCTTATAGAGTTGGAAGGACTACAAAAGCAGAAAACCGAACTTCTAAAACTGCATGAAGAAATGGTTTGTCTTTCTTTTTTTTAGCCATTCCTTCTATTGATGTTTGTTATACTCACAGAATAGTTTGTGCCTCTCATGATATAATCAACCTGTAGAAACTGCAAACAAAAATGGCATGCGAGAAAGAGATTGATCAGATACGTAAAAAGTATGATATGCTGCTTCAGAATGCTGAGATGGCTTTTGTGGAAGAAAAAAAAGTTCTTGAGACTAGATACAACAAAGTCTATATCAATAAATCATTAGCTGAGGCAGTGATGCAGAGAGACAATTACAAAAATGCAACTCTTTCACGAGGTTTGTTTAACTGTGTTAAGCAAGCATTCAATTTTAATCAGCTTGCATTTGTTTTTCGGCAGCAAAATGAGTAAAATGTGCAAAAACCATGTTTATATTTGCGCATTTTGTGTGGGCAACTTAATTTCGCATGATCAGAATCATGATTTGTTCACATAATATACAAGTTCACATTATGCTTTTCTTGCTTTGTCAAGTTAAGCTTTTGATACCCTGAATCAGCTTTTTTCATATATTCACTGTTTGACAGTGACTACAAGCTGTTTGATGGAGGAGATATATCAGCTAATTTTTCAGAGGCGTGGATCAAGCACGGTGACAAGACCTGAACAAGTTGCAGCAAACCCACCAATTTCAAGCCTACCTGGCTGCTCGGTAGTTCAAGAGTTGAATCAAGCATCAGCTTCTGAAAGGATTGCCTCAAGAACCAATCAATCTTGTGTAAATTCTTGTGTGACTGTTCCACATTCCAGTGACTTCATCTGAGGTGGCTAGCAGTCAGCCAGCAGTCAGGCAATCTTTCAAAATAACTAACCAGGCATCAGTTACTGCTATACCTGGTCAACCTTTAGCAAGCCCTTGCACGGCTGATCCACAACTTATGTCTTCAGCAGAATTGAATTGTTCATTACCTGTCCAGCAAACTTCTGGAATTACTCCGAGACACAAAGTGTATTCAGAGAGCGGCTAGAAACTGGCTCACTATCCATACCTCCAGTGCACCAGGGGATGATCCAGTCGTTAGCTGTGAAGCAAACTAATGCTGAAACCATCTTGGCTCCTACATGCTTGGGCAAGCCAGGGGTTGCCTGGTTCAAGCATGAATTTAACCTCGTTAGTGCAACTTCTCAAGCTTCAGTGGGTCTTTCAACTAGTCCACTCAGGCCAATGCCTAACTACCCATCACTTTCTCAGGAAATCTTCAAGCAGGCTATGAAATTAGGGCCCCTGCCCCACACCTTAGGCATATGAGGCATCCTGTGCCCATTACAGCACCCAAACTGTCGTCTCCTGGTGGCTGGTGCAGGAATAATTTTTTCACCAGTCAGCATTCCGCGTTGACATATAATGTACAGACTCGACAATCTCGTGTACTAATCTCATGCTCATCATCATCACCTGCTGGGTTGCCACTACGAGAATATTGATAAACAACTGCAGCAACTTTTGTTCCAGTACATAATTCCTGAACTTCACCAGGGCAGCTACTTCCTTGTAGAAAATCGACAGGAAAGCCTATCCTTCTGTTTACAGAAGCCTGGCGGAAATTTAGATGTTAGATGGTAACTAAATATAGTCAGTTTTTGTGTGTGTTGTTGAAAAGGTAATTTGATAGCACAGGGAACTGGGAAGCGGCCAGTGATATCTGAAGCCAATATTCATGTCTATTGACAAACCTGTAAGGATGAATTACTAACTTTGTTTTTTTGTTTTTATTTTTATGATATGACGCTTTCTACCAAATAAAAAAGGAAAAGGGGAAAAAAAAAAAAAGGAAAGTCAATCTTAATTGCTGGACATGTGAAAAAAGTGGACATCTACCTACAATATTATTTAGTACACTTTTGTGATATTACAATTTATATTGTTAGATACATAACTAACAATACAGACTTTTAAACTATATAAGATTCTAAGAACCAGGAATTCACGGCCACGGCCTGAATTTTCTATTCAGTACGTAAATTTTTATCCCAAAACTTATACAAATGTATTATTCAGAAATTAAAATTACTGTAGGTTCATAGTGTGTGAATATTCTTAGGTCAAGGAATTAGGGATTTTAAGGGAAATGTGTAACTTATGTACTGCTTTATGCAGGAGAACATCCATGGAAGATAATGTTCATTTTCAGTGCAAGAATTGCTGTTGGCCGCAAATACAATTATGAAACACAATTAGTTGAATAAAGAAATAGATTAAGCCCGATGAGATTTTTTTACGAGTTTGATTTAGAGCTCAATTATCTTCTGAGTTTTCAGAAAGTTTAGAATGTCTTTCTAATTTTATATATCTAATTATTTATAAAGTTCAAAATAAATATTAATCTTTGATAAATATATATTTTAAGTGCTTTTTTTTTTTGAAGTTACATGTTTGATTGTTGTTGTTTTGCTGGGAATATTGTGCTATTCCAAGGAAGATGTTATGGGAATTTAGTCTTGTATTCATGTGTCTTTACGTTTGGGCTTGATCTATATAGTTTTTAATTTTGGGCATGATAATTACTTTTTAAGAAAAATGGGGTTTTATGACCATAGTAATGCATTTGAGATTCGAGAATTATTTGTTAATTTTTAAATTCGTAATTAGAATATTATTTGGGATAATTAAAAAAATTAACAAATTTCATCTATATAACAAAATTATTAATACGAATTACTAATTATCATATAAAAATAATACATTTATGTCTGAAAATGCTTACTAAAATTATAATATCAAGGAAGCTTATATATATGTGTATTGAAAAATTAGGAAAATAATTTATTATAATATAATCTTGTTAATATAGGAATATAATTCGAAAATAAATTATTATATAATAAAAAATTCTGAATATTATGTGACATTACTATTTATGAAAAATATATATGAGATTTCAATATCTTATGAAGATATCATGTTTTGTTTGAGTTATTTTTAATAATTAAAAGAATTTTGTTGTTATGTTCATGACAAAATGTAGACAATTTTTATTAAGAAAATTTTGCATATAATTCAGTTGAGTCATTATGCACGCACATATCTGTATTCAACATACATCTTTCTTGACATCTATTTTAGAAACTTTCATAGGATATGTTCCATTATGTTTGGTCATAACGGATAGAAGTTCTCAATTTTTGTTGGAATTGGGAGTAGCAGCAAAGAAAAAGAAATTAAAGAAAAAGGACAAAAAGAAATCTCATGTTTGTCGCATGGGGTTGGAGGGTGATTGAGACATGGATTGATGAACCCCACCAAACCATATACAACATTCATCTATCAAATATGATACACATGTAAATATTACTGTTCTTTATGTCCTGATTTGGATGTGGATCATGAAGAGGAAATATTAAATGAGAATAAAAAATTAAAAATTATATTATTCTTATTTTTAATATTAAAAATGATATTTGAGAAAATAATGATGTTATACTATTATTGTAATTAAAAAAATTATTTCTTTTCAATAATCATCAATTGATGAAATACGTTAGTAGAAAAATAGAGTATTTTTCAATACATGATATTTCTATACCTTTGGCAAATGAGTTGGAACGGGTATAAATTGCATGTAGTTATTAATTTTTTTTATTATTATTAAATTTAAATTATGAAATATGGAGATAAAATGTGATACCAAATATCACTATTTTTAGTGTTGCATAGAGTTGTATCATTACTAAAATTCAAATTTATGCTATGTTGGGATTATGATTTTTTGTGGAAAATAAAGAAAAAGGATAAAATACAAAATATAAAGATGCTATATTTTTCTCATATTTTCTTTTTAAATATTTTTTTCATTAAAACCCAAAAATCACCATCAACATTAAAATTAACTCTTTAGCTTTTTTTGGCTCTTGGTACAACACCATTGAAGCATTACATTAAAATCTGAAGTCGCAGCGAATCCCACCGTCTCTACCCACCCCACTTACCCACCCACTTTTCCCAATACTCGAACACCTATATATTCAGTCAGTCACCCCTGCACGCCAACTCCTCGCTCATTCCATCGTTCTCTCAATTCCCAAAATTTCGCGTCGTTTATCTCTTTCATTGCGAAAAGTTGAAATGGAATACGAAGGAATTCTCCTGGGAATGGGAAATCCGCTTTTGGATATTTCCGCCGTCGTCGATCAAGAATTCTTAGACAAGTAATTATTTGGATTGCTGTTTGTTCACACACATTGGTTTACATTTTAATTTATATTGTTTTTCAGCTTGAGATCTGGCGTTTTAATATCTTTTGTTATTATGTTTGTGCCTTTTATTTTCACAGATCTGCATGCAATGCTGAAAGTTTAGCTTGTTTATTGCTATGCATATGAGCTTGTACAGTTGTTGCCATTTTTTGTTAATGGCGTGTTTTCAGCTCGTTTGTGTAGATCTCAGTTCGTATCTGTAGCTCTGCGGATCTTGAATCGTTCGGTATTGAAGCTAATTTGGTTTCTTTGCACTACAGATATGATATTAAGCTGAACAATGCTATTCTCGCAGAGGAGAAGCACTTGCCTATGTAAGTAATTCTATTATTTTTACTTACTCTTGAGAGTATAAGTAATTCGATTATTTTTACTTATTCTTTCAAATCTGTTTTTTCAGTGATTAAATTTCTGGGATATGTTTGTGACGCGAATGGTTTTTTGTTGACTTGCCAGTACTTGTAGAGTCCTTACGAATGCATAATTTTGGTGTCAAAATGACTGTTTAATCATCAGGTATGGGAAATAATTCTTGATCAATGTATTTCCCAGGTATGATGAAATGGCGTCCAAGTACAAAGTGGATTACATTGCTGGAGGTAATTTGATCATTGATGAAGACTTGGAGTTTTCCAATTGGTTTTGTTGTCACACTTGACTCAAATAGTATTAGCATTAATGAGTGTATTTGTGGGATTTCGCAATGCAGGTTCTACTCAAAATTCTATCAGAGTTGCCCAGGTACTTGCCTTTCTTGTTTGTGGCTTGATAATATTGTCGAAGTAATACTGTCTTGTTTTTACCAAATAATTATTCTCAACTTGTCATCTTCAGTGGATGCTTCAAATTCCTGGTGCAACTGGTTACATGGGCTCAATTGGAAAAGACAAATTTGGGGAGGAAATGAAGAAAAATGCACAAGAAGCTGGTGTGAATGTAGGTGTCCTGTCTCAGTTTTAGCCCTCTTAACTACAATTGTCATCCTTCTCATAACTAACATTAACATCAAAATGATTTTGCTGTATTAAAGGAAAAATCAGCACGAGTTTCATATCCTTGTTTAATATTTTCTTTTACATATCTTCTACTTGGTAAAACAAATTTGTTACAGCATCAACTTGACTTTCGTGTTACCTTTTATCCCTTAATTTTGTCATTTGAGATTCTCAATGAATAACATCATAACTATAAATCTAAAATGGTAATATTTTCAATCTTGTTCCCATGGTTGCATTAGGTTCATTATCATGAAGATGAATCTCCAACTGGTACTTGTGGTGTATGTGTGCTCGGCGGCGAAAGGTCAGTCTCCTAAATGGCTAACACTGTTTAAGATCTTGGTTCCCCTTTTGTCACGTCTTAATTTACTAAATTGGAAATATAATGCATAAGTTTTTAGATGTCACTTGAATTGAAGTTATTTGTGCTAATAAAGAAAGAAGAAATGAGGTATTATATATGCTTTTTATTTAAAATACTTCTCCTTTATGATGAATTTGTTAAGGAGATAAATATTATGTAAGCCGGAGTAATAACTAAGCAAGAGGTAAACTTGGTTGCAATAATTTAAAAGATAAGAAAAATACGAGTTGTTTACTGGTTATACTAGCAGAGTATTGAAAACGATTATGGATGTAATCAAGAAATTGTAAGGTACCAAGCTGGGATGATTACTCTTTTTACTTTATTTTTTATTTCCTAGTTTTTCAAACCTTTGCCTGGTTTGTTCTCCTTTGGACATGAAAAGATTGTCATATTTAATCTCATGCCTTCTTTTGGTTTGGAATCTACTCTTTGATCCTAGAAATCTAATGAGTGTCCATAATCTTTGAACCGCTCTTCAGAATGTCCATAACATCCCCTCACTTTCTGTGCCATTCTTGTAAGGATATTGTGCTAACATATTTTATTTTTGATTTCCATATTTGTGGTGGGGTCAATATGAAAGAATGCTTCAAAACATTAAAGTACATACATTTAAGCTTTTTTTTTTCATGGTTCGGTGTCGTTTGACCCCACTAACTCCTTCCCGCCCCCAGTACCTCACCACCCAAGTTCCCCATAGGCCCCTCGCAACACCAACCCCTGGCCCCTTATCACTCCACCCCTTCATCACAATTCGCAGCAATCACACCCCACTCTATATGTCCCACCTTGCCCTTCCCAAAGTAGCATGGCCCAGTCCCCTCCTCACTGTTACCCCTTCTCTTTCTCTATCCACAAGATACTCCCTCACCATCCCTACACAGCAAACACATATATGGACAGGCATGCAGACACATATATAATGTATAGTTTCCCCCACTTTACCTATTCAATTGTATACAGCCTCATCACATGACGTATACTTTCAAAAAATTCCGCAAGCCCATGAAATTGTTGAGAGAAGGGCAAAGTGGATTTCTTTTTACTTTTTTCATTGATGTTGCAATTTTTTTTGTAACTTAAACATGTTGGGGGAATCTTTAATATGCTACTGCCAAGGGAGGTCAGTGCAATAAGAAAATGAGAGGTGTAGAGGTCGGTGTAATTTCGAAAGCGTGAAGCAAAATAAATCTCTGTTGTAATTCTTGTAAAAAAATTATGTTGGTTCACTCCCTTGGTTTTTTCTTCTGGTTGAAGTATTCTTTTATGGATTGTCCTTTTGTTGTGCATGCTTTAATTGGACAAATCATATAATTCAATGATATTTTGTAGATCACTTGTTGCCAATTTGTCAGCTGCAAATTGCTACAAAATTGATCATTTGAAGAGACCAGAAAATTGGCAATTGGGTACGTTTTGCATATTTGGCAGTGTTTGGTCCATGTTATGCATTCCATAAAACTTACTCGTTTGTCTTTTGACAGTGGAAAAGGCCAAGTACTACTATATTGCTGGATTTTTTCTCACAGTTTCACCAGAGTCTATCATGCTTGTTGCTGAGCATGCAGCTGCTAAAAACAAGGTCAGAAGTTGGACAATTAGTTTATTGCATACTTAGATGCTATACTAAATATTCCAATGAGACTGCTTTGGTTCCTAAATGCTCATTTGTGTGTAGGTTTTTATGATGAACCTTTCTGCTCCATTTATCTGTGAGTTCTTCAAGGATGTACAAGACAAAGTATTCCCGTAAGGCCGACTTCTTGATGCTTTTGATTACCTAGATGATTGGGAAATAGACATATTGATTGAGGGCCTGTTGCTATTTGAGTTTCAGGTATATGGACTATGTTTTTGGAAACGAAACAGAAGCAAGAACTTTCTCCAAAGTTCATGGCTGGGAGGTAATGGTTTCATTGGACCAGATTTACTTGTGTGTTTATTTATTATGGACTTAACTGTAGCTTTTTTGGGTGAACAGACTGAGAATGTTGAAGAAATAGCTTTGAAAATTTCCCAGTTGCCAAAGGCATCTGGAACGCACAAAAGAATTACTGTTATTACGCAGGGTGCAGATCCAGTTGTGGTTGCAGAGGATGGGAAGGTGAAGTTGTTCCCAGTAATTCTATTGCCAAAAGAGAAACTTGTTGATACCAATGGTGCAGGTGTGTGAATTTATGTTGCTTTTAAGAACCTTAATTCCAAAAAAGTCACCTAATATTTGCTCAGTCAATTTCCACATCAAAAACCAAATAAAGTAAAGATAAAAAAATTGCGACTTTGCACAATAGGCCGTGTTATCATAATTTAACTTCTTTGAAGCATTCAACCCTTGAAGATGACTCTCAAATAAAACTTCTTTCCAATGAGCTACTCCCATCACCTTTTATTAACAAGCCCTTTTTTCAGCTTGAAGCTCTTGATTTTAAAAAATTGGCATATATTTACTTTTCTTGCAGGAGATGCATTCGTTGGTGGATTTTTGTCTCAGTTGGTTCTAGAGGAACCCATTGAAGATTGTGTAAGAGCAGGTTGTTATGCAGCTAATGTCATTATCCAGAGGTCCGGCTGCACTTACCCAGAGAAGCCCGATTTTAAATGAGACGCCTTTTAATTTCCCACTATCTCTCTATCCTTAATTGAATTTTGATCGTTGAGAAACTTATTGCCATTATTTTACAGTGTTTGTCTTCATCGTAACCTCCATCACATTTCCTAAATTTTTGTTTACAAGGGATTTTGATTAAATTCTTGTTTACGAGGGATTTTGATGCTTCAATATCATATATTTGCTTAATTATTATTACATCGCAGGAAATGATATTGATTGGCTGTATTCCTCTTGGCTGGTTGCCACTTTGTTAGATCTAAATAAATTGACTTTCAGAATCATATGAAGTCATCTGATTCCGAAGTAATGGATTTTTTTACGGATTTATACACAATGTTTATAAAATTTCGAGTTCACAATAAGGGACCACCCAATATAGGTATAGGCAAGGCAAAAGAACAGGGACAATATTTTGATCTGTTTCGGAGGTTGACATCAAACTTGGAATACATAAATGAATGGAATTGACTTAAATATATATTATTTAAATTTAAATTTTTATCAAATTTTAAAAATTGTGTTTGAATTAATTGTTTATTAAAGTGACTTTGAAAAAGATTTAATTGAGTGAGATAGAAATTGAGTCAAATAGTTTAGGTTATGTTTGGATTTATTTTCTATATATTTTTTTTATTTATTTATCAAAATAAAATTAAACAAATATCGCTCTTTTTAATATATTTTTTCAAATAAATACATTAATTTTAAAACACCTTTTTTCAAATTACATTTTTTCAAAAAAAAAAATAAAAATAAATCAATGTAGTCTATTTTTTTACTTATATTTATTTATTTTTTTTATTAATCAAATCGAGTTAAAGTTAAGTTTTAAATTTGATCAAATAAAGAGGCATGTTCAATTTGCTTTGTTATGTTTAATAAATCTAATTTCAAACTCGGATTAATCTTAAGTTAAATATTAAATAATTTGATTTGTTTTTCAATTTTAACATATAACTTCGATAACAATTTCATTCTTCTTGAACATGAATAAGAATGACTGATATCTTCATCTTTTGGTAACTCTAGAAGTCATATACTCATAAGTTGTCATTAGATTTTTTCTTTTCTGCATCTCACCTTTACGCAAAAAGAATAATGATGTTAGTTTTGCAATTGCTCTTGCATGAACATACACATTTTTAGGTCTTTCAAATACTTTCCGCAAATAACGTTTTGTTACCATAGAATAATTGTTCAATCTAAGACCATTACTATTTTCCGCTTAAACAAACCTTTGGCAGCCTCTTGTCTCAGAGTTACTTAATTGAAGAATGATCACCTTCTTGTATGGAAAATTCCATTGAGCTGATTCAAAAGGTTGTAGCACGTCTGCATTTATTTCTCTGTTACTGGATTGAGTGTTATTTATCATTGTTTCTACAAAACAATATTTTTACTTAATTACCCAAAGAGTAAGGATATGTTTGGATGAAAATGTATTTATCACTTACTAATCATTCATTATAATATTTAATAATTATATATAGACTATATACGTTCACCAATTATTATTAAATAATATTAATAAATCAATTCAAAATATTTTCACTAATCATAATAAAATAATATTAACAAGATATTTACGTAAAAAAAATATCTTACAAAATATATCATAATATTTTCCTCTAACAAAATATTCAAATGTATTTTCACCTCTACATATTGTTCAATTCGACTATCAAAAATATATTATCCTAAAATAATTTATTCGTAGTGCCCGGAAATTAAACCAAATTGATACCCAAATAAATTTTGGATTGAAAATTTACTCATTGAACTGACATTTCATTTGTTTATCATCTTTTGTGCTTTCAGCTTGTAATTTTTGCTAGTAATTAATTTGCTTGTCAGAAAAAGGCATGTTTTGCTTGATTAAAGCGATACATTTCATGCTTAGTAGGTTTCTTAAAAAAATAATTTACCTAAATTCACTTATCAAGATTGGACACATTGCCCACACTTGCTCTAATTTTCTTTGAATACCATTTTATTCAGTCAAAAAACAAGGAGCTCTTTTATTTATCTTGCATTAATTTAGCCAAAAAAGAACAAAAAAAAATCCATAGAGCAGGAACACTCCATACTATTAGTTAAGTACTATAAGTGCAATTTCCTCTTTTTCTAAAGCAAAGATAAAATTAAAAAACAAACTCCCTTTTTCACAAATGTTTCTTCTCCATTTCCAAGATCCAAGACTCATACAATAACCCCCAATCTCAAAGTATTGCAAACTTTTCAATCACGTACATTTTCATAGCCCTCTCTCCGCCATGAACCACCACAATCCTGCACCTCCGCCTCCCATCATCCGCCACACAACCACTACCCAAATCCTCAAGCAAACGACGTCGCTGTTCTACTCTCACCTCCTCACCTTTCTATTCCTCACCTCTCTCCTCCTCACCTTCCGCTCCAACGTTGACAGCGCCTCTCACTACCTCTCTTCTCTCATCGACCGCGACCCTTCCTTGAAATCGCTCCTCTCCCGCATCGATTTCTCCGACTCCTCCCGTCTCCACCACCACCACCGTCACCGCCGCCGCCGCGCCTTTCTCCACCTCTCCCGCGTTGGCACCCTTGACGATGACTTCTTCTCCGGAGGTTCTGATTTTGACCGCTCCCTCTTTCACCCCTCCTCCAGAAAACGCCTCCCCAATGCCACTCTTGTCATTCTCTCAGACTTCAACCCTGATTACGGCTTCTCCGATTCCGTGGTTGATAACGGAATTTCTTTCCCCGGTATTGTTAAGCCCGGAGTTGTTGGTTTTAAGCCAGAATTTAAAAAGAATATTACACTTTTGGAAGAAGAGGAAGTCAAATTTGTGGAAAGCAGTTTAGATGATGGTAATGCAGTCGTGGATTTGGATTTCTTGATAAAGGGTTTTGAAATGGGGCGTCGAGACGCCACTTCGTTGTTCTTTTTAGCGGGAGTCTTGTCCGCAGCCTATGCATATGTTGTATTTGCATTTATTGTTACTTATACTTGGGCGAATGGGGTTATTTTCCTTAAAGTGGTGGACTCTTTGCTCGGGAATTACAGGTCTTTTGTTCGCACTGTTTGGGATGGGTCGAATATCGGGCTTAGGAGGCTTTCAGGGTTCATTTTGATGAAATGGGCTGTAAGGGATGCCCTAGCGCAGCTGATGGGGATATATTTTTTTGGGGAGATTGAAGATCAATATGTGTTTTTTAAGGTTTTCTTGAGGATGAAGTTTATGCCGTTTGCCAATCTGGCACCATGGGTTACAGGGCATGAGTGGGAGAGTGCAGGCTTCATTGTCATCTGGTTCTTGAGTGACTTGATGGTAGGTTTAATATTTGCTGTTGATTCTTGGGTTGCAATTGTGGACTCAAGGAGAGGTGGCAGGGAGATTGTTAAAGAAGGTTGCCACATGTTGGTAGCATTGTTTTGCCCTGCTTTTGAGATAAGGTGGTTGGAGGCAATCATTTGTGGGTCTGTCGGGAGGTGGATGTTTAAGAGGATGTTTGGGGATGTTTTTACAATGGTTTTTCAGTCATTGATGGAGGTGTACTTTATGGTGGCTTGGCTGATTTTCTACTTTGCAGCGAGACAAAAAGATGATACTTCCCTTGGAAGGACATTTGGTCGAAGAGAATTGGAAGGTCTTCTTGATATTGCTAGATGATACTCAATGAGAATTGGTAAAAACGATCTGTTGCAAGCCTCGAGTTCTCGTACCTGAGTAGTGGTACCTGGCTTGGTTGCAACGCTAAATAGCGGTAACCTTTTTGGCGCTTTTGTTGTTCATTTGAAACAAATGTGAATTAGCACTGCCATTGTTTGGTGATGTCACCATTTATGCAGTTAGTATGTACTTCATGATGAGGAAATATGATGTAAATCTCCACGCAATCTCATCATGTGTATACAACTTTGCAACCTATGCTTTTTTGGCCTGCGAGAATGTATTATTCTTGTTATTGATACTGAAGGCTGGCAAGAAAGGCTAATTGTTGTTTGCTTGAGAGTGTTAATGTGTGTGATCATTCAAGCAACAAGTTCATCTTCATATAGTGCATACAAGCAAAGACTATTCGTTATTGTTTTCTTCCTCCGAATGCAGTTGTAGCATCAATGTCTTGTTTTGCATGTGAACTGGCTTCTGCTAACATACTATAATTCTCTTTCATAGGGGCTTTGATGCTATACCGATATTTCATCACAAGTATTGATTTTTACATTCTTATGCAATCATGGGGAGAATGTTTTTGGTTACTATTTCTGAAGTTTTCTTTGTTCAATCATGAAGAATTGATTTTGAAGCTTTAAAGCAACATGGTGTGAACATATTTTATTTGAGTTCATCATTGTGTTGTAGGCTAGCTACTCCAAGTACAGTATTAAAATTTTCTTTTACAAAATAATATTTGTCAATACTCATTTCTGCGAACCAGTGTCACTTGTGTGACCACCTGTAATTGTGCTTGTTTTTAAGGAAAATAGTACGCCATTGTAGATGTAATGTCAATGTGTGTTTCTAAGGAAAATAGTAGGCCATTGTAGTTCCAATTTAATGGTCCTCTTGTTGCTTTTTCTATTGCTGCTACGACATTCAAAGGTCTGGGTGGCAGATGTTGTTGGGCCTTCATTGCAATAAATCAGAAACCACAATCAGATTTCATCTTTGAGACCTTTCATTTGAACTTATTCATAAACAGCTAATTAACTTCATAGGTGTTCCTCCCTTCCCCAATTGTTAGATGCTGACTCGTATGTGGCGCCTATGCTCTTTCTTAAGTACATTTTATAATGTCTATAGTTGTAGTGAATTGAATGATAGGAAGTGGAAGAGCTCACTGTTATGTAATAAGAGCAGGGCCAGAAGGCTTGTTTTGTTGGTAGCTGCCTGCCTCTAAGGCAAAGAGTTACTGATGAATAAGACTAGTAACTTGCATAATACTTGCTTGCAGTGTAGCATTCAGAAAAGGTCTGTAAGATTTGGAGATAAAGCCTGTGCTGGAGTTGCCAGGAAAACTGTAAAGCATGAATCTTAATGTATCTGGGGATGGCATAACTTGATGTCTGGGTGACACATAAAGTTTCGTCTCTGTCAAATTATTTTATCATCTGCTTTTGAAGAGATATTAAGGAGTTTCTTTGGAAGGTGATCTGAGGCAGCAAAGCACCCAGGAAGGTGTCTTACTTCATGTGAGCAGCTGCTTGGGGTGCAACCTGAATGCTGAATGCTGATAACTTGAGAAGCTACTGGAGGATGTGTTCTAGCTTGTGCTAAATCTTGCAAAAAGGCTGGAGAGGATCTGAATCACCTAAGAAAGTTATTATTGCTGCTGATTCACCTTCAAAAACAGTATAACACCCTCGAGCAGTTGAAGTTGTAACACTTTAATTCCTTAATTTTACCCCTAACATCATATCTATAGTAGTAATGCTGATGGGAAACGATTACAAGTCAATTTTCCCACTTTGGCCCTCTTTTTATCATTATAAATGTTTGTGAAGAGTATATATCCTTCCATCGTTATTTTTAGTTGAACAGGCTCTTCAATTAGAACCTCAGGCTCTTTTGGACTTTCTCCAACCCTCCATCCTCGACAGCCACTGTTGAAAGCCTTTTCTAAGCCTGTTCCTTAACACAGCCGTCCTCCATGAGTTTTCCACCTCAAAACTTACCAACCCCTATTTTATTGACTGCTCCTTCTTGATCCTCTACCACTCTCTTTTGTATTCTGCCACACTTGCGTAATCCTCATCTCCACCTTTCCACACATCTCAGTAAACTAACACTATATCAACAGCATAACGTCATAACCACCACCCCATACACGTATACATGAAAAGTAAGCATACATACTCTGCAATATGTGAAAGCAATTTTCACAAATCCAACAAAAACTCACACGAGTTGGACAATGGATCTGCAGTATCATTTGGTTTCTCACCAACAAGTTTTTCTTCATTAGGTTACAGAAACAAATTCAAAGTCTTTCTTCTTTTTACAAAATTAAGATAGATGAGTCATAAAATAGCTTGATATATACATTTTTTTTAAAAAGGGACTTGAGCAGGATTGAATACATAGAACATTGTCCGCAAAGCAGTACCTATATAAAAATTATCCATATCAATAATGAAAAAGTGTGCATTTAGTAAGTATGATTTTCACTAATTATTCTTGAGATTATTGGCCCATCTGTTTGTTTCATGCCATATACTCCATGGAAGGGTACTTCTGAACAGAAAACATATATTATTAAGAAAGACAAAATCATTTCGTAGAACACAAAAGGGAAAGAGATGTTCTATCCATGAAGGAGGTAGTATTTCTATTCTCATTTTCTGTAGGAAATTGTTTCAGAGTTATGTTCTTTCAGATTTATTTGTTATTTGAATGTTTAGAGGATTATTTAGGTCTACTTTTTCTTTTCTTAAATCAAGCTCCATTCATGAAAAGTAAGATTTAATCAGGTTGAAGCAGAAACCTGTTTCTTCAATTACAAAATTTAGAATTTCAATGTGTGAAGTTCTATTTTGAACTATGTTCATACTTCTATTTGGAAGTTTACTTAATGAAGTTTAGTATATCCTATCCAATGAATATAACGAATGGCAAATATGGCCTGCAACAGTTTGAAGTTGATATTCAGCTGTCATGTGGAATATCATGGGGAAGGAGCTGGCTGGTAGAAGGTTGAGTCCTCTGTCATGTGGTGACACAAAAATGGCGGTTTTGAGGAATTGAATGATTTTACTTGAGGATTTGGTTTTATTTTATTTTTTAATTATTTTTTAGTCTGCAGTCCATTCCAACCTCTTCAGATCTTGGATGAATTTTCTGTGTGACTCCAGTTAGTTCTGCTTTGTTTTGCTTCTTGCATATTGTTTTCGCAGATGTTCTGATATAGAATTAGTGTAAAATGCATGATGCTTTCACATTTATTCTATATGAAAGATCGGAAGTTGCAGAGAAGTTGTGTTTTCTTTGTGATCGGAGTCAGCATCATAATTAGGCTTAGTTTTCAAAGAAAATAATTGATTATTTATCAAAAAGTGGGAAAATATGATTTCTGGGATTATTAACCAAAATTGATTGATTTTGGACTTGTATTGTGTATTTCTACTCTTTTTAAGAATAACTTTTGCTGTGGGTACGAACCTATTTTCATGGTAAAGTATGTATTTTGGGGTTCTTAGCAATATCTGGACAAGGACATAAAATGTTCATGGCATCCTTACTAAACCAGAAATTATGGTGTTCTAAATGCAATTGCAAACTGACAAGTTCACCAAAGCTAGTGGCTTCTTCGAGCTCTTTTTCGATGTACCTGATTCTAATTCTTAGTTTAGCAATTATGAAATTTCGGAATAACTTCTAAGACAGTTATAAGTTCTAGGTCTGGCTTCGATAAAAATGTTTCCCTTGGTACTCTTATTGGAATATGTAGGCTTTGCTTTTCTGGCCATTTTGCAGAATGTATCAGGCTTGCCTTCTATGACGCATTGCGTTGCTCCTGTCATGTTAAATTAATTTTTTCTTCTTCTCCAGTGATGTTATCTCGCATATAGATATCAATTAGTTCTGCGATATCCGAGCTATCGTACATGTAGGCAGAGAGTTCTGTTTCATTTACTGCTTGGAGTATTGAGTATGATTTATTAGTTCATGAATCATGAATCTAGGTGCTTTGGAATGATTATGAGTTCTCCTGAGAAGTTAGATGAGCAAGTGCTATAGGGTCAAAATTGATAAATTTGCAGTAAACTATGGTAGAGGATGTGAATAATCTTCACATATTACATTTCTGCGTCCTAGAATTTGTTGGCTTCTTCCTCTTTTCTTTCTGACTAGCATTAAGTCATAGTCGTAGCCTAGAAAATGTTCAGCTGAGTTTAACAAATCTCAAAATGGAGAAAGAATGCTAACCACTTGATACCTCCAGTGGAAGAAGCCTGCGAGCTGAAGTTGAGCCAACCACTTGATTCCTCCCATAAAGCTTGCAGGAGATACTCCTTTATACCAAAAGCTTTCAATTTGACAACCATCAAAAGGCATTACTGAGAAATGGTCCTGAGTTGAGAGGATCTAGGGGTTGAGTATTGCCTGATACAAATAAGTCGAGTCGAGTCGAGTCTTTGAGTGTCTCCAGCTCTGGATGAAATATTCTACTCAATTGGACAAATCACTTTGTGATTAAAATTGCTATGCGGTACAGCAGAATAATGAATATACATATTGCTCTTGAACAGTGTACAATAGGTTATGGAAATACGCACTGTCATCCTAAATTGAGAGTTAAATCACAATGAATGATATCATATTGCAAGACTTGCACAGCTGAATTGTCATAGGCAGATGGATAGTCGTCGATCTGGTGGAGATTTGGCACATTGAACAACACTGAGGAAGATATTCTCATCGCAGGGGATACAAAGTCTTGAATCAGCAGTGAAATCATACACTTCCTGAGCTTGATCCAGCAATGCCTGGAAGAGTGGGTGCTTCAGTAAGGTAACTTTGATCACAAACCTCTTGTGATATTCTCCTACATACACTACCAAGTGACCCTTTGGGACGTCACTTGGGACGATCTTGTCTTCGTGCGGTGAAGGCCACAAGGACCATTTACAGCACATATCACAGACTCCAGAAGGTGTGACTCTCTGACCCATTATTCGACACTTTTTCATGCATGCTTTGAGAAATTTTCCTTTCATAATATTCATCTTCTCTCTCTTGTGGGTGTGTATATCGTATATGTGCGCGAGAGAGAATTTCGCGCTATGGAAGTGATGGGATGGTGGAAGTTTTTTTGGGAGTGATGATGTTTGAATGTCAGGAAAGGTTTATATAAGAGTGGGAAAGAGCCAACGTTTTGGAACATTAAATGGTTGACATAAGTTTGTAGCTAAGAGGCAAGTTAAGTGTGACTGTGATTTTAAAAGTGCACTTGTGGTGCAGGTTGCTCTGCTGTACCTTTCTCTTCCTTATTTAGTATTGCATCTCCATACGAAATTGTACGAACATGCATTGCATGATTTAGATTACTATTTCTCCTATAGAAAATTATTAGCATCCCCTCTGTCTCTCTCTCTCTCCCCCTCTCTCTGTTATCTTTCGAAGTTTTCAAAGTTAGACCCCAGTTGAGAAAGGAATAGATAAGATATGAAAGAGGGATGGGAGAGATAAGCTTCTGGGCAAAGTGCATATCCACTTATAACTCTCGTCACATTACTTGAGATATTATAAAAAATTAATGCATATTTCTCTCTCTACGTCCCTTCCCTCTGTGCGTGCGCATATGGAAAGGGATGGAGATGCAAATGTTCATTTTACTAAGTCATATTCCAGCTATTTTGACCAAGACAACCGTAAAGGGTTGGTGGGTGTGGTGTTTTCCAGAATTGGGGTTAAGAGTATTCAATGGATAAATATGCACTTTAGTTGAAGCTCACAATCGGCCAACTATTGCCATGATGGCGATTTCTAATTTGGCGTTTAATGAGGTTTACATTATTTTTAATTGATCGTTGGTCTTGGCCTTGATTTCTTGTTAGTCCATTCTGAAAACTTGTGATTTCTAATTGTCCTTACAAGTGGGCAAGTTATCTATCATCTTGATCAGTACAGGAAGCGAGTACTGGCCGTACTGTGGTATTCTTTATGTAGGCACATAACTTTATCCTGACTCACTCAAGAAATGTGACAAATTTGCATATCTTTTAATCTCTGTTTTCTGACCAAGTCACCATACTTGCTGTTGCAGGAAAGAATTTATGCATGAGCTAGAAAACAAATACAAGGAAGAAGTCTTAGGTTTAAAGAAAATCACACAGCCCTGTTAAAATATATCATTCTGTTGTCCTAATTTTCTCATAAACCTAATACTCTCGTAAGAATTTATGTATCTTTGTTTTATTCGTTAACCAATATGTCGATTTTTGCTTCTAATCTGTGTTCATTCGTGCTTTTCTTTGGGATTTGTTCATTTGGTTGGACTCAAAATCTAGAATGATTGAGTATTTTAATCTACGTATAAATGAAGTTAGATCGTTATGATACTGCATCAGCTCCTGGGCTTAGTAGCGGCAAGAGCTCCATAGCTACAGTTCATTTACTAAGTTTAAAACCTAAAGATATGATGGTGATTTGTTTTACATGTTACCCCATACAATGAGGATTAAGAAAGGCCAGTTGGTGAGAACCCACATTGATTTTTGGCAAACATATGGAACCATAGTTTGTATGGTTCAAAATGCATTCAGGTTTCGCCATTCTCATTTTTAAATTCTACATGAGAAATGGTTATAGCTCTCCAAATGTGAGCTGTGTAGATAAATGTGCAGTGCCTTTTCTTTTGGTTTCCATGAGAACTGATGTATGTATGTATGTTTATTTGATGTGATATATCATCCATCCGAGCAGAAACATAATTGAAGAGCCAGCCAACTGATTCATCCCCCAAGGACAATATTATGCTTATATACCATCATCTAAAAGCTGTGGAAACAAATACTACATTTCAACAATTCCTGGAATTCTCAGAAAAACAAATTATTTTGAGTATTTATTTACAACAAGATGCATTGTTATTATTACATCATACCATACTTATGACGTGAAATAAAAGATTAACCATCTGATTTTTGCACAAAGCACAATTCTATGTTTGAAAGCACAATACTTATTACATCATAGAATTGTGCACAAAGAAAGCACAATTCTAAACACAGTATTGATATTAACATAATTCTTGCAAATCTTAAGTTTGAAAGCAATGTATGGTAATTAATTGCTTAGGCACCCACAAGCATTGGATATTTTAGGAGAATCCAACATAAATGGGAGAGCCAAATGGGGTGTCTTAATTAAGGAAACCCCTTCGGTCTTGAAGAAGGAAGAGGTTCTTGTTGTTTGGGATTTTTTGATTGTGGGGTGAAGACTGAAGAGGTCATTAATACGAGAGAATGAGAGCACATGAGGTGTGGGCCATTATGGCTCACGCGAGGGGTAGGAGACATGCATGTTGGTGACACCCAAAACACTTATGTGCGTCTCTGCTCACGGCCACACCCATTACCCCCCATTTTAATACATAATAAATATTCATTCAATTATATTCTTTTTCTTAGCTCAAAAATAATTATATCATTTTTGTATATAGTACAAAATCAAACTCTATGATCCTTTTGATAATTTATAAAATTTATTCTTTAATAATTTTGATAGTAAAAATTTATTAATTTTTTCAAAAATTAAATGAAATTAAATTACTTATCATATTTTTTATCTAAAAGAAAAATAATCAAATTGACTGAATTAACTATATCAAGCAATTAAGCTAATTTTTAGTTTTTTTTTTTTTTTTTTAATTTTTTGGGGATGAAGAGTGTTGTGTGCGGGAGAGAAGGTATGATAATATCTATCGATGATTGAAATGGGGAGTATTGCAATGGGACGACAATGATTTGATTTGATTCGACTGCTGAATTAATTAAATATCACGTGTGTTTCTCAGTTTTTGTAGAGTATTATTATATTTATTAGCTGGCACCTGGACCCTATTTATTTTGTTCCAACTATAATTTTTGACTCCATCGGGATCCATTCATCACATTAGGATCTTCAACAATTCTTCAGACACGGAACTATTTTTCAGAATTTCTGGCTGCCAAGATTTAGTAACAACAAATAAACTATAAAAGACTACCTATATACTGTAACAACATTTTAGCCATTGCTTACTGTATGTAAGAATATGTATATATAGCTTATGTTTGAAGGAAAAAGAAAATGTAATATGACGTAATCATATTTAGTTTGTTGTGATTTTTACAGTTTATAGAATATGCAGATATAATGCAAAATCATATTTTCTTTGTTATCAAAATGAGTAACTTGTGTTAAGTATCAAGAAAAATAAAATCAAAGAAATGGACAAGTTGGATCATTCTTCACACACACACACACACACACATATATATATATGTATATATGCAAAAATATTCGTTTTGATGTTTCTGAGGAATAAAACTAATAATAGAAATAATATTATTGCTATTAAAGTTTTCGTAGATACATACTGAGAAGCTTGTATAAATTTGTTACTGGAAAGATACGATAAACTACGCCAAAGAAAACGAAAACGAAAACAAAAAGGTACATATGTGGCTGCTGGGATTCGAGCCCAGGTCTCCACGGCCACAACGTGGAATTCTCACCACTAAACTACAGCCACACTTGTGATTTTCAATATTTTATTCAAAAAATAATCTCAATGAATGAAATCAGCATGTGCAAAATTAAATGCATCCAACCATGCTGATATAATATGAGGTTTAAAAAAAATGAAATTATGAAGAGGTAATTTAGGTAGTGGGTACCCTATCGTCTTTTCGAATCCTACTTTTTTCCTCATTTTCATGTTTCAAAATTTGAATTTTTAAAAGAAAAAAAAAATTAAAAAAAATATATATAGGCAGTGAAGTTAAGTAGATAAACACTTGTTACTTAAGAATTGGATTCAAAAATAACTTTAATTAGGCTGATGTAAATTGACACTTCCGATCTGGATCGTGAAAATAAACTTCTATTACAATCATTACTAGCAATCAAACAATAATAACATCTTAAATCTTAATCCCACCAAATCTTAAATCATAACTGCATCTTCCATCGGGATTAGACTTGCGACTATTGCCACCCCCAACTTTTTCGCCATTCCTCTAACGATATTATCTAGACGAATATGATGTTCAAACACAAAGATGAAAAAAGGGTAATGAAACTTGATTTAAATGGCAATGATTGAAGCGTCGATGATACTATAATTTTGAATCTTAAGGTTAAGTTACATCAGAAGTAAGGATATTAATCTGAATCATAGTATTAATTTATTTTCTTCAGACATAAAAAAACCAAATGGAATCCATGTTTTGGGTGGATTGACAAATGTGCCCCTATATTTACATAAGGCCACCAATATATATGGATTTTATTATGATTTTGATTATAATATCATCAAAATTGAAACAAATCAAGATTTTGAATATTTGTGTCAAGTGAATTATAAATCTTAAAATTCCCGAGAAAAGGAATCAAAATACCATAATTGATATGACAAGATATTGAAAAACAATATGAAAGTTGCCATATAAAAATTTTATTTCCATTGTTTATAATTAGTGATACATACATAATGAGCACAAAAAATATTATTACAAATATACTGACAATTTTTATAGTTGATAATTTAAACACTATACACAATTAATTAATTATCAATAATGATAACATAAACACTAATTCTTATCACTTATTAGACTTATAAAAGTCATAAAACAATAGTCATCATTACTCAATACACAACATTAATGACAACTTTTAATTCGTTATTAAAATTCTTTTTTTCTTGTAGTGTTTCTTGACCCTCTGATTTTGGTTGCCAATGTTAACTTTTAATCAACTGGTTCTTCTCTCAAAATCAATGCTCCACTGAACACATATAAAGGCATAAAAGGTAATTTTCTATCATAGTTATGGGACATCTCGACTGTTGTACCTAACAAGTGGACTTCAATCTTGATGAAAGAATGACCTCATTCTTTAGTTCTTACCATCTATTATTGCATTACAATTTGATTTCATCTTTGAAGCCAAATTAAAATAATTAAATGAAAAAGGGAAATCAATTATGCTATGGATTGTGCTTCAAAAGGCCTTCTCCACATCCTGATTTCCACCACAATTAAATCTATGATATCATAAAGGGCCTAAAACAGTAAATCCATAAACTCTCAAGTTGACTTTGTGATTAGTAAATCCACTTACAAAGTGGAATTTCCCTATTTAGGCAACTACTTTGGACAAGAAATTTCTCATTCCTATCATAATTTCTGAATTAAATAAAACACCAGAAAGGTAAATATTGCTCACCCACTCACCCTTGTCTACTTATTGGTGATACCCCATAACTTAAACAAATAACAGTAGCAAGTCTTCCTATTTAAGATGATCCAAGTGAATTCCTTCTTGTTAATCCAGATCACTTCTGCTTGTCCCAGGTGAGTAAACTGAAAATATACATCAAAACCATCTATTTACTTCAACAGTACAAAATACAAGAGCAGATGCATATCTTTTAGAAACATCACAATAAAGTTGTATAAATCTTCAATGGATTCTTCTTCGACCTTTATTCTAATTATAAAACGCCCTTAACTCGATGTTTTAGAAGTATATTAGGACCGATTTTTACTCTCAAAAGTTTTTTCAATGCTCTTAATTTCGCTCATGCATGTTCTGTCATGTATATATTACCCTATTAGTATAGTTCAAGAAGTCATATGAATCTTCAGTTTAAAATTCAAAAAGCTCTTAATAAGTTGTTTCATCAGTTCCTCTCTATCAACAATGCTGAAAATTTATAATTTAGAAAGTCTTTTTCTTTCAAATATTTTTCATAACGCTTTTCGATTCTTCTATACTGTCATGATATTATTACTTTATAAACTGATAATCTCTATTCTGGATATTGGAATTGCTACTGACGTAGTATAGCTTTTGTCTTAAATTTAAACATGCAGCCGGAAGAAAATGAAAGTGGTGGCATTTGTCTTGATGGCTTTGATGATTCCCTATGCTTGGCAGCTCCTCGGAGAGCTCTAGTTAGCAGTGGAAGAAACAACGTTGGAGAGGAAGGCGTGGCGGAGAACACAAACAAAGAAAAAATCAGCAGGGCCGGCCATCCGGATGGCGCCATAGACAACCATCATAACATACCTAGGCAGTATTATAATCAGTGGGGTAGCAGTTCCAATGGAGGAGGAGATGATGGTGACAACAATGGTGATGGAAGTGGTTGAATGAGTCCCGTGATTTATAAAATACGTGTGCAATATGTGTTATGTCGAATGCTTTTGTTTTTCCTTCTTGTTTTGTGTCAAGACAATAAATTTTATGTTTTGAGTTTTCAAATGATGTATATTTTTGAATTTTCGGCACCTGCCTTTGTAAGTTACCCAAATACTACTTTTCCAATCACATGTTTTCCTGGACCTTTTCTTCTTCTTGTTCTTCTTTTATTTTTTTTGGCGGCAGAATTGAAACACCAATATGCAACCCTTGTACGGTGACATGGTACAGGATTCATTCAGCAAATACGCAACCACTGCACGATACGTGTCGCAGCGTTGTGCTACGAGTAACTAATTAAGGGTGGTAAATTTAAAAGAAGTGTCTTTACACCAAAAGTCTGAGCAGTAGATATATATACCAATTTTCCGTAGATTATGATTACTAAATTGCTAATTAACTTCGCGTGCCTGAGATGTGTTTACAGATAATATTTCATTAGGATCAAGGGGCAGGAGACAGAAAGCAACGAACTTTGAAAACCTTCCCGAGTATTGCGCAGATACCATGACATTCACATTATAGTCAAAATTCTTGTCTAGATCATGCATTTCCAGAGGGGAACAAAATAGAGTGCCTTCTGAAGTATGACAGATCTTGCCTTTTTTAGACTTTACAGAATAACAATTTTGGCTACAAGTTGCAAAATGATGCCCCACTTTTGTGCCTAGCCTGAGTTTAGCGGTTAAGACGGCAATGATCGCAGAAGTCCATTGTTTCACAACACCATACATTTCAGTTACCGAAAGCGTATGCTGACACTGTTCAAAAATCAGTCCAAAGAGCTTCAAAACCCTCACTCCTGCACTGTTTAGGATAAACAGGCAGCATTTTACAGGGGAAAGTTGAAAAATGTATAAAATTGCCCAGCCATACTAACAGAAGAATCAATTGCCATTAATACTTCGTAAGATTCTTCTATAGTCATTCAATGTAATATCTGTACTTCTATCTGGAGAATCACGATGAATATGTGAAATCTTGTGTTTCCGACCTTTGGGATAAGGATACATGGTAGCCAGTTCACAAACACGGCGCAGGATGGACTTTGGCAGAGGACGCCAGGCCAGATTGCGTTTCTTCTCTCCCTGCATCAATTTGGATATTCAAAACAAAACTTTCAACCTGAAGTATGATCAGAGTGAATAGATAAATCAATATGCCATTTCAACAGTAAACATAATACTGGTTTCATAAGCATGCAGAAAGAGTGGAAATATAATTGAAAATACTCATTTAAAGAAATGATGGAAACCTGTTGATTGCCTTGTCCCTCAATACCGCTTGCTTTCAAAAGATTTCGCCATTTGTCCTGTGTAAAATCGCGAGCAACAAATGATATTAGATTGCCTATATGAAAATACCAGAAAGTGTATCGCAGAGCATAACCATAAAGAAGACTGTTCACCTTGAGATCTACAGAGGTACGATGGGCAGATGCAGAAAAGAAAAGCTTCTTTATTCGACTCCATCTTCCAACACCATATTCCGAAACACCATCAATTAATTTTCTAACTTCTGCAATAGTCCATAATCGGTGATGTTTCCTCCTACCACTAACTTCTTCAGGGCTCTCTGCAGTAGGATAGTCATCTCTTTTCTTTTGACGTACTGCTGTGAGACAGTCATCCCTTTTCTTTGGACTCGCTGCAAGGACACAGTCATCCCTTTTCTTCGGACTTGGGGCTGTGAGACGGTCATCCCTTTTCTTTAAATAAGCTGCAGTAACATTGACATCCCTTTTCTTCTGACTTGCTGCCATGACACGATCATCCCTTTTCTTTAGATGAACAGCTGTAGTACATTCATCCCCTCTCTTTTGATTCTCTGGAGTAACATGGTTATCTTTTGACTTAATCATCAGGTTTCCTCTATCTGAACTGCGCACCTGTTTACATGGATTACCAACTTCATTTTTTTGGAATTCAACACAACATAAATATTTAAAATTCATAGACTTTTATAAACAGATATTGAAACAGATAGGAATATGAATATTACAGACAGCAAAGAACAAAATTTAGTGACATTTTCCTTCTCCCCTTGTTCGTGAATTTTTTTTCCTTTCACACTGGGAAATGAAGGAAGCAAGCAAGAGTCCCATCTCATTGTGTAAAATATAAAGTATTTCACTTACGGTTAGGAAGCAAAAGCAGATTATATACTACATTAAACAAATTTGAAGATGGAGGCATCGGGACCTCAAGAACAAGCTTCAACCGATCCCCACCTCCCCCCCCCCCCCACACACACACACACCC
Organism: Paulownia fortunei; assembly: GCA_019321725.1. NCBI lineage: Eukaryota > Viridiplantae > Streptophyta > Magnoliopsida > Lamiales > Paulowniaceae > Paulownia > Paulownia fortunei. Next base: position 1,456,950 of record JAGSPU010000056.1, on the reverse strand, counting down.
CAAAAAACCCCACCGAAAGAAGAAAAGAAAAGAAGAAAATAAAAAAATAAAAAATAAACACAGCAGAAAGAAGAAAAGTGAGTCCTATGAACACAGGAAAGCAAGGAGAGTAACTAGCTTGTAGCAGAACCATATAATTAGGTAATGATCAGTATCTTGCTCTTAAAACTTACCATATCATATGCAGGGCCCTTTGGATATTCTTTATGCACTAAAGAACCGAAGGGCACTTGAATAGCTATGACAGAAGACTCTTCAGCAGGTAATCTCATTGCTCTAGATCCCATATGACATTTCTTATGATCTTTAACTCCTAGAGACTTATCCTTAAGGGTTGAAGAAGGAACCTCCCGCCTTTTTTTAGAATGTCTTGAAATAGGATCTGCTAGTTCGTCAATGTACCTCTGGGTGGGCTTACGTGATCTCTTTTGCGTAGGAAGAGCATCAGAGCAGCTTGCTTGTGCCAACATTGTTACTAATGCATCCTGCCCCTGAAACCTGTTGGTCTCACCGTTTTCGCCATTTAGCCCAAATTCATCATTGTTCTCATTCTTTGGACTGCATAACATCTCAACTGATGGGGAAAGGCTTGCATCATTCTCATCAGATAATATATCTTGAAATGAACAGCTTGAAATATCATGAAACTTGCCAATATCCTGTAAAGGACACGATGTAGGTGATTTCAAAGGCTTCTCCTCAGCCAGTGTTTCAGACTCATGGCAAGGACTAGGAATTTCACCAAATTCAGAGCTCTCGACATTAAGTTGATCATTCTGGCATTCAGGCACTTCCATTATTCTAAATATATCTGCTTTCCAAGGAGGGTCAACACCAGCACTGGATACTAGAACTGGACTGTCTGAAACTGAAGTCTGCAAGCCTTCGCTTGAACCATAGTCCAGGTTTGTAATACTTTCAGCAAATTCAACACCTGTATACCCAATACAGCAATTTTTTATTTTATTTTATTATTTTTTGTGGTGGGGGGTGGGGGGTCGTAGTGTAAGCTACTTATTATCTGTAAAAGCTAATCAAAACAACAATTGAAAACAAGAAAGGATGCCCACCTAGAAGATACTCTTCTCCCATGCTACAGAAATCATTGTGCAATCTAAAGTATTCAACTTCAACTTCACTACGCATCGAATTGAGTACCTACACATGACCATCCTTCTAAGATGAAAATGATAGCACACAAAGTAGATAGACATCAATGCAGGGAATAAAGGAAAAAGTTTCCTTGTTTTATCCATGTATTAACAAATATTGGCTCCATTAAAACTTCAATCTCATAGTTCAGCAAGAACAAGTTGAAACAATCTCTGTTCTTCCAATATATCCATCATCATTAAATATCAATTCTGCCAAAGGTGGGATATCATCACAAATTTGTATTGCACATCTAATAATGCTTCTAAGTTTTCAAAAAATAACTATTTATCTATATCTATACTATATATAAAAGTGTGAATACCACAAGTGTTTTTCCCATTGTGAAAAGACATGCATGCTTACTAGAAACAATAGAAATTATGATAAAATGATAGCCAATCATGGTTAAAAAACTCATATACAGTCCTACAACAACCATATACCTAATCAAAATAAAGACCAATAAAATGCTAACTAATTAAAATTATGGTACTTGAGTCCCTACACCAACATTATATCTAATAAAACTAATTTCTGCATTACATATGACTATTAAAAGGTTAAAGAAATAAAAAAAATGCAGATTTCATTTGTTCCAAAAAAGTTCTTCCAAAATATATTATTTAAGATAGAATTTTTAATGATTTCTCTAATTTGAAGTTCATTAATATAATCTGTGAATCTTATGTTAGTATAGAGAAAATTTGTAGTTCATTAACATAATTTGTGAATCTTATGTTACTATAGAGAAAATTATAATATTAATTTTATTTAGTAAATAATTATATTTTAAGTAAAAGTTTGAATGGAGCTTTCTCTATTCTTCATTAGAGATTAATAAAATTATATTTGAACAGTAGGTTTTAATTGGAGCATTGTTTCTCTTCATTGTTCGATATTTCTTCCATATCAATTATTTTGTATTACAATACCATTGAAGTTAGAATAAATAAAAAATAAAAAATGCAAATATGAATTTCAAAATAAAAAAGGCAAATTTGAATTTCAAGAACAAGAAATATTGTTTAACAAGATATTCAGTAGAATACATAGTAGCTATTTTTTTAAAACTAAAGTTCATACACATTTGACGCACGTGCTACTTTCTAGTATCCTAAATGGACAAGAAAATTGGAATGTAAAACATTCACTTTTGAGTTAGAATATCAAGACAATCACTGAGGTGATGTTGAAACTACCACAAAGCATTTCTCTTTGTCTCCACACACAAAGATTAAGCAAATACAGATGTGTGAGTGTACGTGTATGCTTCGAATGAGAGAAAGATTCAGCAAATATGGATGCGGGATGCAGGGACAGTATTCACCAACCCCAAATACATAATCATCCATGTTAAAATATATGCCATGCATATGCTCTTGAAAAATTGCTCAACAGGAATCACTCTCAGAAACTAAGGGGCACATACAGTAATGCTTCATCGCTTAGCTAGATCCAGAAGAAAAAACACAATTCTTAGAATTGAAACCTCCACTTCAACAGGAATATTATTTTTCTTATAGTGGAAAAAAAGGGATTGATGCAACACATAACATATGAATGCAAGATGCTGTTCATCCACAAGATAAGTGTAAAAGGATAAAGGGATACAGACACTGACATAAACCCTCTACTATGCTAAAAGGTAAAATCTCAGTTCATTGGTACACAATTAAAAGATATGCACAAGTGAATGTGCATAATACATGAGGCAACATGATGATATCAACAATATGGGGAAAAAACAAAAATGCATATACTTAGCAATCTAGAACAAGCATCAACCTCACATTTTATAATCACTCAATAACTGGTAGAGCCAAGATCAGCAAAGATGAGCAATTATATTAAATTATATCCTAACACATCCCAAAGGATCATCTCAACCATTAGTTGAGAAGAATAACCAACTATGACATACATCTTCATTAAGAATATCTTCCCCTTTCTGACCAATACCAGTATTCGTCACACCTGCATAAAGTACAAAGTTATGAGCAATGGCAGGTGATATCCCAAAAAAATCAAACAGACAGGATTTTAGGGATCAAGGCAGACACACTGACTACATCCAATATGAAAACAATGAATGGCACGTCTGTCAAACAAATGCAAGGAAGAGCTCAAAAGGGACTTCTTTAACTGGATGATTTAGGAAAGAACAACTGGATAAGGATAAGTTTCTCAGTTTACAATGAAATGAAGCAAATGGGAGTGATATTCATTTTTGCACACAGATACATGATAGCTTGTCAGGGAATCTAGTAGAACAAAATCGAAAGAATCAGTGAAACAAGCTACCATCTCCTTCCTGACAGTAATAATACAATAATTACTTGACAGTAGAGATGATTGATCTGCATCTTACTGAAATTTTATGTAATACACAAATGGGGTAGCACAACTAGATACAGGCAACATATAACTCCATAAAATGCTATATCATCAAGATAATTATTCCAGTATCGGTTCCCGATATATCCTTTCTAGTGGCTCCTTTTCCCTCATCTTACTTAAGTACAGATATATTTCATAAGTATCTGTTCAAATCACTCCTACAACCATTTACCAAATCACAAAAATAATTACTCAGTTATTAATTTTATTAGTCAGTATGGGAGGAGAGAGAAGTTAACACTGCTTGACTTTAGGCTGTACCAAAATTGCGGGAAACCTCTTCCATGTCCATGGCATTTGGGATCTTCTCATTAAAACATATGACACTATCCACTGAGACATGCCCATCTTGGGGTTCTACAAGCAGACGCTCAACATCAATTGTTCCATCTTCAAATCCAATTGTTGGAGTTCCATTCTCCATGACCTGATAAATATTATTGATAATAGAAGTATTCTATTTAAGCTTTAATAGTAGAAGACAAAATATTCTATTCAAGATAATTTGACAGGAATGAATGCGCAGCACAGATACAGCAAAGCTAAAAAAATAACCAACAAAAATAACTTCGATTCTCCAGTCATGGGTCATGGAGTGATAACATCACTGCCTCTCCAAGTATATGTGCCTTCACATACATCTACCGCTATTCCCAACTTCCATTTTATCAAATCCATTCAGCTCACATGAGGAACTCTATAAAGGTTCAACAACAAAATGATTTTTGTCTTTATCCAATAAAATCCAGAAAGATAATTCAGTATCACACACCAACACATTAAACCCACAAAACCCATTAAATGACATATTAAATTCACAATAGCTTGGATTTCTATAGAGTTTGTTCCATGATAAACGGCCAATAAAAGATCAGCTCTAGATTCCGTATTAAAGCCAACCAATGATGAGATCTAACAAATGTAGAGGACACAAGTATAGTTCCCAGTATAACAACTAAATGGTGATGTTAAAGACATTTGTAGAATTTATAAGAAATATACTAAATGGGAGAATGTACTCCAGGTTCCAAAGTCATGATTGTCTTCCAACAATGAATAGTCAAGGTGAATGATCTTCCATACAATAAGTAGGTTCTGACAACCACCAGAAAACAAGTTTCGTGTAGCAACTGATGGTAAATTCACGATTCATCAGTGCATACAATAAAGAGAGTAGAAGAGGCCTCAATGACTAACAACACATCATACTCCTAAATGGAGACCAGTACTGTTGATTGCCAAAGGGTTCAAACAACACATATCAGACTCCATTGGCATCTTTAGTTCCATTAACACACTTGTGATGAAGAAATTGACATTCCTTAGACGCGTAAGTAATAGTCTTTTGAAAGCCAATTACAAAGTGCATAAAATCAAACCAAAATCAAAAAATAGAAAGTGAAAAATAATACTTTGGAGTAAAACCATATGGCGCCATACCCATGAACATTTATGTGGCAAGCTAAGCTAAAGAAAATTCAGTCATGCTTAACATACAATAATCAGGGATATATAAGAATTAAAGAAGTACAACATTTGAGATTCCTGTTAAAGTTTTGGTTTATTCTGACCAAATCAATCAGTTGTCACTAAAAATTCCTAGTTCTTTCCAACCTTTATGTTAAGTTATGCATAAGTTTCATGGACACCAAACATCCACGTCGCTCAATTAAATTAATAGATACACCAACATTTTCTGCTACCTAAAAGCAGCCATGGTAGCAACTCACTATAGTTGCATCATGTCCTTGACCTATTGATCCCAAATTCATGAAAATTCTAAGGGCACTGATATTCATAACCTCCATGGCATTCGATAAAAGGCAGACAAGATAAAGCAATTATACAAAACAAGAGATATTAATTCACCACAGTTTTGTCCAAATTCGTGCACCAGCTACTATGGACCGGCCAATACTTAGGCAGTGTGAATCTTATTAATGAATTTAATGTCTCAAACATTACCGCATGCAACAATTAAGAAGGCCAATATTTTAAGTTAAGGAATTCTTTAAAATAGTAATCATTTCAACCAACGATTGAGCAAAACATTACATTCCAGTTCGATACAAATGCAATATTTTGCGCCACAATAATCCCCAATTTGTCGCCCACATATTCTCTTCAACGCATTGACTTATACCCTTTTCTCCAGTGTAATGGTGCATAATTATTGATTTGACTTCAATTTCTCCACCCTAATTGCACAGCACTCGGCATGTGTCCTTTCACACAACTCACAGGTGTCTCATAATAATCTACTCGAAACACTTTGTACCTACACACCAGAACAAATATCATACACTAGCCCGTCATTCCTCAACATCCCACCTCCCCCAAAACGAAAACCAACGCAAAAATCAAATCTAGCAAACCAAAGATTAGAGCAATGCCCCAAAAATACATGGCAACAACAAAAATGTAGAAATTTACTCAACACTACATTAATCCAAAATTTAAAAAAAAAAAAAAAAACAGCAAGTGCTTTAGCATAAGAAATAGCTAACCTAACGTTTCAGTTGCCTGAGGTCTCTTTGTACTCGGTGAGTGTGTGCGTGAGGGAGAGAGGAGAGAGAGAGAGAGAGAGAGAGAGAGAGAGAGAGAGACGGTTCGTGGGAGAATAAAAGTAGGTACAGTGACAATTTATTCGACGGAATCGAAAGGATTATACAAAGTTGTAATGAAATATGTGGTTTGGAGTCCGCTGTGGATGCGCAGTTATTGTGTGCGACTGTGACAACGACAGCTAGTTCGGGGCTTTTTCTTAATTTTATGAAAAAGATTCATGTCTGTCTCAATCTGAGTCAACTAGAGGTCACCCTTTGTCTTAGATTTTCAACAAATCTATTAATATAAATATAACAATAATCATAATGTTAGATATAAAAGATCAACACTTTCAAACGGCTCTGAAATTTACAAGTGAGGGGTTCTAACTTCTAAGCATGTTTTCTAGTTTAAAATAGTTTGACCCAAAATTTCGATTACAAATTTTAATTGGACTTTTAATTCATTTTCCTTTTCATGGTTATATTCTTGTTCCAAATTCCAAACCTATTTTGGTTCATTTTCATGTTTTTCCTTCAAAAATCAAACATTCTACACATTTTTCATACATTCTCTACAGAATTATATTCTTTTTCCTTAAAATATTTCAAAATATCACACATTCCCATAATAAAACAAATATACACGTCACATTTCCATATACACTTCTCCAAAAATATTCAAAATAAAACCAAACATTCCCAAGAAATTATCAGTACTATTACAAACAAATACAAGCAAATGGTATGATGTAGGTTGCGATGTGTTGAAAGAGATGGTAGGGTTTTCTTGAGGTCTGGATAGAAATTATAAACTTAATTCTCGGCATCTCAATTTTATATTTTTTTTGCTAGTTACGTAATTTGTTAGCTTAATTTAAAAAATTTCAACATTATTTTATGATTATTAAAACAATTATTAAATTCATGGCGATTGTGTGCTACAACGCAGGCGCACATGTGATACGCCTTGCTCAGCATTTTAGCCTTTTAAAGGTTGCTTCCTTGTCGTTTGTCTAAAGATAAATACATTGGCCACATAAAGACAGAAGAAGCCCTTTATCATGTAGGTATTCATTCTCCAGGAACCAGACGAATAAAAATAGAGAGATATGCATACGATGAACAGACAATTAGGCACCCGAAAAGAAAAACAAGAGCAAGAAGAATGAAAAGCAGTCCATGATTTATGATTGTTCTTGGTCTCTTTGCTCTCCTGTTTTGTCCCCGTTTGCTGCCAAGCCTCTAATTTTCACATAGTAGTAAACTTCTTCAACTCTTCTAAGGTCATACTTCATTCCAGCTGCTCCAGTGAAAAATTGCACAATTACTAGGTTTAATGTGAAAAATTCACAAAAGAACAGCTAGCTTATAGACATCATATAAAAGTAAACTACAAAACATGAAGAAGACAAAGAAGTATATAACAAAATTTGCAGATCCTTATTCATCACAGGTTGCATTAGATACAACAGAATAATTGGCTTACCATCAAATTTCTTGCGCAGAAAGTCATTCCAAAGGTCGAGCATGCGATTTGCTGCATGAAGATCTGTCAAAAACTTCAATATTTTTCTTGGACAGTCATAGTCCCCAGCGGTCACTTGGTTCACCACATACCTAGGCTGCAATGCACATAAGTCATTGTCATCTTCTTCCCCATATGGAGCAAATATCTTCAACAATCAGCAGGTACCTCATCTTTTATTTCTTTAAATGCAAGTGAAAATGTCTAGCATTATAATCTAAAGTCATGCACATTCTCCTTTTTCAATACCTTACGACATCTGAAAACTTATCATTCAGATTCTTAAATATATCAATTAGAAAGTTTCCAACAATCTCAAGCTCTCCATGGCACACAGAATTTTAGCTGAGGGCAGAGAACTTCACGCCAGATCAGAGAATGTATTATTTGTCATTCCATCTCTTATCAACAGCATTATTTCCTAGATTTGACGTTGTTTTGGGTCTACACTTTGAACACATCTTCTCAAATTTACAAGTTCAAATTTTTCCAGCAAAAGGCATTTTCCATGAGGGTGCTTACCAAGTCATTGGACATAGAGCAAAAAGAAGGATGCCCAAAATAGCAAGATTGGATCATTTTCAGTGTTTTAAAAGTCACTCTCGGGGCGCGCCCCTGGGCAATAGAGGGGAATTTAGCCTCTCGAGCGTAAACCCAATGGCATAAGGCGAACAACCCGGGACGCTTGGGACCCGCCTTTTGCGCACGGAAGCTTGTGCGAATTTCCAGATATTCAAAGTTAAAAACTCTCTTTTTTGATTGCATTTGGCCCATTTTGAAAAATATATAGCCCACCACTAATTTGGGCATTTAATACATGCACTAGTAAATAAACGGTGGCCCACAATTAATTTAAAGCTATTAAATGAAAGAGTCCACTTGTAAAATAAATTCTTGAACAAAACCAAGAACAAAAGACATTAAAAACCCTTCTCCCACCCCAGCCGTTCTTGCATAGAGTCAGTGTTTTTTTTTTTTTTTTCAAGAATATATTCATGTTATTTTCTAATGGGTTTGCTATTTATAAAATAATTATGTATTCGTCTTCTGCAATCTTTCACAATAATGATTAACAGGCAAAACCCTTCTTATTTTTTAATTTTTTGTTTTTTTTTTTGTGTCTAAAATTAAGTAAATGAAATTCTTTAGCATAATTTTCCTGCAACTTATGTAATTCAAATGCTTTTTTTTTTATTTTAACATCTATTTATAATTTTTAAAATATAAAATATCAAAATTCATGGGGCATAAGTCCCTTGCCTTCGCCTTCTGAAACATTGATCATTTGCAATATGGCACAGTGGAGACAATCATCCATCAATAACATGTGAGCTCCTAAAGCAAGATCTCGATGAATGAAGTTTTCATTATATATTCATTATTGTTAATACCTAAGAAATAATAGCGCCTTGGTTAACCAATTACCGTAATCTAAGAATATCAAAATTTTCCTATACAGTGACCAACTAATATGATATCTCCTTTATGTTCATTAGTGAATGGCGACTTGCTCATGAACCAAAAAAAAACAGGAAAATCCACTGAAGAATTATGCATGTTATGATGGAAACAGATATTAAAAGATGCTGACTATCATCCCATAGTCAATGCCAGCCTCCAATGGCAATGCCAAAAAAGCTCTTTCAACCAAAAAAAATAGCCAGAACTTCAACACTTACCAATGAGATAGTCTTCAACATCAAGGCCAAACTCCTAAGGATTTACTGTGTAAATGATCAAGAAACATTAGCTTCAAACATTGTGATTGCTTTTGCCAATCTAAATAGTTAAAGATCAAATATGATGACACTAAAGATATCTTAATAAATGTTAACCACAGACAGTCAAAAAGAAGGGATAAAGCTTGGCACCAAAATCCCAGCTCATTCAAAACACTGCATGTTCTGTTCCCAATTTCATGAGAGACATATATTTTGGGTTTGTAAAACAATATATGAAAGAAGAAGCGCTTGTTACTTACAATGTGAAACAATTTATCCTAGATTCCACGCAAACAGGCACAAGCACCCAGAAGAAACTGAGATGAAATTTTCACTCCTAAAGAATTTTAAAAGCAAAATCAAATGTCACATAACTGCAGGTTTAGAATATAGATTTTGGAAATCCAATTGATGCCTAGAAACTTCCATGAGGATGCATAACCTGAATTAGCACGTATCATCTTTTGTTGGAAACTAGAGATCAGAAATATCAATTCAAAAGGTGGTCCATAAGGAACCTTGATAGCGGCAGCATCAATGAGAAAAGGCTTCATTAAACATGGCCTCAGCTCGAAGTTTGTGGTACACTCTTTTCTTCTTTTCAAATTCGAGCTCGAGCTCATATCAACATTTTTATGCATCAGCCAGATTGACCCCTCACAAACATTTAACGAGAACCTCAAAATTCAGCAACAAGCACTGCCTTCTCTAACTTACACATTTCAACTGAATTTGCAAAACACACACTAAAGATAATATAAATATATAGATATAGATAGATAGATAGATAGATAGATCAGGAAAAATCTATATGTTAATTTTAAGTTGGAATCAGTAAGTTCAACATACATCCAAGTTTTTCCTCTGCTTCTGTGTGCGGAAGAAGACTCCCTGTTTCTAACCAATGCATGAAAGCAAGGAGTGACACCACAGTCTGTGTCTCACTCCTCCAATAACCATGATACCTACAAATGAACAAAGATAAATATCATTTTGAAAAGAAACGAGTCCTCAAAAACAACTAATCTCCTTCAAACCTGTAATATTGCCCAGGGCATTCACGGGTAATTTCAGTAAGTAAAACTGATATTTCCGTTTCAAATTTCATTATTCGAATACTCAGCCTCGTTATGATAGAAGCTAAGTGAATAACGAAAAAAAGAGGATGAAGAATTCAAATAGGAAAAAGAAAAAGCAGATACAAAGTTGAAATTACAGAACGGCACCAGGTACAGGGCGAGACTGAGCAGAAGGCTTGAGTGCATGAGCCTGGCAGCCGACTCAATTTCCAATGAAACGCTCTGCCGGAGGGTGACGGAACTCCTCGAACTGTTTTTCCAGTGGCTGGACAGTGGGGTGCAGGCGGCGCGTGGGTTCCACTCTGTCCACCAGCCATTGAAGTGAGAGGAAAAGGTGTAGGGGAACAAAGGGCGGCGTACAGAGGGAGAAGAGTGAGAGGGTGACGGTGACGGTGGCGGTGCATGGTAGGGTTTGAGGAGCGGAGGGAAAATGCGAGGGTGGTAGAGATGGCGCTTCGAAATGCCGATTTCATGTTTGGGGGAAGAGTTCCTGTGTTGTTTTAAATTAATGCATTAGCTGCTGGTACTAATTGCCAGAGCAATTTATTTTTGTTTTATTTGTTTTCACTAACAATTTTTAAGTGGAATATCTATTTACTACTCCATCTTTTTTCCATAATATCATTTTCACTTTCCAAACCAAAATTAAATTTAGAGAAGAAAAAAATTGTAATTTGAATGGCACTTAAAAGACTTGTTTGTAAAAGGCTGAAACACAAATGCAAAGAATAATTCGTCGTCATTTATATATAACTATCTCATAATGTAGAATTTAGCATAAAATCCTTGATGATTTATAATTGTTTGTTTGTCCTTTTTTTTTTCTTTTCTTTTTTTTGTGGCTTTTGAGTAATCTATCTAATAATTCCAATTATATCTTAGACTCTTACTCTCTTGAATTTCTAAAAACAAAAAGTAGGGTATATTTCACTTTATTAACTAAATTATCGGTTATTCATATTTTGCCTCTTTTACTTTTAATTATATTATTTCAACGTCCATATACTCTTTAATTTGCTGCAATTATGGATATTATGGACTTGTGATAACTCCCATTCAAATTATTAGATAATTATAGCTAATACTGTTAATTCTTCACCTTTTATCACACTAATATATGTAAAGTATTTGTATGGGTAAATTATAGAAATTATTGGCCTAATTATAAAAAAAAATTATTTTATTAAAAAATTTTAGTTAATTTTTAAAATTATAATTATTCTATGATATTTGTTTTTATTTTATAAAAATACACATATTAAGTGGATATTTATAAAATAAAAACAAACACCTCAAAAGAGTATTTGTAATGTTACAAGGGGTATTTGTAGTTTTAAACATAATAATAATTTTTTTTGTAAATATGTTAAATCTTAATGAGAGTTTCTATAATCTACCTTATTTATAATGCATTTGTAAAATACTAATCATGCATCCATCAAGAACTAGTAGTGCATAAGTACTGGTGTACTAATTTGCATATAGGAAGTATATTATATTTGCAACTATGTTGTACTTTATGGATTGGTTAATAGTACTTCAATTATGCATTATCCGTAGATGCATTAATCATACTTTGTAGATATGCTACCTTTACTTCATAGTTATTTAACATATTTGGATGGAAGTTAGCGAAGTTCATAATTAAAGTAAATAGAAAAATATAAAATAGAATGGAATAATATAATCGAAAGTATACAAGAACGAAATATTCTTGAATTTTTTGAAATTTAAAATTTACACTAGAAACTAGAAAGTATGTTGATCCCAATTCATGCATTGATTAAAAAATACAAAAAAAAAATAAAAAAATTTAGACTTTCCACTATGTACGCAAGAAATGACGGTTTAGTCTCTCCTCATTTTTCAGCAACAAATATTCTTTTAATAATCATAAAATATCTACATTCTTTTATTATGCTTGGTTTAAAAAGATTACTTTGGGGAGTATTATTTTTATAATGTGCTTGGTTTTTGTAAATTGATAGGCCCATAAAATGTCACGTGACGAATATTCCATGTGTTAATGAATTTTTATGTTTTAATAATACTCCACATCCCAATGTGTTTTAACATTCAATTATCATGTCTCATCATCTTATAAGTTCAAAATGAAACTTGAGTCTACGGAGAAATATTTTCACGAGTTTTTACAATAGAACATCTTATCTTAAAATATTATTGGTATTTTATCCTAATTATTAATTATATATTGGATGAAAACCACATGATATTTAATATAAAAATAAAAAAAATTCTCAGAAACCATGCAGCCATTCTAGTGATTCACACTTAAAAATAATAACACACACTTTGTGTGGTCTTGTAGTATTGAAACAAATGAAACAGAATGCCAACAAAATTTTTGTGCCAACATAACCAAAAGTTGATGGCACCCGAAAGTGAGTCAATATGATACAACTAGTCTGCTAAAAAACTATGCTGCTGTTCCTTTTTTGTACAAACACACACACAGAAATAAAGAAGGGAAACTCATTTCTTCCCAAATTTAAGCAAACAAAAGAAAGCTAGAAACCTAAAAGATATACCACTGACTATGAGGTAAACTAGACAAAAAGTCCAATGGTGAACATCGTAACCAAAGTCATTTAATGCAGCACACCGAGTTATCAACCATACTCCAGAGTATCTGTGGAGATAAACAGAGATATAGAACAAGAATTATAAGCAGTTTAAACTCAATATTTTCGACAACATTGTATTTTAGTGTAGATTTTCAGTTTTAAGTGTTGGGATCTGGAATGAGCATTTGCTGCCTATCAACATAACTTAGTATTTGTATTGAGTGGAATGTGAATGTTTATCTGATTGGTTGTAGAGAAGATGCAAGCACTCCATGCAAGATGTTGTAGCAATTGGTAACTAAGTGGAAGGTAAAATTATACACTGACCTTTGAGCATTTGCTATCAGAAACGCTTCCAAAGCCCACGTTGGATAACAGTAAGCACTTAGGAGTTTTCCAACTTTGTCCTCTTTACCTTGATTTGCAATGAGAGTAAGAACAACAGGAAGAAGCACACACCACTGTATTGAAGGGAGGGAGAAAATGGCGTTGTCAGCATAAGAAAAGAACACAAATAGAACAAACATGTAAATAGGCATCAGCTAATCATATATGTTTTGAGGGCACACCAGTTGGGCTTGACCAGGCTGAAGAAAGATAGCAAACATGTAGGCTATACCAGTCACGCAATACACCAGGCAGAGCAGAACAATGTAGTTTTCTAGGAATGTTGATCTTGGATTGCTGAAAGAATAGAACATGGAAAGGAAAACCAAAGGCTTGATAAGTGTATTGAAATGATCAACTGTATCCTTGGAAAGGAAATAGGCTAGACTGCTCATGCCACTTTCACTCTCCCTCCGGTAGTGTAATTTGTCCAGTGAAAATGATCTTAACGCAGAAATCTTACATAAGAGTGCTGCAAAAACAGAAACTAGGATAATAAACAATGAGGAGCAATGAAAGCATGCAAGATCGCAGGAATCACAAGTGTGCTGAAAGTAAAGTCTACTAGCTCTTCTGGATGCTGATATTCTACAGCAAAGATTATTTGTATCTAAGTTGAAAAAGGTGACATACGGTTCCCGTAACAGTTCCAAATAAATAAGAGCGTGAAAAATTTAACATAGACATTCAGATTATATAAAGAATAAACAACCTAGAAAAGGTAACCTAGGGTTCAATTCCAAAAGCAACTAGACTAAAGTCTATTTTGAAATTCATTTTATGAACTTGAACAAAACAAGGCAGTGGCACCATCTCTCCGTACAGGAAATTATGTGAAAACAGGGGGTGTGTTGGTGAGGTATCTACTTACAGACTGAAATCACTGTATACATATAACCATAATAGCCAAATGTGTCACCCTTCACTTTCGAAAGAGTTCCTAAGCATGCTCCAGCAAGCAGAAGGATCAGATAGTCTGCTGCTTGTAGCTGAGCTTCTCGTAGCCGTTGCTTGCCATTTCTGAAGAAATTCACAACATATCAACAACTAACTCAGAGAAAAGAAAGCACAAGATATCGTATCAGACCCAGGACAACAAAGTATATGAAACTCCCAAATAATGTGCAATTTTGAAATGAAGGTTTAGACACTACGACCCAAACAAAAGGTGGGAACAGACTTAAATGATAAAGCAATCATCCCAGAAGCTATATGTAAGGGCTACAACCTTATTTTCCCAGAGGCAGGAGGAGACTTTATGGACATAACATATTGTTAAATAGTGAGAAAAGTTTGGCCCTCTTTTGGAGGAAAACAAATAAACTACTTGATAAAATTTCATAACCATAAAACATAAAAAGAAAATTGACCATGTTGCATGAATACGTAGTTTCAAGGCAAGGCAACTCATAAAAGCTATGCACATGATGTGGACGAATCTCCAAGCTAAGGATGAAATTGCCAATTCTTCCGATAGTTCTCTAACGACTTACTCGTGTTGCAGGTTAGACCCCCTCCACACTCACATCATCTGGAAGGATCGGCAATTTTATCCCTGGCTTGGAAACTGAAGAAATGAAGAAACAGAAACTCCATTGCTGACATAAAAGAAGTCTCAGATCACATACCTTCCAAGGAAATATCTATATTGCCGAATCAAACCAGGCGTATGTCTGTTAGATAAGTCGTGGGTTTTAAAAAAATTGAGCTGTGAATGCTCTTGATTATCCTTCCATGTGCTTCCAGCAGAATATGGTTCTGGAGCTCCTTGAGTGCTAGTACTTACACCTTTAGAGGCAGATGCAATTTCATCACAGTAATGTAGCATATCTGGAGGCACCGGGTAGCCATTGTGAAGCATCCATCGGACAGGTAGCTGTTCAACAGTCAAACCAGCACTTGGTTTCACTATACCCTCGAGTATATCAATGAAGTGATCAGGAGGATTGACACGCCTGGTACATTGATTCCAAAGCTCGCAAAGTATTCTTCTACTTTCTTCACGGGTCCATGATACACAGTAAGACCACCTTTCGCTAAAAGTATTAAGTCATCGAACATCTTGTACAAAGTATAGCTGAAACAGGAAAATGATAAAATCATGTCACTTGGCAGCAGTATCACATGGAAGTAACACATCCGTATACATATACATAAGAGTTATGTCGAACATCTCTCTAACATAACAGCCCTGGGGAGTGTGCACTAGGGATTTTGGAAGAATTAACCATCAAACATTCTCCTATGGATATAAATTCATTAAATCATCATACAGAGTTAATGAATGTGATTTCAGCTAGAATATTAAACTGAACCCAATGGAATTGGATCTCAGTCAATGTTTGGAGAAACATTGTTAAGCTTCTCATATTTACCTACGGATAATTTTTCACCTTTTCCTGTTCTAGTTCATCTTGCATTATTGTCTCTTTATAGAAACTAATCTACACCTTCTGGAAACTCCCACTTTATGGCAACTCTGGTATAATTGCTCACAGACTTTCCCAAAGTCCCCGAAGTAGTTAGTATTCTGATTTTCTGGCTCTCGCCCATTGCCCTCTCTCAACTTCAATTCTCGTGTTTTGTCAGGTTTGATCACAACCAAAAGCAGCAAGCTAATGGAGTTCAAAGAGGGTCAAGCTACTATATAGGACAATAAATGAGAAACGAGCACACATTGAAAATAAAGATGAATATTTTACACCGGAAATAATTATATTTACTGCCAGATATAGATTTGTGCAAAAATTCTGGCAACAAATCAGGCTTGAACAGTTTGGAATGTAGTAAGAAGATTTTGAGATTCAACATGGCCGGAAGTATAACATGAAGGGTGTTGCAATTTAAAGGAGGCATAGATGCCAGAAAATGTATTAATTGTGATATATTTCAGTTCCTGGCCAAGGAGCAGTGGATAATCATTAGGATTTACCTGGGCTGGTGAACAACCATGCAGATGTTTACTCCTTCAAGAGCTTCACGTCTAAGAGCTCTAATGAGTAAGTTGGAAGATGAACTGTCTAAGCCAGATGTGGGCTCATCCAAGATTAGTAGTGAAGGTTCCATGACCATTTCTAGCCCTACATTTACTCGTTTTCTCTGGCCTCCAGAGATACCTCGCTTTTCTACTGTCCCAACAAGAGAATCTCTCACTGCCTGTAGTCCAAGGGACTCAATAACTCTTTCAACAACAAGAACTTTATCAGCCTTTGGCATTTCTGCAGAAAGCCTTCATTATGTTGAAGTCCAGCAATGAGTAGACAGCAACATAATGTTGAAGCCCAGCAATGAGTGGACATCAACAATCAGCACAAAGAGAAAACAACGGACAAGTTGTCAAATCAACAAAATAAAATAAATTCAAAAAAAAGAAAAAATTAAAGGATGTTGCAAGCTCAAGCAACAAAACAATGTTTACACCAAGTTAAATTAGCACTCAAAACTAGAAAAGCTTCTGCTTAATAGGACACAACTAGCAAAGGTAAGATTAAGCAGCAGACAATAATGAAAACTGAAGAAACGTAGCCTGCAAGACTAGTGATGAGTGTGTCTTCAGTAGAATAGTTAATCTATGAACAACCGACTCCAGAATATATAAAGTTAGAAAATTGGGAGCAAGAAATGTCACAAAATTCATCTACATATAGTTTCTTGTTGCACCATCACAAAGAAAACATAATCAATGACATGAAAATGAAGGATTAGAGAGATTGTACTTAATTCATGATGCAAAATGTCATAAAAAGTTTACTATTTCAACTTCACGGTATCATAAGACAAAACCTATACCTTTTTCAGCAATTATATTGGAAAGCTAAGAATGTAAACAAATAGAAAGCATTGTATTCAAAACAGATGACGCACATTACGATATCAGTTAGCAATTGCATAAAAATTTTCATTATGAACTTAGATTCTTTAACCTCACATATTTGGCTCTAGTTATGAATGATTTGCTCATGCACAAAAATCCAATAACTAATATACCTGCACCGAGCACTGAAGCGGAGGTTCTCTTCTACTGTCAAGTTTCCATGAACAATATCATCTTGTGGGACAAAACCTACGATTTTCTTGTAACAGTGAATGGAGTCAGGCCTTCCATTTATGAGAATTGAACCAGATATGATGCATCCCCTTATCTTTCCTGCGACTGCAGAAAGAAAAGTTGTTTTCCCTGCCCCTGATGGACCCATGACAGCAGATATTCGACCAGGCAGAATTTTCCCAGTCACACGCCTCATCAGATGTTTGTTTTTGTTTTTCAGAGTTATAGTAAGATCTTTGAAAGCAACCTCAATAGTAGGTCTAGTCTTCATATCTGTATCAGTGGCCATTGAAATTACTCCTGAGAAGGTCAAGTTCTGCTGTTTCTGTTCCATAGCTTTCTCTTTCTCAAGTTGACCATACGCATACTTAAAGATTTGGCTCTTGGTGTGCAATTGTTTTGCCTTGGGCATTTGCTTCTTAATATTTTTATCACCGATTGCCATGTCAAAACCCTTGTGACTGTCTGGATTGTCTTCAAATGATTGCAGCATCTTAGTGAGGTTGCCTGCTTCCTTCTTTGTTTTCGGAGCACCAGATGGTGGTGTACTTGAGTTACTTGGGAATCTAGGTGGAAGTGATGCATCACCAGTTTTACGCGAAAATGTGCGTGAGAGTTGCTGTTGCAAGCCCACAGCTCGTTTTTTTGCAGCATCTTTTGCAAATTTCCACCTTTGTCTTGCTTGTGCAGTTTCCCGGGCGCTTCTTGCTGCTCTTTCTCTGGACTTGGCCAATCTTTCGTAACGAGTTGTGAGGACTTGATCAGAGCAGTTGTAAAACACTATCAACACCAAGCTCAACGCGCCCTGCATATACAAGTGGAAATCAAATTATGGCAGGGTACAACTCAAAATATCAATTTTATTATTCAATTTACGCAATTTTTTATTTTTCGGAAGGAGCTGGGAAACAATAAAGTGAAGAACCATTTGTTGAACCAAGGTAAGACATGATCATTTGTTAAGCAGGGCATAGCATTAAACAGACTTCCACTTACAATGAGCATAAATCCATATGCATGCAAGTTCTGTGTATCGGAATTCGGATTACAAGTACTCAACTTGAAGCAAGCTGCAAATAATCAGTACAATATTAGAAATAAAGGGTGAAACAAACATGTGCTTTAAACCCAAAGAGCAAAAATTCAAGGACCAATATTAGGTGCCAAGGAGGATTGTCAAGGGGAACAATCTTAATATGTGTGTCACATATGACCCTATCACCACTAATTTGATATGCCTAAACAAATCACAATCTTAAATAGTTTATTTATAACTTTTCATGATGTTTACCTCATTATTATCTAAATTTCATCGCCAAAAATATCATAGCAATTTGCTCAGAAAGAGGTATTACATTCAATTTTTTACAAAATTCCTTTTCCATCATGGGTCACTCATAGTACAACCATACTATCACCAAAGTCCTCTTAGGAAGCTGCAGTTGGGAGAAACTACACTCTATCTTGAATAGAACCAATTTTCCAAGAGAATCAATGACGTTGACTAATTTTAATACAGACCTTCACTCTCTCTCTCTCTCTCTCTTCTCTTTTTTGAAATTTTGACATGTTGAAAAGCTATGCTCTACAAGACAACTTATTGTCAGGTCCTTAAAAACTAACAACAGTTTAAATTTATACGAGTTTTCCCAAACGAGTAATGCGTCAGTTTGTTTATGAATCGACTTAAGAGTTTTTATAGGATACCTCTTTGTTCAGTAGAGCCCTGCCTGCAGTAATGTCTGGATTTGCAAAAACAATGGAGATTAGTAAATAGAGATGCAAAACTCCAAGTATAAAGAACAATTGCCTACTACGTGGTGCTCATTAGTGAAGGATTTAGGGGGCCAGAAGCCTTCTGATGATATACATACCCTTGCTTGCATTGAATCTTTGGGTGGTAGTTGGACAGTAAGATCCGGCTGAACAAAATATTTCGTCACTACTACTTACACCTGCCCATACATCCGCTCCACCACAAGAGTGATTTGTTTTACCAGGAGGTAATTGATATGCATATCTGTTATTAATTTTTTTTCACAAAATATTATCAACCGATCATGCAAATAATAAAAGCTGTATAATATGGACAAAGAAGTCCGAGCTGCAAAAAAACTTACGGTTCACATAAGCCAGTTGATTTATTGAGCTTTGCACGAGGGCAATATGAGCCTAAAGGACAAGCTTCAATAATGAGGGAACAAGAGAAATATGAGTTAGTTGCAAGAACATCATTGATTGACCATCATTAAATGATTCATTAAGCATTCAGAATACTTGGTCTCACATCCGGTAACAGTTTATAGCCTATTTATGTCAAATACATGTACATTTATTTGGATCAAAGAAACTTTTGCAAGTGATCATCAGCATACAATCAGACAAGGACTATAAAAAGGGATTTGAGTGCTCTAATTGGACACAACACCATGTATATTGCCCGCAAGAAGTTGGCAGCATACTGTCACAAAGTTCCTACCATGTATTGAACTTGATTTATTATTATATGAAGACATCAAAGGCCAGAAACGACAATTCCTGTAAAAATATTTGAATTAAAGCACTACCCCAATGGACCAATTAAACCCTACAAACCTCACCCCCATTTCAAATACTTCAAACTAAATAGTATATAAGAGCATTAGAAACTTTCTTTGAGTGCGGCCAACAACACTTTAGTAATAATATGCAAATCATGGTTGTCTGTTGGCTTATTTCACCTTAATTAAGAAATTTTACAGAAAAGTGGAGAAACTACATTCTCTCACAGAATTTCAGTATTCATAACTCATAAGATGCTTTGACCTTTTCTCGCAGCTCAGTCATTGAAGCTGCGCCACACACATTATTTGTAAACAGGTTAAACTATCTTGTCCATCTGCATTTCACCATATGAACTCAGAGTGAATTGTTTATTTATCCGTTTTCTGAACAGGATACAAGATTTTATTGTTGTATGGACACAAATCCAAGAATCTATCACCGCCATAATCATAAAAGAAAACCAGTAAAAGCAAGAAGCTACTCCAAGGTGAACTTGTATAACCTTTGAAGATGCTCATTAAAATCTAGATGCAGTAAAAACATTGCATTTGTTATGCAAAATCCAAAAGTTAGGCCAATTCTATTACACAAAAATGAAGAGGCACTTACGAATCATGCAGGTGAGGCCTCGGGGCAGAAAAAGCCTCCACAACAAGGTTGACTATCACGAGTCCTATCAGGAATATCCTTGGAGTTTTTCAGGTCAACCTGTGCATTTTGAGGAATAGTACACGCCCAACCAGGTTCACATCCAGGAACCCACGAGGTTAAATTACAGTTTCTGTTGGGTTTTAAAAATTGAGCATCAGCTGACTTTGTGTCCATAAAACTAGAAAAATAGAACTTCATTTCTGCTGCTGTACAGATCCTCTTTGTTACATCTGTTGAATTGAGTGAAGCAATGCCAGAAATTACTATGTAGAGATGAAGAAGATTAAACTAATAAATTTTAACTGATTTTGAGCCATCAGCTTTTGCAGTAGCAACAAGCTGTACATAACAGATTAAATCCAATTTTATTTGACTATTATGTGAAGAAGGGATGGACTACCATTCACTAACAGGTAATGTGGTCCAAAATAACACGATGAACATCTATGTGAAAAGTGTTAGAGATATTTAAGTTACTTAGCACAACACAAAGGCACACCTCAGTTTACCGACATAATTTAGTGGACATAATTTAGTGGCACATATCACCCATATAAATACATCATATTATTAACTTCATACGAACGAAAAGTATCTAGAGCCCTCATTAGCCAGGATTTTGCATAAAGCAGTACATTTTACAGCATTGAATGGGAATACCTTTGGTCTCTTTAACACAATTACTGAGAAAATCCAAATTGTTGGAGAATTTGAATGCCCCATTCAAATCAGCATCCCTGGGAAAGCCAAAAGACTTGAGCAAATTGGCTAAGAAACACAATAGTGTTGCAAACAAAGTTTATCAATTTAGGGAAGGTCATTAAACTCACACATCCTTAGTGCAATATCCCAAGCTCCCGGTAATCTCCTTGTTGAATATCTGTGTGAGATTCAAAATTTGGTTATAGATGAGAGATGTAACAAGTGGTAGCACTTTAGGGTTTCCAGACTTAGAATAGTCATCTTCATCCACACACCATACTCGCGGTGAAGAAGCCACAACAAGAACCCAAATCAACAGCACCAAGGATGCAACTCGAGAGGAATTGATCCTAATTCCACTCATTTCAATCATGGAAATCTTTACAGCACTCATACATTAGGAGAATCATCCAAGAATAACAGAAAGCTTCCACATTATGGATGTCTTTCCAAGAAGGGTCTTTGTTTCAACGCATGTTGCTAGCTCAAACTTCCTCACAAGTAAATTTTTCGAGCATCCATTCCAAGAATTGATGGATGATCAAATGTGTAGCTATTTTTTGATAGTTTTGGAGGAAATAAACAATGGATGGTGGGTGATGACACCGCCTGGGGGATTGAGGATCCAAAATACAACAGCTTTTTTGGTCTGAGTTTCTTGGAAGTGAGATGTGAGAATGATGTCCAGGGTTGGGGAGGAGCTCCATGGTGTTAGGAGGAAGAATTGGCGGGGAGAGATTGATGGCGCAATTTTTGGAAACATAGGGGTATACCTTCATATAAATTTGCAAAAGGACGTGACAAAGATAATACTACGAAACATACAGAAAAGATAATGCACACCATATTTTTCAAAATTACGCACAGAAACGGACCTCATTGACACAGGTTTCAAAACTTTCAACCCTGCCCCAAAAAACCCAAATAAAAAAAGAAAAGAAAGAAAGAAATAAAGTAAAAAAGAGTTACCCCAAAAAAAGAAAGAAAGAAATAAAAAAGAAAAAGAAAAAAGAAATACGCGAAGTAAACACACTGAAATTGTGAAATTGAGGCACATCCCATTTATCCATTGTCATTGCATTAAAGAAATAAATAGTGAAAAACACCACTTTAAAATCCAATAATCTGTAAAATGACCCAAATAGAACAATTCTTTGAAGGCAAGGAGTCTGCAATTTCCTGCAACAGAAAAATCTTAATCACAGCTCAAAATTGTTTTACATAAACACCATCATATGGTAGAAAATAAAAAACTATTTTAAATAAATACCATAATCTGCTAGAAAATAGAAATAATTAAAGCAGTAAAATTTGGGCGATACGGTGGTTAAATACTCCAAATAATTCAAACATTCAGCTTTTGTCCCAAGTGATGACCAAATCTGCCCTGGCCTCATATGACTTTTTCTTCCTCTAAATTCTACTATCAGGCATTTTCCGTCTAATTGTCCTCTTTGTTCAAAAGGCCGCCTTCACACCTGACTTCCAGTTTTATGCTGTCTTTATGCCCCAAAATGTATAATAGACCATATTTATACATGTGTAAAAACACAGTCTAATTCTTGTAATCTTTTGTGGCTGTTATATTTCCTCCTTTTTTCTTTTCAGTAAGTAAGACTTTAATGAGGTGATGTGGCCGTGTGTAAGACTTCTCTTTTAAGTTGCGCGTATCATCTGGCGATAGTCTTTCCTCAACAGATTCAAGATTGAATTTTTGTCGGTAATTCTCAAAATCAAGAACGAATTTCAGTTCCGGACTCCAGGTTAGGAAAGGTAAAAGCTTGCCAAAAGACTTGTTCTTTTTTTGTATAATTGCTAATTTATTTTGGGTTCTTAAATCTTTATGTGATCATTTATAGAAAAGTCATAAAAGATTTGGACTTTTTCCTTGCATATTATGAAAGCCTGAAAAAGCACCAATTTTTTGGAATCAGATTGAGAAGTCTAAACGTATAAAGCATCTTTACTTTTATTTGCTATTTCTATCTTATACTTTGCCTTTGTCAGTTTTGAAATTTATATGATTATTAGAACTGGGTTTTGGAAATAAAGAAAATAAGGCTGGGACTTTGAGTTTTGCAGATTCGGTGATGTTAGTTTCGTGCTGCATGGTTTGGGAATCAAATTAGCTTTATTACGACTATATATCAATCTAATCTGATAAGGATTTGGCTTTTCTGGAGTTTCTATTAGACTGATTGTATGTGAAATCCTTTGTTTTCCCTCTTCTTTCTCAATCCA
Source organism: Paulownia fortunei (assembly GCA_019321725.1). Classification (NCBI taxonomy): domain Eukaryota; kingdom Viridiplantae; phylum Streptophyta; class Magnoliopsida; order Lamiales; family Paulowniaceae; genus Paulownia; species Paulownia fortunei. The sequence continues at coordinate 1,433,366 of JAGSPU010000056.1, read as the reverse complement.
CCCCCACCCCAGCAAACAAGCACACGCAGAGAGAGAGAGAGAGTCAACGTCCAAAACAAATGCTAGTAGATAATACTAAGGGAAGTGTGTGAGGACGTTAATTTTCTCCTAATATCTGTTTTTCCCCCTTCTAAAGCTTGGATCAGTGGCTTGTGATATCATATTGTTGAATTGAACTGTAACAATAACTGTTATGGACATTGGTTTGTTTAATGGTACGTGTTTTGTATAGTTTAGGTTAAAGCATGAACCATACTTTTTTATAGTTCACGGGATGCTCTATACTTTTCTGGGTAGTTAGATAGATGTCTGAGTGATGTTTTCGTAGAGCATGTACTTGTTTGGTTGGATTAGACTCTAGGTCTTAACTAATGGGCATTTCTGCCACTATATACTGATTGAATTTATAAGAGTTGCTACTGTTTCAAAAGTATCCCTGTTTCCGTGGACCTAATTTCTTTACTTTCCCTCTTCATGTGATTTAATTGAATCTTAGTTAACAATTTCTTGAAATTATTTGGCCTGTTACTGGATTTTTAGTTTATTTGTACTACTGCATTTGCAGTGATTAGTACTACGAACCATTTTATGCCCATGAGGTGTTTCCAATTCTATAATGGAGAGAAAAAGGGAGAACCAAAGACCACAAGGCCAAATTCGGCCCAGTCCTCATTTACTGATCGTGAAATAAGGCAATCTGGATCTGAATTTAATTCTCAGAATGCATCAGATACAAGCACCGAGTCCAGAGGTCGCAGCCAATTCCCAAGTTTGTCTGAGAGACCCAGTAATCTCAAGTTTTTTACTTTTTCAGAGTTGAAACAAGCGACAAAAAATTTTAGTCGCACTACCAAACTTGGGGAAGGGGGATTTGGATGTGTTTTTAAGGGCATTATCAAGAGCTCTGACGATCCAGCTAAGAAAATTGGTGTGGCTGTAAAGCAACTTGGTAGAAGAGGACTGCAGGTAGATTCTCTTTCATGTTGTTTCTTGTTCTCCAGGTTTTCATTTCCAGATAATTTCTTGATGCCCATTTTAGTTTAGTTGCAATTCTGTTGGTCCTACGTAGAGAGTATTAGTTTTTCTGTCATAGGACAAGATTTATCGTGGTATATATTTATGGGTGAATGGTCGCTGGCAAGTTTTAATCTATTTCAATTGCGTCAAATCTCAGCATTTCTCAGCGTTAATCATGTAAATGGCTGTAGTCAGACATACGACATGGCATTGGAGTTTCTTTTAACTTTTTACCTAATCTCTCTGAAGACAGATGATGACACCGCCACTATAATTCAGAAAGTGCACTTTTGAGCTTGTCCATGCATGTTTTGTTTGTGGCTAATATTAGAGCCTTCAAACAAAAAATAGTAATTGTTACATCACTATCTATGATTCAGTGTTCAAAAGAAATAAAAATCCAAATCCAAACAAAAAAGTGATGATAACAGCATGAGGTCTTCCAGCATGATAATACAGTGTCTTCTTTTAGGCAAGAGTTAGAGGCTGTGAAATTATTTGAGATCCTGCCATAAATGATATTTTTTGATGATATTTGTGAATTCCTTTTCTTATGACGCACATTAGGCCATGCAAAACTCCTATACCTCTTACTGTGACAAAGTTTGAAGGACTTTTCTGCACGAGTTCCTTTGACTTTGTAATCAGTTAGGATTCTTAATATAGTGTTTTCCTAGTTGACTTGACGACTTTACCAGAATAACTTCTCTCGATGGAAAAAAGGAATCTTTTTGCAACTTGATGTATAATAGTGGATTAATACTTCCACTTTTACATGACAGGGTCACAAAGAATGGGTGACGGAAGTTAATGTTCTTGGTGTTGTTGAACATCCAAATCTCGTGAAACTCATTGGCTACTGTGCTGAGGATGATGAAAGAGGAATCCAACGACTTCTAATATATGAATACATGCCAAATGGAAGCGTGGAAGACCATTTATCAATTAAGTCAGTCACACCCCTTTCTTGGGCTATGAGGCTGAGGATTGCCCTAGATGCTGCGCGTGGCTTAGCCTACCTGCATGAGGAAATGGATTTTCAGGTTGTTTGTTATTATAAATGTCAACTGTTTTCCTTTGCGACGTAGTGCCATAATAAGTATATTCAATTTCTCTGTCTTTTGTTGCCTTGAATTACTCTTCATTTAGGGTATGCATTAAAGCCTCTCTCTCTCTCTCTCTCTCTCTCTCTTCATTGTTTCTGTGTGGTACGTGTTGTAGTTAGAGCTTGAATGTGTGATGCAACTTGCAGCTCCACTACATGATATAAGACTAATGTTTATCATCTCCTACATCCAGATCATCTTCAGAGATTTCAAATCTTCTAATATTCTCCTAGATGAGCAGTGGAATGCTAAACTGTCGGACTTTGGATTGGCTCGATTGGGACCTCCAGAAGGACTAACACATGTATCGACTGCGGTAGGCACAATGGCATAGGGCTGCTGTCCCCATTATATGTGTTCTTTGAGATATAATTCTGTACCTATCGTATACCATCCAACCCTATGTGATTGAGTAGAAAGTTGTGGTTGAAAAAATCTTATTACTGGACTTAGAGAAAGTTTATTTTCTTTCTAACGAATTTTTACTTCAAACAAGCTTAACATATAAGCAGCATTCTTTACAAGATAGGCCGTCAGTGTTTAAAGATTTTATTGTGGGATATTCCTGACATTATAAAACTTGTGTATTTGCCATAATATTTAATGTATTGGTGCTCCGAAGTCTTTCCCTCTCATAATCTGTTGAACTTATTTAATTGTCTCAATTGACCATGAGAGTTAACCTGGACATGCCCCCTGTAAACAAATCAATCATTCATTTTCTAGTCTTGCTCTTATATCTTTGCAGGAATGAGTCATTAGATGTGGTTTTGTAAAGTTCCTCTGATCAAAATACAATACTTATAAAAAATGAATTGTTCCATACACCTCTTAAGGAGCTTATTTCTTATATTTCTCGGAAGTGACTTTTGTGAATTGGAAATATGTAGTTCTATTTTTGCATCACACCTAGAACCATCTTCCAGCCTACATAGATTGCACACCTTTCCTTGATATCATTGATGATGGTCAATCCCCCAGACTACAGGGCCATCAAAGTACCCCAATAGGTTAGAATGTCCTAGTTGATTGTGATTTTGAAACTATCTTAACTTGCAATTACAGTCTCCACCTTCTCTTAATTTATAAAGACTTAAAATGTTTTGATAAAGCACCGCATTTGTTCACTGTTTTTTTACATATGAGGCTTCATGCTTTGGTGGAGCATATCTATCTCATGTCAACTGTTATGTGCCCACAACCTTCATCATAATGGAAGGCCTCATAAGGGTAGCATTCTATGAGAAAAATAATTTTATACTTATTGATGTGTGCAATGGTTGTTTGTACTACATTAAAATTTGTGTTAACTCGCTTCCAGTTATTTCATGTTTAACAAATACATACATGTTCTCAGGTTGTTGGAACCATGGGGTATGCAGCTCCCGAATACGTTCAAACGGGTCGTCTCACATCAAAGAGTGATGTTTGGAGCTACGGGGTCTTCCTTTATGAACTCATTACTGGTAGACGCCCATTGGATCGAAATCGCCCCAGAAGTGAGCAGAAGCTCTTAGAATGGGTAAAACCAAACCTATCAGATGCCAAGAAGTTTCAGCAAATATTGGATCCAAGGCTTGAAGGGAAGCAAATCCTTAAATCAGCTCACAAGCTCTCACTTGTAGCTAACCGCTGCTTGGCCAGACTTCCTAAAACACGCCCAAAGATGAGTGAAGTTCGGGAAATGGTTAACCAAGTTGTGGAGGCATCAACAGGTACAGGCAATCCTCAACCACCTTTGAAGAGTAAAGAGCAAAAGAAAACTTTTGAGGAAACTGAATCTAAAGGTAAAAGGAGGATCACTGATATGAAAATTGGGGACGGTGGCTGGATAGTTCGTGTGTGGTCGTCAAAGCTTGTGAAGACTTGCTGACCCGAAATGTTCAGGAGTATATATAGTAGGATGGACAGGTTCTATTGGGTACATAAAGAAGAGTTTTTAGCAATATAAGACGCTAGTAAATGTTTGAAATTCAATGATGGCATTACTCACTGCTAACAGAATGGGCTGCTTCAATTTTCGTTTTTACTTTTGTTGTCTCTAGTGTAAAATTCTGCTGCAACTCTCTGGAGCTTAATGGAGATGGGGCTGAGCGTGGACTTGAAATGTGACTCCCTCGGAGGCTTTGAAGCTCCAAGAGTTGCCAAATTGCTAATAATCATACCATAAGGAAGCGAAGGCCACTTCTAGGCAAAGACCACTAGACCTGAAAAGGAAGATTGTCTCTCGAAACAACATAAAATCTGGATGGGTAGAATTCAGCAATAGATTAACAAGCTTGGAATTTGTTTATATATATTTTTTTAAGACGTATAATGTGCTCCTGAGGAGATCTAAATCACAAAGGGGTTTGTTGTTGCTCTCTGCATTTATGGTTGTATATTTTCTTCAGTAAGAAAAATCTTGTCATTCTTGCTGAATCTATATATACATTTTGATGGAAAACTATGAAACGCTGTTACAGTTACTGGTGAATTAGTGACCTTTTCTATATGTGGATTGTCAACCCTTGAGAATGCGTGGATTCTAGACCTTTGTGATTTGATGCATTTTCGACTTTTCCGTTTTCTTTTTTTTTTTCCCTTTCTTTTTTGGTGGTGAATGAAATATTATCGAAAAAGCAAAAGGTAAGAGGTAACGTCTGTTTGGCCAACAGAGGTATGGCCTTAGAGTGACAAAACATTAAGTACAGTAGGCACTGGAATAGGACCAGTCCAATTCGAATGAAATGCCCAGTTTGCCAAAGCATGGGGTCTGGAGTTCGATAAACTACCAATGTGCTTCATTTCCAGAGGGGTGGTTTGGGTGGTATAAGTTTCGCCTGTTCAACAAGAGCAGTGGAGTGCCACTCTGCACAATTCTCGGGACAATACCATTTTGACGCTACACTGGAATCACTTTCAAAAATGGCATGGTGGATTTCCAGATTCTGTGCAGTAACCAAGGCATCCCCAATGGCTTCATTCTCCGCCTGGGTGGCATTGTGAGCCCATGATTGTTGAGAAGACTGCAGTATACATTCATCTTCTGTGGGGCTTTGAGTGTCTTTAGGATTTGTGCTTGTGTATGAACACTTGCATTCTTGTCTGCGGTGGTGGCCAATTCTTCCACATCAGGCATAGTGTGTTCATGTAGATATTTTTCTTGCCTTCTAAATAACATCCATGACACAGATTGCCAAGATGAAAAATTCTTCAACCTTGTGATCATAGAAGGAGAATTTTAATCATCCAGCACTAGAGAAATCGTGTTGAATAACTGGCAATAGAATTTGATATTGTTTTGTCTGTTTCTGATACCATGTTGAAAAATCATCTTATCTAAAATTTAATAAACTGTCGAAGAGATAGAACATTTAACATTTTAATAACTCTAACGAATCCATTGTTACTTTTAACAGATTATTAAAGGGCCAGAGTTTGAACTTGCATTTGGTGAAACAGTTTGAACTTCATTTCAGCCAGAACTTGAACTTCCATTTAGATATCAAATCTTCATTTCATTTCACTTGAAAATGAAGGCTGGTCTCCAAGACATTAACTTTGATATCCCCTTGGGATTCCAAGATTTAAGAGGGTGGTTTAGATTGCCCCATGATCGTGTTGTTTTGGTGGAGAGGACTTCACCAACCACAGTGAATGAATGTCTCATTTATGGGTGGGAGTATGTAAATATGTTCGACTGCCCTTTGGGGCATTGAGTGCTGGTAAATTGGTGGGGAGGGTTAGTGTGAGGGCTAATGTAAACCATGATTGAGGAAGAGGGGGTAGGTGGGAGTTGATAAAGGCGAAGGATAATCAGCTAAAGGACGTGTTAACTGGTATAGCAAGGAACAGAGATAAGTTTGAGGGAAAGGAAATAGGTTGGGAATGGCTTAGAGACGTCGGGGAAGAAGACGGCGAAGCATGTCAAAAACCGGGTTGAGGCTAAAAACCCCCAACTCCACATAATAGAGAGAATCATTCACATATTCTATTTAAATTTGGTGTTTTATGATAAATATATATTTAAAATAAAATATTTTTTATATTTGTATTTTTGACTTAAAATACGATATGAACTAAGAGAATTGGACTAAGAGAGAATATATTTAGTATCTGCAACTTGCACTATTCGACCTATTGAAAGCTCAGGCAGATTTATGATCATGTTCAAAGCCTGCAACTTCCATGGGAAAAGTTATTTCCCAGTATCACAGGTGCAGGTTTTTATTTTGTGAATGCGGGCATTTAGACTTCAAGAATTGACATATAATATAAAGCATGGTGTTGTACACAGGCACTTTCTTATAAAAATTCCCAACTGAGATATAGACTTAATATATATATATATATTTATAACTTAAATATTCATATTTGATTAAACTAATTTTTTGAGTGGTCGGTTTCTCCTGATTCAACAACAATTTAGAGACATTTGAAGTAAATTCTCTATAATAACTTCTGTCAGGGTACAATGATATTTTTATGGGGATCAAACAATGTTCTAAAACTCATCTACCAACCCACAAGGGCCAAAATGCTCTCTGAGTAAATTGAACATAAACTCTAAAAAAATGCCCTAAACACTTTATTACTATACTAATTGAGAAGTAAAAAAATAAATAAATAAATAAAAATTTTTAAAGTGCAAGGGTAACATTTTTCAGACAGAATCCCTATTGTAGCATATCTCAATATAATCTCAAAACTTAACTACGTCACTAGATCCATATGGATTGTGGGGAAAAGAAAAAAGGAAAATATAGTGCTTCTGTGGGGAAACAATTGGAGATTGTTTTCCTTAACAAGAGATCATTGCCGCGTCAAATTGGTCGATTTGTTTTCCCTTTCAGCTCACTATATAAGCGTAAAAAGTCCATTTTGCCCTCCAGAATGACATACTCCTTTAAAAAGTGACACACAAATGGGTGTATCCAGAAGAAAATAAAGAATTCTCGAGTTACACGCGAAGGGCCAGAACTCACGGAAGGGGACTGTTGTAAATAGGTACGAAGTCGATAATTTTAATTTTAATGAACGAGATTTAATTTTTTTTAAGACAATTAATTATTAAAGATGATAAAAATACAAATATGAAGGGTAACCAGATATTCTCAATTATATAACGAACAAATATGAAAAAAAAAAAAAATTAATAAATTTATATATCCTCGGGATGGCTGTCACTTTCAATCCCTTTGCCTCCTTCCCTCCATCACTGGTTGTAAGAAAAATTGTATGGAGTGGCCATGAATGATATTTGTGCAAAAGATTGGTACGTGAGAAAAGAGTGATTATTTGTTACAAGAAAAGAATCTTTTACGAGCACAAATACTTTTTATGGTTTATGTCTCTATCTAAGGTTAAAATTCGAAAGTCTAATAATGCCTTTCGCATAAATCGTTTTCTTGCTTTACCTTTAAATAGACATTATTGAAAAGGAAAAAGAAAAGGAAGGAAATTCTCAATAATCTACATGCTATGTGTATTTCAACATATCATTTTAGACCAAATGTTTGAAATTCTATTAGATAAGTATTACTGATCTTTCACAATGTTCGGTTCTTGGATTTTTTAATAAAAAAAAATTACTAAAACAGATTTTATTTTTATTGTGTCAAATAATAATTCTTGGCTTTATTTTTTGATATTTTTCTTTTTCCTTTTCTTTTTCCTCGTTAAATTCCAAATCCAAACACAGCATCAGTCAAACTGCAGAAGCTTCCAGTTTTTCCGCTTTCAAAATGTATATATTTCTCTTTGTTGGCAAAATCTCTTACAAATTTACTATTCATGCAACTCATGATTATTTTTCTATTAGTATGGAGTTAATTTTTTGTAAAAATATAATATACTTGTTATTTATGGTATATATATCTATGTTGTTAAAGATGTTAAGGTGGAATAGCCATTTACATTTACTCCTTAAAGTTAATAATTATATATTTTTTATTTATATTCCACAACATTTAGGAAAGAACCAAAAAATAAATATCGAGAAAGAACCAAAATAAATTTTTTAAAATTTAATAATTTATATATAAATTTTATATTAATTTAAATTTTATAGAATTGAGAGGACAACATCAACCCTAATCCACCTTAGCTCCTCGGACTATACATGTGGGTGGGTGCTAGTCCAATTTCATAGTATTATTTTCTTAAGTGATTGATAAACATTGTACTAAATTAGTGACGTATCTAGTCATATGCATTTACTGGTTTAATTAGGATAATGAAGAAAGTATTCATTTACACGTGGAATCTAATTCGCAGAACTTTTCAATTTTTTTTTTCAAATTTTTTATTGTGGAAATTGGGGACCATTTGCCCCACTGAAATTTGCACCCACATGGCCACATCTAATAGAATATCGCAAGATATAAGATTTACGTGTGTGCTTGTACTGTTTATGTGTCATTTGGTGGGTCATTTAGAAAGGCTTGGAATATCTGGGATCGAATCCAAGCTAAAATATCAAAGCAGGAATCATAAAGTTAGAGAATATTTATTTATTTTGTTTATTTAAAATAATGTATATATATATATCAGTGTATGCACACTGTAAACCAACCAAGAAAACCTAATTAGACCACCTCTTTTTGACACAAAACAACACCAATTGCATCACACTGAAAAATCACCAAAAAAAGGTTAAGATTGATATTATTAATTATGAATATTCATTTATTTATTTTAAATCGCGAATTAGTGGTGGACATAAAAGCAGAAAAAAATATTTAATTTGGAGGGTAGACTTCCTAATTTTCTTTTGAATTAGTGTTATTTTGCATATTAAAAAGTAAGTTGAACTAAAATTTAACATAATTTGGGTGGTCATCGCAAATATGAATAGTTAAATCATCAGGTAAAAAAAAAAAAAAAACAGAATCTTTTGTATAATAATTTCGATAGTTGTTTTGTGTGCAGATCCGCCGCCGTATACCGAACGAGAATTTGTTGAATTTCATGTGAAGTCGTGATTGTGAATCAACCCAAAAATAGAAGAAATATATAAAAAATTATGGTTGCCAAAGAAATTAAATATTTAGATTCAAAGAATCCGACCACATCTTGCGCTTGCAAATTCCAATTTGTCGATCTAGGATCTAAACTTGCTTTAGGAGACTAGGGGGCCATGAGATTAATAATTTGTCTGAAATATTCTTAAATGTGTACCTAACTATTGAGAAAAATCTGATCAAATCATGGAAAATTATGGGCGTTGTTTGTTTTCATTTTCATTTTTATCGTTTTCAAATGTATTTTTATTTTCATATTAATTTTTGTGTAAAAAAATGTGTTTAAATACAGTGTAGATTTATTAATTTGTTGGATTGAAAATAATTTATATAATAGTATAATTAATGGGTCCTATTAGTATTTTTTATATTGGAAGAATGTATACGCTATTTAGTGTATGATACACTTGATGCATAAATTTTAATTAAATATTTTATTTTTATTTTTATAAATTCAGATACTTTGAGTGATGCCACAGTCAATAAAGAAAAAAGTTAAAAGGTGTTTCAATACCATAGAAATTGCAACTCAAACAATTCATGAAAACAGCATATCGTATTGGCATTTACTTTCTTGACGGGCTAATTACTTGATCATGTTAAAAATTAGTCAAAATGAGAAGAAATAAAATCGTTCGTGGTAAGTGGCGTAGTGAATAGTATTGGGTACCAATATGAAGATAGGGAGTTCGTTTCATTTTAAAAGTTTAAAAAGATTGTTTGAGAGTGGATTTAAATGTGTTATTGCTCCCGACAATACTCACATACTGAATTGGAGACTCACGTGTATATACTGCAGACACCACACGACTGACTAAAGTGTTTTATTAATTTGGACATGAGTCACATATCGAATTATCGATCTACATGTGTATACTACATGGTTGGTTCAAGTGTGTTGTTGTTCCGAACATGAGTCACATACTGAATTGCCGACCATGTGTGTGGACACCACACACCCGACTTTACCCAATTGATATTTTTAGGATGACGATTCACTCCAAAACTTAATGGGGATCGTAAGCTTCGGATAAGTGGGTATAAAAAAAATAAGAAGAAATTAGTGACTAAGTGTACTTTGATTCACTCAATGCAACAGATTTTTAGCATAACAAAATTGGATTTTATTATAATTATAGCTCTAGTAAATTGATGACTGATATTATATTTTTTAAACTTTATTTAATTGAAAGGCATAAAATAAGAAAATTATAAAAAAATAAAATAAACTCATACAGCCAACATTTTGCCAAATCTACATCTCAACATTGCATATAAACAGTCATGAGTCACGACAATCTTACTCTTACCTAAATTAAGGACCCGTAACAGTTCAAGAAAAGGCCGCTTAAACCAACGGCATCTTTCGGCCCAATCGAAAAGCCAACCATAAAGCGTTTCCAAAAGCTTCCGTGCGCCACTCACCATTCCCATTCCGTTCAACTTGTTCGATCTTTAACAATCCCATTGTCCTTACCCAAACTGTATATAAACCACTTCAAATTCCACCTATCTTTCTTCCTCTTATTATTCGTATTCGTATTGTTATCTTCTCTCTCTAAATGTACACTCACTAACAGTTGCAAATACGTTGTGCATATATAGACATACGCGTATTTCGCCACGTATGTGCATTTGAGTTTTAATTTTTTTGGCTTATTACTGGAATTGAATTGAAGGTGAGTTTCGGTTTTGTAGTCAGAATGGCTTGTGGCTGAGTGAGCTGTTGTTTATTTCTATTTGATTGCAACTGCGATTTGGAATTGCTTTGATTCGAAGTTTCGGTTTCTTCTGGATGGTGATATCTTTTATTTCTATGAATATATTTGTGCTTAATTATGTGTACGAAATTCGGATAAAAATTTACGAAATATGAGCATAATTGTGTTCGTGTGTTCAACTTTTGATCAAAGGATCAATTTTGGAAGAGATTTAGGTATCTGAAGGGGTGCCGTTTAATTTGCTAGTTTTCTTATGTGAATAATAGTGTTGATTGCTGTACTTTAAAAAAAAAAAAACTAATCGGGTAGACTACTCTTTAGTATCCAAGTTTTCAGATTTCTTGATCATCGAAATATGAAAAAATTTATGCTGACAGACTTAACAAGGAGCCGGGATAAATTTTACTGATGCTACATGAAAACAGAAGCCCAAAGTTGGAAGTTTTCGCCACCCATGTTTGGAGAAGTGAATCTAAGGAAAATCAATGGATACAAATATATGCATACATTAAATAATTATATTTATTTGTGTTCACGGCTTCATGCTTCGCTCATGATGCAAAGTTTCAGTTGTACTTTTCTGACAATAGGTAGTGATATTATATTAAAGAACACGCCTCCTTTCAATTGTTTATATTCCTATGGCTTTGATAAGCAATTTCTTTTTATGAGTGGCATTGGATTGAGGCATATTTCCATGATTCATTTTAGAGCCCTAAATTCCCCCCAACATCATTGGCATCACAAAAATCTTTGCTTTAATAAAGAGTTTAGCTTAAACTATATAGCTGTAATGTGTATGGATTTGATCAATAAACCAATCTTTTCCATGGACGTGTCATCATAATTTCAGAAATGTTTTTGAGAGATTTCTATATTTGTAGCTGTTATTCTCAACTTTATCAACAAACTTTAACGTTTAAAACTTAATGAACCTGTGGCGTCCTCTTCCGCAAGAACAATTTTATCTCTGTTTTGACTACTAAATTAGAGGAGAAGGATTTGGCTTTATCAGATGATTAACTCAGAACAATGTTGAATTGATGGACAATTGATTTCGGGAGGGACATTTTCATACAGTAGTGATCTATTTGACTTCACTCCTTGAACATGAGAAATTTTCATGAAGGATCTTATTATTCCAGGTACACATGTTTTAAACTTTTTGGATGTGCGAATCTATTGTTTTGGACATGAAACACCTTTTGGATTTAAATTGAGCAGTTGCGGAAAATGAAGCCGGCTTGGGAGCTACAATCTAACTCTTTTCAGCATGACAAACTGTATTGCAAATCATATTTGGACTTTTGAGCCATTGTAGAAAAAGTATATTATTGAAGAACTTTTACAGCCGTGTAGGACAGGAGACAATTTTTGATTCATCCATTAACTATCCTTACGCTTAATATGTCACCAGTTGTTAAAGAAATAAACCAAGACACTCATGTGTGTATTTATTTGTGTAAATTCATTGTTTGTTGGTAATTTTAGATTTGATTTGGATATAAGTATGCTTTTAGACATTTCTACATTTGTGGATATTTTTTTTATGGTAATTTAGCATGGTGTAGCATTTATGCGTCCAACAGCTTCAGAGGTACTTTATTTTACATCCTTCAAAAATAAATTATACTTGATTTGTGTGTAAATATGCTTGATTTTCCTCTGCATTATCCAAAAGCTCCTTGGAAAGGAGGATGGTTACAAGAATATGGTTCTCTAATGCCTCATGAGTTCTATTTTATGATGTACGAGGCTCTGTATCCTTATTTCTTTTACTAAATGATATACCCTCCATCTCAATATTTGGTTCTTGTTTGACTTGACATGAAATTTTAGATAGCAATTGAAACAGCGAATGTCTTGTGTATCTTTGCACTTTTGCATTTAATGTAGTTGTTGAATGTTAGTGTAGGTCACATTGTTAGTCTAACTGAGGGTTCTTTTGGGAAAAGAATTTCTATTTTCGGAAATGGGGCCTTATTCTGGGACATGCTAAAAAGGAAATAGGATCCATGAATTTGTAATAGAGGGAGTATGAAGAAGCGGAATATACAAAAATACTGTCATGGGGTTCAAATTTCTGAGGGGAAGTCAACCATATGCCTGTTGCTTTTTTTCTTGAGCTGATGCTATTCAGAGAGCTCTACTTTGACAGGCCAATATTTGCTAGTCCTTGTGCTCAAAAGAATAATTTGTCTCTTTCCTGTTTAGCCGGGAGATTTAACACAAGCTTGGTATAACTGCAGTGTTTTTTCGGTGAATGCATGTTTTGGTCTGTGAGCATTCACTAGAAGAAATAATAATGCATGAGCCAGAACCAGATGCTGCTCCATGGAGTTTTTTCAACATCGACAATATTTTCAGTAACAATTATTATGGAGACAGCACTCAACATGATGTGAAAATTTGCCACGAACAGTACATTAGAGATAATCATTGTGTCAGCATCGAGAACGATGAGATTATTGCACGTGCTCTTCTTCAAGAAGAATTGTCACAGTTATCAATTGCAGAATCTCCAGAATTATCACATTCTGGGGAGGAATATTTGCCAAGTTCCACTGTTGTCCCAAATTGGCATAATTCTTCAAATAACTATTATGTTGGTATGTTATTCCATCTTTTGTTCGTGCGTGTTTATCTCAGGCTAGTTTATACTATGATAAATTTCTGAGAAACCTACAGAATTTGCAGGCCAAGAGGGTGGCCTGCACGAGAGTGATGATGTGGGAAGTTTATGCTCCAGTCCTGGAGATAGATCATGTGATGGAGATGATAACTCTTATACTTTGGACATAACAGATGAGTCTGAACTTGATGGAGAAGTTGAAAAGAGGTTGTACCAAATGATTTCTGTTCCTGTAAGCATCGGTGCCATGAAGTCTTCTAATTTTCATGTCCTGTGAAAGTCATTACATTGTACATCATTTTCTAATGGAGATTATAAAGCCCAGAAGCATCTTGTTTCTTTATTATCAAGCTTTTCTTGGTTTCTCATTCTGTTTATATAAAGGGTTAATGTTGCTGCTCATGGTAAATATAATATGCAAATTTATTCAACTTTGCATCACACATCAAAGACTCTTGAGGGCTCTTTTAGGCAGATCATTTTATGGATTCTTAGTTATCTTATCCTATGGCAAATCAAAAGACATCCTGATTCTAATTCAAGCCACTGCTGAATCACATATGATACACCTAATATGTCGAGCTGAGTGCAACTCCAAACTCTGAAGTAGTATTAACTATCAAAATTTTGTACTTTGTGTGCGTGAACGTGATTTCAACTTCTTTTCAATAAGGTTTTATTTGAAAGGAAATTCAAGTGTTTTAATGGTACTATGCAGCATATTCCAAGAATTAATGGCGACATACCTTCAGTTGATGAAGCGACTTCTGACCATCAAAGGCTGATAGATAGGTACTTCTGATCTCCTTTAGTTGTTGGCTTAGAATATCAAATTAAAATAGGTGCATCAGAATTATAACTGTTTTTTCCTGTTCCTTTCTTTTTCGATGTCCCTTGTATATTGATTTCCTCAATGTGTGTGTGCTTGTGTCTGTATGCTTTTATAACAGCATCCTCCATCTCCCTACACCCCATAAAATATTCTTCTCGAGTCTGATGTGATTTTCACTTGGATCCGCAAATATTCAATGAAAATGACCTTTATCAAGCTGGCCAAGCTCAGTTGTTATTACTCGCAGCAGTGAAGAGTTCATAAGCCAAATATTCTCTGATGCCAAGCAATTTTCCTTTCAAACTGGCTCTTCAAGGCTACTTAAGCACAACACTTCTCAATAAGCTTTATTAGTGTCATGTAATGAATCATAGTGGACCAAGAAATTGTTAAAAAGATTGCCACAGTTTATAATGCCTGTAAGGACTATGATTGGCACTTTAATTTGCTTCTTGCACTTGATTTTGGAGAAAGAGGCTAAAGTTGGGATGCCAATAAGCCCCTTGAGGATGCTTAACTTTGCAGGTATCATATCGGACAATTGGTCTCTCGCTATGGTTTCTGATTGTATGTTATATTGTATCCAGAGATAGATCATGTATAATATATTATTTTCATGATCACTGAATTGGTGGAGCACATTTGTGAGAGTTGATCTTACGTGGTGCTTTGATTTCAGGTTACAGTTATATGACTTGATTGAGCACAAAGTTCAAGGAGATGGAAATTGTCAGGTAAGTTTTCTCTGTCTTTCGCCTTGTTTTGGGTCCATTATATATTGCAGTCATCTTCTTTTGCAATCAATTGTTTGCAAGGTAATAGCTTGGCCAAAAGGTTTCAATAGTGTTCAACGTTAAACTACCAGATCATATGGAGATAAACATTTATCTCCTGTTATATATTAAAATGAGACCATGTTGAAAACTAAGAGTAGTTACTTATCTCCATTATATATGTCTTGCTAATATAGTAATGAGCAGGTGATGCTAAAGGCGACTGCATGACATTTTGTCCTAAAATGAAGTTTCAAGTCAAAACTTAGGCCATTAAGTATTTCTTGTGACATTGTTATATTGAACTTTTACAATTTAACACTTATTCCTTACCACTTTCCTGCAGTTCCGTGCTTTATCTGATCAGTTTTATCGGACCCCTGAACACCACAAATTTGTCAGACAGCAAGTTGTCCGTCAGGTGGTTTTAGTTGTAAAGAAATATTCTTCATTTGTTTGTTTTTTCATCTGGTTGCTTTCTGGTGGTTCTTTTCTGTAGTTTGTGTAAATTTGACATATTCCTATGCGTTATTGTCAGCTCAAAGCCCAACCCGAAATGTATGAGGGTTATGTTCCCATGGAATATGCTGACTATCTGAAAAGGATGTCCAAGTATAGTTCTTTGTCTTGATTTTTATCTTCTACATTCCTTTTTCTTTCTAGCACCTTGAACTCCTATGATGCTTACATGTTTGGTAACCAGGAGCGGGGAGTGGGGTGATCATGTCACACTGCAGGCTGCTGCGGATTCGGTATTATTTGCCTTACCTTAACCACATCTGGCTTATATATGCCTTTTTGTTATGTCGAGAAAATGTATTTGCTATTAGAACTTAGAAATGGCTTTTTCCCTTTTAACAGTATGGTGTGAGGATTCTTGTATTGACTTCATTTAAAGATACCTGCTACATCGAGATTCTTCCCAAGGACCAAAAGTCAAAAAGAGGTTATGTTTTGGTTTTATTAGCGCTGCATGAGTTCTTTGTTACATGACAATAATGCTCAGTAGTTCTTGTCAGTTATTGGTATATCACAATCACTGCACCTAGTGATTTGGCAATTGGGATCTTGCACTGCTCTTGTGCATTCATGACATGCTTTATCTGATATGCCTTTTTCATGTGGTGCTGAAGCATCATGGTAATATTCACTGTTCTATATTCAATAAGCAGGAAATTTGAAAAGTTTGTTATGTGGAAGAAAAAAATATTTTACTTTGATTCTAACTTATGATGTTATAGTAGCAATTAATTACATGTTCAATAGCACATCTTATTAATCGATATATTTCTTATTAATCACAATATATTTGTCTCACCTACAGCTGTGTACTTACTATTTTGAGATTATAATCCTGTCGTCTTCCATATTAAATCTAAGCACAAGTGACTTCATTTAAAAAAAATGGCTAGAAAAGAATATGATAGCATCACATGCTAAGGAAATGTCTGTTCACTCCCAAAAACAAGAGTAATAGATATTAGCTACCATCTTATGAGCTGTTGCAAAATCTGACATATTCGTGAAAGTGTTCGTCTACTTCTACACACTCTCCTTTGCGTTCTCAAGGCTTGAACTCTTAAGGATATACAAGATTTCATGCCTTCTTGCAAAGAAGTTCATTACTTGTGTCTTTTATTTGTTTGATTTCTCAAGTTCATGTGTGTAGCGTATCATCTTATTTTTGTGTGTTCTTGTGCAGTCATATATTTGAGTTTCTGGGCTGAGGTACATTACAACTCAATCTATCCTCAGGGAGGTAAATTATCATTTCTTTTCTCCTGATTATGAGAGTGGGTATTGGAGAAGAGTCACATGCAGGCTTTTTACCGTTATGTTTTAGTTGCACGAACAATTCTGCCTCACTCTAATGTCGCCAATGAATGACTTACATTGACAATCTTCACCCACAATTGAGCCCTTAAGTTATACTTTATCTGCCAGAAGTCACAACTGGCATTGGGGTTGTGTAGAAATAGAAGTATAAACTGTAGAATTTTATAGTAGCTTCAAAAAACTTTTTGCCTTTCTGTGTGTACTAATATGGTAAAATTATTTTTTATTGGTCAGATCTGCCTCCAAGTGATTTTAAGAGGAAGAAAAGTGGTGGAACTTTCGAAAACAAGCAGTAGGAATGTTGACCTTTTCAATCATATACTGCTGCAACCTGGCCTCAGTTGTACAGTCTTCATAGTGAAGAAGATTATCTTTATTAGTTACTTTATATGTTCTCTATATAATTACACAACTACATTGTCAATTCATACATCATTACACGATACATTATTAATTCATACATCATCATCTTCTGCGATAATGGTACTACTTTTATATGTTTGTTCTCTTGAGGTAGCCTGCTTATGACATAAGTGATTCTCTCCGAACAAATTTGGGATGGTAAGTTGAATGTTGCAGCCCAAAGAAACAATGGTGGACATTTTTCTTTTCTCGTAACTTATTTCTTCTTGGTCACCCTTTGAAATTTTGAACCTTCTCTCCAACTCCACTTGTTTACTGCAGTTGGCAACATTTAGGGAGAGCATAATTGGGATGGAGAACATGCATTTGAATCTTTTGTTGCATATGTAAGCAAAGCAATTTTTATTTAACCTGCCTTAATTGAAATCTGAAATATTATACTCATATTAGAGTAAGCTCGTAGCTAGGATGCCTGTGAAGTTTAGCATGATCTTCATTCCTGGTTCAGAATCCTCCAAGAAAATGTACCTGGGTTGAAAGTGTTTCGTAGTATTTGACCTGCATATGCTTCAGGCAACTGAATGTATGTCCGCAAAGGCAGGCCAATGACGTCAAACAAATGGTAACTTGTCGACCAGAACTCTCTATTCAGAGTATTATGAATTTCATTAAATTACACTGCCTTGCTAATAATAGTGATTGCGTATGTATCTGAACTATGTTCAACACCAGGGCTGCAGTCTGCCGCCGCCATCGAATTTAGGGGGTGCGCGCGTTGGATATACATAGATTAGATGCCATGACATCAACACCCACCACCCAAACTCCCTCGAAGAAACACACGCACGCAGGAAGTTAGGACCGCCTACCCTTTTCTCGTTTATGTTTTTCGGATGTGGCGACCTACTGGTCTATGGCTGTGGTCCACAACAAATAAACTACTTTTTGACCAAAGAAACATTTCAGTAGAATTACTGATTACATACCTTCATTAGTCAAAACCAATTTTATTTTATTCCAGCAATGGCTGGAATAGGAAATTCATTTTCACCTGAGCCCAGTCCCAATCTCTGGAATGGAAACCCAAATGATTGTCTCAATGGCCACGGCTGGTCGGCCTACTGCAATATAAGTAACTTCTCCTTTCCAACAGCTGATTGAAGCCTTCATCTAGCTCTACAGCAATAAATAGCGTCGTCTTTACCAAACAAAGGATTATAATGATGAACAGCAGTCATGAACGACTTCTCATTGCTATAGTAAAAGCAGTATAAAACTTGTTTTACTGATTAGATTGCTTTCCGTCCTGAAACATAAATAATGAACATAAAGAAAATTTATGCAATTAGGAGCCTCTATATTACTTAAATGCCAATAATGTACATCTTTCTCATTCTCATTCATCATTTAACCAAGTACAGAATTCCCATTATCAAAAAGAGATGAGAAGACTTCTTCACCTAAATTCCCAAAAGGCCCCACTCTCTTTCTTTCTTTAAAGCCCTAAAACACAAAGGGATTATTACTATCCTAATAGACAATTAATTGCTAATTACTTGTAAAGTTCTATTAGATAGCATCTAACTATTGATGATCCCCAGCTACCCGCGGTGCCTCTCCTCCACCTCTTCTTCCACCGTTGCCGGCTGCAGCAGTAATGCTGTAAACGGCATGTGGCGGTACCCATTTGGAAGGAACTCCAACTCCATTGGCGGTGGCGGCTGGCACAAGTCTAGCCTGCAGCTCGGTGGAGGTCGGGGCACCGTAAACATGCCACTCACTGGCACGGACGCAACCGTGTGCGCCACCCTGGTGACCGCCGCTTGGACGGTGGCAGAGGAAAGGGACGGGAGGGAGCCGGAGGAGGTGGAGACAGCCTCGGCGGGAACGGTGCCGGTTCCGGTAGCGGCGATTATTGAAGGCTCAGCGTGGCGGAGGAGCCACTCTATGGTCTCGCCGTCGGAACGGTGACCCAGTTCCCTCGTTAGCTGGAAAACGCGGGCGGCGCAAAGGGCGGGCATCCGGACGCGGCGGCCGCGTCCGTTGACCTTCGTGTGGCGATCTTTAGAGGAGGTGGGCCCAACAGCAGTCTTTCTAGAAACGCCGGTCTTGGGTCTTGAATTGCGGGTAGCAGCGGAGGTGGAGGTGACAGGATGAGGAATGGCGGAGGTCGGTAGAGGAGTGAGGTAGTGGACGTTAGGTGGAAGAGAGTGAGGATCGTGAGAAGGAGATTTTGTGAAGAATCATATCTGAAGAAGACATCTTTTTCCTTTTTTTGACTAATGTTGGTTAGGGTTTTTTTTGGTACTTCTGATGAAGAGCGTGTGTGTGTGTGTGTGAAGGAGACTGAACTAATGACCCCACTGATAACTAAGTACTACACTTAAGAATGATAGAGAAAAATGAGAAATAGTGGGGTAACCTTTCTGAGGTGGTAATATCTGTGTATTGGGAACTGTGTGGGCCTTGGGCCCGCACCCTCCGCTTCATGGGCTTATTAGGGCGTTAAGTGGGCCACTCAAGATCTTTGTCTTTATCCCCTCTTCGTAGGTCCCATCATATAGTATTTTGTTACCCATTCCCAAGAACCCGAAAATTTCTTATATTTATTATAGATTAATAAAACCCATATTTTATTTTATATTACCAAATATTTTCATACTTGGTGCATCTAAAAATTTTACCCCAAATTTCAACAAACATATTTTATTTTGTTGCTATGTCAGTGATATTTTTCCACCTCACCATTATTTTTCTTTTTTCTTTTTTCTTTTTTTCCCTTTCTTTGATGAGAATGCGTAGTATATAGCATCCCCAGAATAGATGTTAATCATACAACTTAAGTACCATATGAAAAATAAAAATAAAAATCATTAATAACACATCTATTTAACATTGAACTAGGGACATATCACAACTAGAGTTGAAGTCAAATTACTATAATAATTGTAAAAACTTTGAATTTTCTGTAGTATCACTCTCTCTATTTCTCTTTCTACGTTATTTTATTTTCAATCAGATTAAGTGACAAATTCTCAGGAATCAGTGAAAACAGCATCATGTTTTGGTTGATGATGTTGTCCAAATTTATAGTAGGAAGGCCAATTCCTTCTTTCCAGTCTTATCTTCGTAATGAAATGCGTCGTTCTATAATATGAATAAGCTAGAAGGTTTTTAATTATAATACTCTGATTGTTAAATCAGTCTTATATCATAATAATAAATCAGTCTTTAAATAATTTTTAGGAGGTCTTAAAAAATAAAATTTCGGATAATCATAGCCATAATTATATAATTGATCCTAGAAGAAATTTTATGATTGTCCCAAACCTGAAATGTCAAACTTGATTAAGAATGACACAATAATTGAAGAGAATATTGATAACTGTTCTCAGTGAATAGATTAAATTGTATTACACTTTTGAAGAATGTGAATTTACCATAAGTTGTACTGCACTTGCTTGTGAGTGTATTCCAGGTCCAACCGGGAGTGCTGCCGTAAATGACTTAATTTTTTCCCATCTTGTCCTTATTATTTATTTTTAATTATTTTTGTGGGATGAAAACTATTTTGCTCTTGCTGATATATAGAACCTATATGTTTTAGATTTTGGGAAATCCAAGAATCGCACTTTCAACATTACTACAAATTACAGAAGGCCAGTATTCTACTGAACCTTTTCTTCTTTTCTTTCTCAAACAAATTTACGTTTCATTTCTTGTAAAAAAGAAAAAAAAAACGTTTGCTTAATTAAGAATTAAGTAGCACTTTGAAAGAATTACATACATACATATATATATATATATATATGTATAAAGAAGTATTGCATACAACTGACAAAAGCAAACTGACATTTATTATCAAACAAATCCTTGGGAATTGTGATCAACATCAGACAGTTCCAGGTCTGGTACATCTCTCGACCAGAACTGACTCATTGTATGTATTAATTAATCTGTTAATCTCATTTATATTTATTTGTTATCTTCTTTTTTCACCATTAGTACACCTGCAAATTTCACGTTACGAGTTACAAACGATTGCAGATACTGAACTTGGAATAAATGGGTAGGTATCTAATCTTTTTAAGTTAGTCATTAATGTTGATTTTATCTGAAAACAAAAAGGGGTTTCCTGAAATCTAATGACATGATTAACATAATCATTAAGTTGCTTCAACTGTGACAGTGTGCACACCAAACTAATGCAATTAATGGTGTATTTATTTTCAGGAAAAGGCATATAGAGGGTAATGAGAGGAAGAAAGCAACGAGAGGCCAAATCCAGATTTTCAGTGCAAGAAATCATGCTAGTAGTTAGGAAAATTAGGAAGGAAATTAAAGTAAATTTCTTGGTGATTAGCAATGGATTTAGCAAGGATATGGATTTTGAGTTTTCTCAATCTACGAACTAACATTATGAACGAATGATTTCAGTTGCCTTTTGAGGTAATTAAGGATCCAGGTTTTTGATTCTGGATTTTAGTACGTAACTAATGATATTGCTACATTTAGTTCATCTTAACCAAGAAAACGATTGAATATACCTTAATTACAATTTATGTTGGAACCGCGGGGTTATCCACGTTAAAAACTTGTTATGAATAAAAAGAGTATCCAATTTTAAAGAAATTTTTTAGTGTGAGAATGTATTTTACATTGGAAAAATAAAATAAGTTTAACTTATAAATATAGAATTTTAATTTTAAAGAAAAATAAAATATGAAAGCTTTTTTTGTGGTGCACTCTAGTGGTTTATGTATACTTTTGTCTAATTTTAGCTAACTCAATGAGTTACGAGGGTAGTGCGAAGCACCGCTTAAGTACGAGTCTGCACCCGCATGTCGCAAAAATCGTATTGGACGTTTTAAAGACACAATTTGCACTTACGCGTTGTCGTGAGGAGCCTTTAATTTTTCAGAAATTGAACTGGTTTGTGGTCAAATAGTTCAGTCATGGATTAGTTACGTGGTACGATAGGTCAACGCAGCGGTGATGTGGCAGATTCGTTTAAGTAGCGCTTGTATAGGATGACACCATGTGATTAAGTGTCAAGTGGATGTGACCTTATACGTGAGTGCTGACAAGGAGTGATCGAAGGATTGCGATTGGTTCTCAATGCTCAGGGCGAAGCACGGGTGAGTGCACATATCCGGGTAGCTCAATGTGGCGGTGATGTGCCAGATTCGTCCAAGTGGTACTTGCATAGTATAACACCCGTGTGGTTAAGTGTCGAGTGGACGTGACCGTATACGTAGGTGCTGACAAGGTGTGACGAAAAGGTTGCGATTTGTTCTCAATGCTGACGAGGTGTGGGTGAGTGCACATACCCGTCCGATAGTCCATAGTAAGGTTGTAGACCTTCACATAAGGATACAATTTGAACCACTCCAGATATCAATAAATACGATTTAATGGTCCACATCGATTTGGATCAACAAATACAACCAATCATGAAGGGCTATTCAAAATTCTATAAATAGGACACCTCTCGTCCCATTTTCTCTATGCCAAATTAATTTAGATTTAATTGATTTTCTATTCTTTCTCGTACTAAAATATATTCTCATATTTTAGTATTTTTATTCTGTTAATAATTATGATATTTTAATATTCTTATTCTTTTTGAAAAGTATACAATCGAATTTTTGGTTTGACCAATAAAATTAATATAGTGCTATACTAATTTTAAAAAGAAGTGTTGTATTTTGAGAGAGAGATGTCTAAATTTTATAGCACCGTGTAGGGACGAAAACCTATTTTAAAAGATTAGTTCCATTTTTACCTCATTTTAACTAAAATACAATCTTTTATTGATACAATACAACAAACAATTTATAATATATAAGATGATTTAAAAAGTTAACTGTTATCATAAGTAAATATAGTATCTATTTTTTTGTTTAAATTCTCTCAATTTCATGATTCAATCCTTGAAATCGTCTTGAATAACACTGAAATTGATTTTATATTTTTCGAGCTCTCAAACAATGTTATGGCTAACAAAAATGATGTTCAATTTGACTATAGTATTCATCGTAGTCCTTTTTTTTTTTTTTTACCCTTTGGGTATAGATTCCCCTTTGTGCACATTGGCCATTCAAATTATTTTTCATGTGAAAAGAATAACACTGTGTAGTATTAACAATTTCATCTGAATATAGAAATATCCAAATATATATAAAAGTGTACAATGTAATAGACAAGTTTAGAAACATAAAAAATGTATTCTTCACATACAAACACTTTGAGAAGGTGAGCTGCGCGTGGAACAATTCTGACAATAAGCTCCTAAAACTCATTTAATCTAAATAGTAAAAAATTATATTCCAAATAAAAACCCTCATTTAGTTAACCATAAAATATTTCATAAGCTCCTTAATAAACTATAGTATGTTTTTTAAGCTTAAAAACACCATCTTGGTGCATTAAGTTGCAAACAAGACGCGTGCATAACTACAAACTAATTTTTAGTTTATTTGAAGCCCATTTGATTTAGTTGGACCAAATTTTATATGAAAGCCTGCCATTCGGCCTAAAAATTACATTATGCAAGCCTATTGGGCCTAATATGGATTTCATATGAAAGCCTGCCATTCTGCCCAAAATAACATTGGTTGGATCAAGATTTAGTTCTACATAGTTTTATTAGGAAGCTATTGGGCCTAATAGAAGGATAGAAGAATATAATCGTAATAATGCAGTGATTATGGGAGTAGTATAGTCAATCTAGATAAAAATCAAGAAGAATCTGCAAAAACCTCATCCATTTGAACGATGGGTTTATCTGCTCTCAACCTGCTCTCAAGCCCTTCTCATTTGTTTGATATTAAACAAAAACTAAACTAAATCAAGAACCTGCATAACCTCGAATGATGGGTTCATCTTCTTTGAAACGTTCTCCTAAACCCTTCTCATTTGTTTGATATTTTGAACAAATAGAAAGTAAATGCACTGAAAAAAATTACTTTTTTCATTTCCCATCTTTTTCTTTCTGTTTTTCTTCCATCAGCTCATAGAAAAGTGTTATAATGGAGGCAGGAAGGAGCATGATTTCTTCTCCACCACAATTTCCTCACAGAACCCATCTCAGAAAATGCGGCTCTTCTTCAGGTGTTTTTACTCAAAGCTTTATACTTTTATTGGATTATGGGTAGTTCTGCAATGAAGAAGTGAAAAAACCAAACGCATTAGTTTTACTCGAGTCATGGAGTTGAATTTGTTCTCTCTCGTCAGTTTTTGTATTGTATATCTATGTGATATCCATTTACTCCATGGACCCTTATTAGCAAATTGTTTTAGAAAGATGATTGCATCCGCAATGTGGATCTTGAATGATTGTCAAGTTGTTGGATTGGAATATTTGTTGGATTGCAATGTTAGAAAATGATATAGCCCTTGACCTACTTTGCCAATAGATCACCTTTCACTATCTTCTTGTCATCACATCAATTTGGTACGTAAAATGATCCTAACCCATCAAGAGTCACGAACCAAATTAACCCATTAATATAACACCAACATTATTTGATTCCAAATTCAGCAATACCTATAGTACCTTCTTCAAATTCGACTAATTCACCCGCCATTACTTCATCAAGACCATGAATAAGAGCAATACCATTGCCTACATGAAGTACAATATCGACATTTACAATCTTGACTTCTCTATTATATTGTTCAACACGATGGTAATATCACTAATTTCTCCAGCTCAAATGGTTACCATGAGTTTTGCTTAATTAATTTTTGAAAAGAAAAAAAATAATGCCGTAGTAGAAAAGTAGAAAAGTAGAAAAGTAGAAAGATAATGTTAGAAAAATGATATAGCCCTTGACCTAACTAGTTGATGGACTTTGCCAATTGATCACCTTTTATTAAATATCACTCATCAATTTGGTATCTTCGTGTTAACATACTATATATGTGGAATAAGAATCGAACAAGTTCATGACTTTGGCCATGACCAATGTATTTCCTTCATGGATATAATCAATATACCATGAATATTTCCCACATATACTTTAATGTACATGCACCAATTAATGTAGGAGACATTAAACATAATGTTTTATGAAGCCCACATGTCTCATTTATGTGAATATTTTCTAACATGGACTGCATAACATGATGCCAACTTTGAAGGCAAATTCTGTATGAAGAGTTACTACATAAAACTTTCTGTCTTTTTTAAGTTATGATGTTGAATTGTAGGATGTTAGATGTAAAAATTTGTAGTAAGAAAGAACATATTTTAATTTTTGGTTATCTTGAGGTCATGAATTGAAAACTATTGGATGATGCATTCTAATTGTTCACTATCACAATATTTAATTGTACTCTCAGTGATTGGTAATAAGATGCTTCCTCTTTACTAATTGTTAAGAAATTTATACCTCTGAAACAAATGCTACTTGAGGATTGTTAATGGACTCGAGTGAACGCATCCATAAATTCAAAGAGTTGTATATTCTAGAATTTACTTTATCAGTTTTGACAGCATATGACTGCATGCACTATTGAGAGTTGATTAATCAAATTAATTTTTGTGCCTGTCATTGTGACAAGAAATTGTGGACTTTCTTAAGGATATTACATCTCAAATTCTTATTAATACTTTTTGGAAGTAAGTGCAGATGCATTCAATTTGGATCATTTCTTACATTCTATTATGTGTTCATCGGAACGTAAATCTTAAATTTGTTGCTACTGTTTAATGAAAAATGCTTCCACCGCATGTTTCTGAATAAGCTCTTTTTGTGGTTTGATTTTTTTTTATTGTCTCATAATGATTTGTATGAAAGGTAATAATTTTGTCTCAGCTTAACTGACCAGTAACTCAGAGTGGTGAAAGTCTGTTGAGTATTATATGCATGTTTATTATTTCCAGTCAGAGACTCATAAATTAGGATTACATCCCAAAATATGGATATGATCTACAAGAAAATGGAGTCTCATATGGATTCACTGCCTTCTTAGATGCATCTCTTCTTGCCTTACGCATAGTTGGTTTGAATTGTATTTTTTATGTTGTCCAACTTTATGAGATATCACTATCAAGCTACCTACAAATTCTGCAGTATTGCTGCTTCATGAGCAAGTAACTCCTGCTCTGACCTATCTATCAACTACTTCTTTAGCTCGACATCCTCCCACTTCAGTTCTTATTCAGGATCAGCGTAATGAGAACAGGACATTGTTGTGTTTAAAGGAAGACAACACATTTCAGGTGAGAATCTTTGGTAAGCAATGCTATTCAAGTAACAGTAAATGTAGATTTGTCAAATTATTCAAAGATATTAAGGAAAGAACATGTAGGAACAACGCATGAGAATTTGTTTGTCCCATCTTTAGTGTTGCCATCATTTTGTTATCATTTGTGTTATCAGTAAGGTGTTTCTTTCCATTTTTGTAGTCCTAACCAACTTAATGCATAAGTCATTGCTACGTTTTGTTGATATGATTTTTGTTCCTTTCCGGTTGAAGCAAACATTGGATAGGAGGCAGGGTATAATGGCACCTGCACCCTCATCTCATGAAGGGAATAACAATGTTGATCCTGATCAGTATGTAAATGACTTTCAGCTTCAGTTGTTACGCAGGCCAGAATTATGGTATTTGTAAGAGTTATCAAACTATCAGACCTTCCTACAATGTTATGTTGCATGAAACTTTGCTCTGGGTTTTTCTCTGTAGCATTCTCCACATTAGAATTATTTCCTAACTGTCTGGTCAACTTGATTATCTTTATGTGTCATTTCAGATGGCCATCCTTACAGAGAAAGGAACAATCCTTTTCTATGACAACAGAGTCCATTTCAAGTAAAAGTGAAAATTTAATGGGTGTAGAAGCAGACCGTGTAGTTGCACTTGCAAGAGAAGCTTTTTCGGCATGCAAAGAGGCAGCCTCAATTGCTAAAGATGCCAAACTTTTTGGAGCTCATCTTGATGACTCTTCCAGTATAAGGTCTGCATCTTTCTATCTTCATTTTTTTCACCTTCTATATGTCCTTAAAAATCTCTATATTAAGTTATACCTAAAGTCTTTGTTGCTGTTGGGTTCCTAGAGGTTTGGCCAGTGTTCCTGTGCAAAGAACTGTGAGGTCAACACGTCTTCTGGAGAGGCAAACTAAGAGGAGAAGGGTGCCCAAGCCAAAAGTTGAGGTTGAGGAGACCAACCATCGTAAGAAGCCAGAATCACATAGAAAATTTGATGAAGGATTTGATCCTAACGATCCTCTTCGACTGTTCTTATGGGGACCGGAAACAACACAACTTTTAACTGCCAAAGAAGAGTCAGAGTTAATTGTGAAGATACAGGTTTCTTGCAGTCCTCATTGCCTTTTCTGTAGGAGATAGCCTTTGTCGGTGTGAATCTGATTGTAACTATTTGTAAGCAACTTGTTTTGTACTAGGAATTAATGAAACTACATGAAGTGAGAAGTCGGCTCCAAACTCAGTTTTCCCGTGAACCTACACTAGTTGAGTGGGCTGCGGCTGTTGGGATTAGTTGTCAAGCCTTGCAGTCACAGGTTCACTGTGGGAACAGCAGTCGAGAGAAGTTAATTTATGCCAATTTCCGCCTGGTGGTTCACATTGCTAAGCAGTACCAAGGGCGTGGTCTAATCCTTCAGGATCTCTTACAGGTGATTTGGAGGTTGCGTTTTTAAGACTTCACTTGTTTGACTTTGCCATAGGAATGAATTAGTACTGAATTCTTGTGTCTAATTTCATATTTGTTCTTGAAATAATTATGCAAAACTGAGGAGTTAGGCAATCTTGCAAGTTCTTATGATGTATGAAGCTTTTTGCTTTGTTGTAGGAGGGAAGCATGGGTCTTATGAGGAGTGTAGAGAAATTCAAGCCCCAGGTGGGTTGCAGATTTGCTACATATGCGTACTGGTGGATAAGGCAAGCAATTAGGAAAGCCATATTTCAGCATTCTAGGACGATCCGCTTGCCAGTAATGCCCTCTTACAAAATTTGCATTATTCCATTTTGATCAAAGCTTTGTTTTATGCAAATTATATTTTATGGCATCTTCTTCAAGTTATGCTTATTGAAGAAATTTCAGCTACATCCTAAGCTATTCTTGTTCTTTTTTTCTTTTAAATTTTGAGGAAAAATTCATTCAAATAAATGTGATGTTTCAGGAGAATGTTTATAGCCTCCTCTCCAAGGTGTATGAAGCAAAGAAATTATGCATTCAACAAGGTAATCACCACCCAATGAAAGAGGATATAGCAGCATGTGCTGGAATATCCATTGAGCGACTGGAGAGGTTGCTATATACTGCTAGAATGCCTCTTTCAATCCAACAGCCTGTGTGGATGGACCAAGATACTACATTTCAGGTAGTTGTTATTACTAATTTTTTGGCACCTGGTGAAGCTTCTAATTGAAAGAAATGATACGACACTAGTTAAAAGTTTTTTAGGTATTTCTTTCTGAAGAGCTTTGGTCGATTAAAAATGATGCAAAATTCAGCTTTCCTCCATTTAACACATAACAGAATATGTATTTAAGCGCAACTCATCTGCAGACAAGTTATATGTAAATACTGGTATTGTTCATTGAAAAGTCATATTACCAGTTCTCAAGCTAATGATACTGTTAATGTGGTGACATTTTAACATTTACTTTGAAATTGATTATAATTGTTTAAGCCCATTAATTTGTGCACTTTAAGAGCAAACTTCTGTAAAAAATATTTGACTATTATCATTGTCGAACTTGTTGATCCCTTCATATAGCCTTTATGTTCTTGGTCTGTTAGGAGAAGTATACTTGTCATTTCTTGCCTTTCAAATCCATCCTTTCAGGCACAACTCTTTGAACAAATTTATGTTGAGAGACATGTAGTCAGCACTCGTGCTCTTTACAATGTGATGGGGGAGGGCACAGTGATCTCAGACTCTAGATATTTTGTGATATTTACAGTAGATTCAGAAAATGAAAAACAGATTAGTAGACCCTACCATCGACCTCTAAGCAATTTATAGTAGCCATGTTTCACATTACATCTCACTCCTATCCTGCATTAGGTTCTGCTGTGGGTATATGTGGGAGGAAATCTTTCTTACCGTCTCAAGTAGATGATATGTTGCTTTGACAGACACTAATAGAGGACATATATTGTTGATTGCTACAGGAGATCACTGCAGACACCACAATTGAAGTCCCAGATGTGGGTGTGGCAAAGCAGCTGATGAGACAACACGTACGAAATCTCTTGAGTGTTCTCAATCCTAGGGAGAGGAAAATAATCCGATTGAGGTTTGGCATTGAAGATGGCAAACAGAAATCACTGTCTGAAATTGGTGCTGGTTTTGGATTATCGAAGGAGAGAGTTAGACAACTGGAAAGTCGAGCATTATACAAGCTGAAACAGTGTCTTAGCAGCCAAGGGCTAGCAGCGTATGCAGATATGCTCATTTAGTCTGGACGCTGAAATTAGGTTGTGCAGTATTTTTGTTCATATGGTGGTGGTCCTGGTGCAAGGGAATGCGTCTGGTTGAAGTGTACATAAAACTGACACCATTTGCTTTTGGAAGTTTGAATATTATCTTTCAGAATTTGGAATAAGAATTTTCTAAATCCTTGTTTTCTTTGAGCATATTGATCTTGGTATACTTGCAGCGGTGTTCTATTTTTTCCTTTCTTTTTTCTTTCCTTGGTCCGCTATTTGCATTCCTTTTTCATTTGAATTCATGGAACAACGACTTGAATTGCTGAGTTTGTTCTCGACCAGAATCTTGTTTCTTACAATCCACAAACGGCAGCGCATCTCATTTCTTACCCTCCCATGGCCCCTTGAGAATTCAAACTTTTAACATTCATATGCTTAAATGGAAGGTATTAGATGAACATAGTACGAATCTGTCCTTGGCATTCCCTCTCAGAGAATCATCCAATATTCACTGTGCAAATACGGCAATAAATTTACATCCTTAGGAATGATATAAACCAGTGTAATTTACAAATAAAGGTGTTTTATTGTAGCCAAAAAATTCAGTTGTATCTATAATTTAGTAGGAGCATTTGGTGCTCATGTAAAAGGTAGTATATCAATCTCATCAAAAGAGTGACAAATTCATGTTGTCTGGGAAAGAGAGTTGTTGAAAGTACGAGTTTGCCACATTAATGATTCTACAAGGATTGTGCTGCATAAGAGATGCGGAACTTGAAAAGAACTCGCTCCCCACATAAATTTCTATTTGGAAGAACTTGGAGCCGCATCACCATGTTTTGAACATATAGCACTTGCTCTCATATCAGCGCATCTTAAATGAGCTCAACCTGGTTCTCATAGTTCATCAAAGATTTTAGACTAAGTTTTAGTACCATGGAGGCTGCCCACAAGAGAAGAGTATACCTTATCATCAGGTGTGAGACCAGCCTCTTTCATCTCATCATACAATTTGAAAGCTTCGTCTGATCTTCCCACTTTTGACAAGCCTGATATCAATGCAGTGTAAGTTACCAAATTTGGAATTATATTCTTCATTGACATCTCTTTGAAGAGCTTCAGAGCCTCATCTATCTTTCCGACTATGCATTCACCCTGGACAAGGGAGGTGTATGTATAAACATCTGGCAGCAGCCCCTTAGCTTCCATTTTCTTTCTTAGCATATGTGCTTCTCTGATCTTACCCTTTTTGCAATAGCCATCTATCAAAGCATTACATGTCACAGTATTTGGTTTCTCTCCCATTTTCTCCATCTCATGGAACAATTTTTCTGCTTCAACAAAATTACCTTCCTTGCTGTATATATCAATCAGTGTTGTGTAAGCAACAACGTTTGGGGCCACACCCTTATCCACCATTGAGAACAACAAACTTTTTGCTTGCTCATGCCGGTTTAGTTTGCATAAACCATTAGCAATAATGTTGTACACATAAACATCAGCTTCTAGTCCTTTCCTCACCATAACACCTTGCAGTCTCCAAGCTTCATCAATCATCCCTTGCTTACAATAACCATCCATCAATGTATTAAAAATCACTCGATTCATGTCTATTCCTTTGCTTTGCATCTCCTTGAGCAAGAGTTCTGCAGCCTCCATGTTCCCCGCTTTGCACACGCCATATATCAATGAACCATAAGTGTGCGCATTAGGTTCCAGGCCCTTCTCCACCAACTCATCAAATAAAGCAAATGCCCTTTTGACATCACTTAACTTACTATATAAACTAATCATTGAGGTGTACACATGAATATCTGCCGCTACATGCTTCTCATTCATTTTCTCAAACAGCTTCTCCGCATCGTCAATCTTGAAATGTCTTCCACGCCATTCAATCAAAAGTGTATACGTTGCCACATTGAAGTCCACTCCTGCTTTCTCCATGGCAGCCAAGATTTCTTCCACTCCCCTACTATCTGATTTCTTCACGTAAGCATCTATCAATGTGTTAAAAGTATACGCATTTGGTTTAATCCCTCTTCTAACCAAATCATCCATCAATTTTCTTGCTTTCTCAACTTCCTTTCTTTTGCACAATCCATCAATCACCAATGTCATTGAATAAACTGTGATCATCACATTGCATTCCACCATCCTCTGAAAGAACCCATACAATGACTCAAACTGGTTGCATTTCTTGAACGCAATCAAGTAAACCATGCAAGAACGCTCATCAATCACAAACCCATTATTCACCATATACTCAAAAACCTCCAAACCCTCATCAAATTTTCTATTATCAGCATAAACCCTGAATAACATATCAAAAAACTTTGTTTTTTTTTGGGTTCTACACAAATTTCACCCACTAATGAAGCTATTTCTGGAAGTGGGCATCGAAGATTCTCATCCACAACAGCAGCATTCAAAATGTTCTTGGCCTCAGCAAATCTTCTGACTCCAAATAGTCGCAGAATAACTGTTATGTGGGCTTCAAGATTGGGTTTTTGAGGATTAATAGACTGGTTCGTATGCAGAAATTTGAAGAAGCGCAAGCAAGAGGAGGTGGGAATTCGTGGGTTCGAGAGAACAAGGTGTGTTATGTGAGAATTAAGATTCGAAATGAGAGACGGCGAAATATTCAGAGATTTTGAGGTCGAATTAATTAGGGCTTTGGAAATCAAGTTGGCAGTCTGTTCATTGGATCTTGAAGCAAAATTCGAGCTGAACACTTGTTTCACAGTAATGTAGAATTTTTGGTTAGACATGGAACTTTGAAAAAGTATAAAGTCTATGGCTCACAAAACTGGTGCTCAGACCAAATCAAACCACTTGCATCAACAGTTCTTATTTAGGGGTTTTAATTCGACAAAAACAGATCAACCAACTGGAGTCTATGCTGTATAATTTGTCAAATCTAATAAAAATTGAACTGAATGTAATCAAATTGAACCTGTGAGTTTATTTACCAAATTGAGTATTTAAATCGTTTTAAATGGTTCAATCTGCTAATTAATCAAATTATTAAATTTGGTTTGGTAGGTAACCCCATAAACTCAAATTTTTTGTTCTTTTTAAAAGGAAGAGTCCTTAATTAAGGAGGGAAGTACCTGCAGGCATAGATATAATGTTAATTGTTCATATATTTTGTTCGAATTTTGTGCAGTTATTCATAAATCTCAGAACAAGTAAAGCAATTTCTAGCAAAAGTCAATTTTTATTTTATTTTTAAGATTGAAAACATAAAAGACACTCAAATTTCAAACAATACTTAACCTTAAAAGTATGAACAAAACTACTTGGGCAAGACCAAGTGAATTGTTTTTTTCTTGAATCGTATTGGTTACGAAAATCATTATTATTAGTAATATCAATTATCATAAACTAATTACAAACTCACAATTTTAATTAATAATAATTTATAATCAACTACTCGATAAATAACTACAAATTAATGGATTCAAACCCAAACCTCTAAATTTAAAATTTTAGGATTTCAATATTATCATTTAGATAATACTTAATTGCCACTGTCCAAAATGAATATAACACCACAAAAATGGATGGGATACTAAAAAGGGGAATCATAAATCTAAGATGGACAGACCATGCCCAAAGTACAGAAATGAGAAAATGCACAGAGAAATAGAGCCTGGCCTTCTTTATCCTACCTTTAAAGTTTATGAGATGAGCCCAAATGAGAATTGATAAACACTTAATCTCATACATTCATATTAAATAATAACTAACTGTCCTTTTTTAAAATTTAAATTTTAAAATGGATTGGTCATTTAATATATTATTAAAGCCATCAAAAGGCTTGTATTCGAATTTTACTGCTATCCATTTATAATAAAAAAAGTTCATGTGCTTTGAAATTTTAAGTTAATTATATTTACTTACAACCCATACTAATAGTTTGAAATGTTTACTTCTTTAGACTGATTCACATGTCTGCATAGGATGAAAACCATTTCGAGAAGGGCAAGAAAGTTAGAAGCGGCTTCCACAGAAAGGACAAACAATTTGCGTGCCTGTGACTGTGAGGCTGTGACTTGCAATAATCAAGCAATCATGATTTATATAAAGATAGATACATCATTCTTGTGAACTGAAATTTTTTGGTGTATTACTATGTTGTAGATTTTGTGATGCAATATCTATAAATATTCCTCAACTAAAGACTGGTTATCATAGTTTGATTGCTCATGTCTCTATTTTCCCCTTAAGATCGAGTGAAAAATCTGTGTGCAGATTTGCTTGGGCCATTGATTTGTATTGTTGCAATGCATATAACTTGTGCAACTTGGCCTTTGCCAATTTGTTTGCCCTGTTTCATGTTTATATCATGTGTTGGTTGATAGTTTTTGATCTACTTGAAATAAGCTTTTCGATGATTTCTTTGATTTCTTTTGAGAGAATTGGTTCTGCTAAACTGTCGTTTATAAGAATATACTTGATTCAAGAACAAAAGAGCATATATACACGTTGGGCTACAGTTCTTGCCAACTAAACTTGAGAGAGTCTTGAAATTCACAACTTGAAGGTTCATGAGTTGGGAAAGTTAGCTATGATTGAGCCAAAGTCGTTGAGACCTTTCAGTTTCTAGGCCCCTTTGTTTAAGTTATATCCGCAATAAAAAAAAACTAAACTTCATGTCAAGATCTAGTGAAAAAGAAGGTTATTAACAAACATACAAAGCAAGCAGTCATTAGTTTTACATCTCTTTATATATTAATTATAAAATCCTTAAACATAACCAAATGGTCCAAATCCCACAATCCAAAAATAAAGGGGCTATTTAAATAAGCTTTGCTCTTAGGTGCAAGGCATGATTCTCTCAATACTAAGCTTGCATGTGGCACGATTCTCTCAATAAAGTTAAATCTGATATGAGATCAACCGACTGATCCTGTCAAAATTAAAGTAAGCAATGAAACTTCAAATACTAGATACCACACATAAAATCCGAAATGAAGATTCAGAGGGAAAGAAAGAACATGAGTAAGATAAACAAAACGCAGCTGGCAACTTGCCTACAGTTTCAAGAATCAACTTATGAATCAACCTGAGAACTAATTTTAACTAGTAATGAACTTAGATAATTATCGATCACATTGTGGCACGTGGTTTATTAATTTTGTTGTGGCTAAACCATACGTTATTTCCTCAGATAACCATAAGCTAAAGGACGATAAGGAAAGAACGATATAAAACAGTAGTTTTCATAAAGTATAATGTATGCCAGACTTCAAAGAAATAAGAATTGCCAGTTTCATCAGTTGAAATTATGTAAATTTACGCAATAATCATGCATGCATAAAACATCCGAGTAAATACATAGAAAATCCTGCTTGATAAAACGAAAAAACCCAGAAAAACACTTAACAACCAGGATATAAAGAGATCTACGCGCTGACCATTCAAATTTTACTACTACTTCCTTCTTCTCGAGGTTCAGCAATATATAGAGAGGTAGATGTGCTAATCTTCCCCTGATCAGTAATTAATTCTACTTCAGCTCTATATGTTATTGCCAACGGATAAATTAATAAAGGTGTGAAAGCAAAGATTTTGCCGTGATTTACAAATTAGAGAATCCTCATACCTGACAGAAGGATGTCTAAATTACGTTTTGCTGCATGTGGAAATGCCTTCCATGCTAAGAATGCAGTAGACTACGACTAATGAAACAAAGAACATGTGAAAGTTAAGTTATAAATAATTAAAAATTCTTTTCAAAAAATACATATAAATAAACCACGCACATGGATATGATCACATGCTTACAAGTTCTAACTATATACTTTAGTACTTAAGTTTGATTTAACATAGAAAAATTCTTGAATAATACTCATCAGCCAAGATTGGTATGTTAACCTATCTTTGCTGTCATTTACTAGAAGATACAATTAGCTAAAGTTTTCCATCGTCACCATTCCAAGAAAATGCAAACCCTTTATGATTTTGGGTAGTAGTTTAGGTGGAAATTTGACAAATTCAATAAATTAAGAGACCCCCTGATGATGAGTTGAAGTACCATTGCAGATACCAGGCTACCAGCAAGGTACAGGTGAGCCCTTCTATTTGACGTTGTCAGAACCCAATACAAGATGTGCAAAATCGACAAGAAAATACGAAGGCCCTCAATTCTCTACTTCATTGGATGAGAAAGTTGTGGCAAATTAAGGACATGAATCTTATTTCATGTACTGTTGGAATGGTCTCATCCTTCACCAGTAACCTTCGTCCTTGAATACATAAAATATATATTTGCTTTAATTTTTGACAATATAACTTACAATCTCACGAGGACTTCTCACCAGGATTTAATGTCAAACAAAATCCCAACGAACCAATGTTGTCAGAAAATTTAAACCAGATTTCTCTAGAGACACGAATTTGTACTACATTAAATTGGACAAAGACTTAACCATGGTAAATATGTATGGAAGAATTTTCTGTGTGAAGTCACATATATTATGCACTTAAAGTGCGTTAATGACTAGAAAATCCTGATAAATAGTCATTATTATATACAACCTCCGATTATTCCAGTTTTAGTTCAGGTTTTAATAGGTATATATTGTTTTGCCTCATTCCATGGTTAAAGCTTCCAATCAGATGGCATCTGGATTCTAGACTAATCATTTACAGAACTAGTATCACTAATGGTGGTGGGGTGGAGGTGGGGGGACCAAAGTGAAACTCTTCAATTTTCGAATCCCCATAGATATCCTATTCGCCAAAACAAGAAACCTATCTAATACCCTTAAAACGTGAAAAAGTTCCCCAAATTTGTCGGCAAAGGCATGCCCCTACCATTTCACCTGTTTTCTTTCACTTATTTATTTACAATTTATCTGAAATTTGACAAGAAAGGTACAATTTTAAATGGAGAGAAACACAAAATCTTGCATACCTCCACCTTAGTACTGATTCTGACGTACTTGATCTGTGTTTCACTGTAAACTAATATATCATCTTTTTTACCACCCTGTAATTGAGAGCAAAGTTCTTGTTCCATCTGAAGATCACAGAAATATCAAGAAAAGGGTAATTATATGCACTTTCCATAACACTAAATGAAAGGGGCAGATTTACCGTGGCTGTAAATTTTAAACAAACGCTGTACATATGAGTCGGTATTTGCCAATGCAGCATCATCAAGATTCTCATTGAACATCACTATACAGCGGCGCTGGCTGAATGTGAATCTTGATGACGCTGCATTTGCAAAGAACGACTATCTATCTATCCATATAAGCATGTATATTAAAGAATACTGGAATAAGAAACTTCAAGGGAGAAAAGAGTTGTTCATGAAATTTACATGTAAAATAAGGAGAAATTGTTTGAGGGTTCATGAACATTAAATAAAGGGATTGTGGAAGCAAAACCATGTGTCTGAGTGGAGTAATCAAAAATTGGACAGAAACCCTAGAATAATGCATGAATTGGAACAAAAATCCTCGAATGTGAAGAGAAATTAAAGAGGTAAGTATTCAAACAACAGGTGGATCCCCGATGGACAGTGGAAATTACGATTACGGGTTTGTATGTGGGTTTTTTTTCCAAACTGATCAGATTTGTGATGGTGGGCTCATCATCAAAAGAATCCTATACGGCAAGAGAACAAGAGCTACCGTAGATTTCATAAACTTGACCTTAGGATACAAGATCTGACTGAAAAACAAGATTTGTATCAAGTTTTTTAATCAGATAAGAATAGCAGAGATAGATGTATGAGCCAGAAACTTTTCCAGCCTATAGATGGAATGGAAACCAGGTTTTACTGGCAAAAAATCCGCTGTGTGTGTATTTTGGTGTGCGAGTGTGTGTGGTTGAGACGATAGGGAGAATAGAGAAGGTGGGAGCAAAACATATTTGGAGTTCGATGTCCACGCTTACTTCCCATGTACTAGGTTTTATACTAGGTTTGGCTTCCATCTGGTCATTTGGCATGAACCTCAATAAAAAAAGTCTTGCAGTTTATTTCTTATTTAAATAAACATTGTAAATTGAATTATGCAAGAATTATTTGTGACCAAATTTTTTAGTTAGACAGTTGTAGCTGTTATTAAATTCGTGACACTGACATCTGTTTTGAATAGTACATCAAACTTTGTAATTAATTACATTGCTTTTTTAGCCGTAAGATTTATATTATTTTAGGTGTTGAAATTGACATAACATAGTAATTATCAAAATTAACAACAAACGATAGTACTAAAAGGGAATAAAATAGAAGGTTTGAGGGTTCAATTTTTATTGTAATATTATATTATATTGCAACAATTCTCATCAGATATAGAATTAATTGACTTTTTTTACTGCAAATACAAAAGAAATAGAGGTAAGGCAACAAAAAAATAAATGAAAATACTCTTTTGAACAACTTAAATATCACAAAATGAAAGAACTAAATAGAAAAGAACGAGAGTGTGCATATGACAATTCCACCAGTGTTTAAGACGGATCCTTTTTTTCCAATTTTTCCAAGTTAACAATCGTTTTCCTTCAATCGAAAAATCAGAAAAAAAGGTATATGTGGTGCTAATCTTTTTTTTTATCTATTAGTCTCCGTTAAACTTATACATAACAACAATTAATATAATATAATATTATAATAAAAAAAATTATTTGAAACCCACGATATTAGTTGTCATCTTATATACTTCACATTTTAATAATTGACTTGTGAATAATGTGACAAATAGTACTCTCAAATTCACGGTAATCAACAATTTACTTAATCGTAAATAATCATAGATTCAAACTTTAAGGGCAAGGTGGTAAACAATTCAATAATAGACTCAAGCATATATATTTATCATGAGCTTAGGAAAAAATGATTTCATAAGCACATCGTTTAAGTATAGGCGTAAATGCCAACTTCATTATGACCTGACAATCACATAGCAATTTTCTAGGTTAAGGTTTCATTTTTTTAAGTGTGTGCATGTAGACTATATTTTAATTTATACATATACACATTGAAATAATATATTCATACTATTTTAAATAGAAAAGGGGTGGATAGTTTGAGGTAGGTAAGTTGCTTTCCTACTCCAATTAACAACTTTTAAGAATTTGAAGTGTGAAGGTAGTTTTATTTTGTTTCTCTTTAATATTTATTTTTTCTTCTCTTATCTTATTCACGTTCTCATTCTCTTTTTTATTCTCTCATACATGTTCTCTCTCATTTTCTTTTTTTGGTTATATATTCTTTCTGGTCTCGCTTCTTTCTCCTTTAATTTAATTGATTTTTATTGAAAGATATTCTTATAAATTATTTTTATACGCACACATATAAAAGGTAAAATCGCTACTCAAATATATATTAGTAAGTATCCCAAGGTAAAATTGCAAAAGCAAAATCGGGACTGTCAATAATGTGAGTTCAAATAAAAGACGTCATAGTATTTTCAAATCTTGATAATATTTGATAAGGTTTGATGAATTAATTAGTTGCCACCTATAAGTTGTAAAAAATATGAATAAGCTTTTCCACGAAAATGATTGATGATTGGATATAAGTTGAAGAATATTTTCTGAGCGGCTCGTGGTCCCTTCGTAGCTGGAATCTAGCTATTAGTTATTCAAAAATAAATAAATAATAATAATATTGTCCTGCACTTGCATTGCATTAGCTGACCTAAAGTACATCAAATATTTATTTTTCATTTTCTTTTCTTGTTCCGTTTTTTTTCTCCCCACCTGCAGGAAAAAAATATAGTTTCTAGTTTCCCATCAAAATGTCGGATTAGCTTTTATCAATTTTAAGGTTAGGATATAATACACTACAAAAAAAGAAGAAGAAAAAAAGAATAATAGTAACAAAATATTAAATAATAATGTAAAATATAATTAATAATAAATATTAAGTGATAATAACTATTGTTTTACTATAATTATAGTCCTCACAAACTCAAAACTTAGTATTGTTTTAAATTTATCACTAATAATAATTAGTGATATAAAATGTATAATATTTAAATTGTTACTATTGATATTCCTAACAACCAAATGATAAATAAAATTGTCATTATGATTTGTAACTAATTTTTTATTATCACTATATATATATATATATCATCAATTATTAATAGTAACAATTCAAATACAATTTTTGTCATGATTAAACTTGTAAAAACAATTATTGTGATAAAACAAAAAAAAATTCACTTAATACATGCAATTATTAATTAATATTATATTATCATTTAGCATCTTATTACTAATATACTTTTTTTCTTATAGTGATAATTTAATTATCAACATAGGAGTAAATTTGACATATATAGTACGTCAATGTGAGGGAAAACAAAAAAAAAAACAAAAAACAAAAAATTTGAGTGTGATTACATATGTAAAGGCATATCTGGTGCAGGCCCCAAGCTTCTCCTGTGATTGAGATCTGCTGAATCTAATTGACAATGTTGCAGGTTTACGTTGCTTGTGACGAATTGTCATATAAAAATGTGGCCATTAAGGTTACACATGCTTCTTCCACTACATATGAAGGCATTTTTAAACTCTAGTGTTTTAATTGCACTTAGTTCTTTTCATGTGAGCTCTAGCGTTTAACTTATTCAGTAATTATAAGTTAATTTCTAATTATTTAGGAATTATGATGGGTATTTCTCACTACAAGCAAAGTAGAATGTCAATCATCAAATGAGAATATCATAGTCGTCCTAATTATATAAATGTAATGTATCGCAAGATCAAAATGATAAGAATTATGTATAAATTGTCATTGTTTAAAATTAATAACAAAAAAAGTATATATAAATTGTTATTAGTGACATTTAGTGAGAACAATTAACCATAATAATTTGTGATAATATTTTTGTTGCTATATACATGTTCAACAATGATAATTTAGACACAATTATTGTTACTATTAAATTTATAAAAATTATTATATTTAATATGCATCATTAATGATAATTTTGATATTACCATTTAATATTTTTACTAATATTATATTTTTCTTATAGCGGCCGGCTTATAATAGTTGTTGCACATTAATGCCTCATGTCTTTCTCCTTTACCAGATTTCATGGGTAGCTGCTGCAACATTCATTTTGGTAAAACTTAAATTAATTTGTTTGATCCAATTTGGTAGGAATTCTACTTAATTAAAAGTTGATTGACAATCAATTTGTTTTCGAGAATCAAAAGAATATTCTAATTGAGACCTAATCCACTGAATAATTTGAATACCCTCTCCCCTCTTACTGTTGTTTTAAAGTAGCGGTCTACTTGGAATTACACAAAGTAGAGAATTAGGTCATTATCCTCCTACTCTAATGAGAGATGAGATAGTAATTATTAAAGCACAAGTAATTATTCTGTGTGTCTCATTATCTCGTACACCGAATCAGGATAATCGGTATTTGGCCTTTAAACGTTTCAAATACTGAACCAATTACTTGAGATTTGTCAGTTTCAAAGGAAATCGCTTACACGATTATATATGTAAGTATGTGCATGAGATATTAGAATTTGCTCGTGTGGGTCTATAAGCCATAGTAAAAAACGTGTTTCTTAGGCTGTTTTACATGTTTAAAAGATTTGAATCATATTGTTTTGCAATGATAAAAAAAGATCTGAATTATATTGTTTTGCAATGATGCAATCTTTTAGTATAACTCCTATAAGAAAAGATAACATTAATCACAAAAAGTCAAGTGATAATATAAAATATTATCATTAATTATATGTATTAAGTCACATAATTTTTTATTTTAATAGTGATAAGAATTGTGTAAGAATTATTATTATAATAATTAATAAAAAAATGTGTATAAAATTTTCACTATAGACAATTAGTCAATAGCAACCCACTAACCAAAACATAGATGTCACTACATTCGTGTCATTAGTGTTGTTTCATTAACTATTAATAATGATAAATTAAATATAATTTTTATTACTATTATCAAATTTTTAAAATTTGTATTATAGCAAACTAAAAAATATTGCACCTAATGCATATTTTTCGACGATAGCTTCGTTCTTTTCTAGTGTCCAATATTTTTTCTAAAAAAATATATGTTTAATGATAAATTCCCATGATATTTTTGCTTTGGTATGTTGAGGAATAATTATTATCAGGTAAAAGAATAGATTTCTTTGTTAGATATGACCTCAGATACAACAGAACTGGAAGATTCAAACTTTTTTGTTGCTTTCGTTGAATTTATTTATGCATGTCCCATTTTCTTTTTGTCCTTAGGTTGTAAGATAATAAAGTAATGATAATTGGGGCAAAAGAAAACAAAAAAACAAAAAAAAAAGGTAGATTCCATTCCATTGCAACAAGTTTCCTCCATGAAGATGATGATGGCCTACAAGAAAAGAAAATACATTGATGGGATGCATAAGCAATTATCATTTACTACTGTAGGGGCCTTTTTTTTTGGAAATAATTTAGCAGAATTGTACGGAAAATAATTGTAAATGTACCCTATGGCCTCCAACTACCAGGCTCATCTGAATTTGAAGGGCCAAATGCGACCAAGGCCTTTACCTATCATACTTTAGTAGGATTATTTTTATTTATTTTTCTGATGTTTGAAGTTTTGATATTCAATTTTTTTTATTTAGATTTTTGACTAGTACCTCACTTAAGTTAAAAAGTTATAAAAAATTTGTATTGGGAGATTGGAAAAAACTCTAGCTTAATAAATATGAAAATAATCCATCATATTTAATTGAGAATTGTTTTCTTATATTACAAGTATAAAAAAAAATAAAAATCAAAATTTAAACTTTAAAGTTCCTTCGGTTATACACAAAATCTTAATTATTTAAAATATGATAAAATATTATATAGTTTTAAAAGAAATAAGAGACCAAAATTTTAATTTAAGGCCATCTTCAACAATTTAGATAATATTGATTAAACTTTTATGAGAATTACTTTTTAAAAAAATAAATTTTGTTTAGATAAACATTAAGAAATAAAAGCAAGATCAAATAAAATTTTACCCTCTCCAAATTATTAAAGAAAGCAATAATTTTAATGTGAGAAACACATGCATACTAATTTGAAAATTTTAATTTTGAAATAAGTAAAAGACAATAAAAGTTTAAGCCATATTTACTAAGACAAAGAGTAAACTAACTTTTGTGTGTGTACAAAATAAGTACATAATTTTGAAAATATTAAAAGAGGTCATCTTTTAAATACAAAATCCTGAGGAAAAAATGTGAGATCAAAATCTAAATTATGAAGTTCAAAAACTTATAAAAGATAAATTATTAAGTTTTTAAGTAATTATGTTTTAAAGTAACGGCTTTTGAATTTTTTAAATGTAAGATTTATTGTGTTTAATTGTACTTAATAAAAACTGAAGTCTCTAATTATTTTGAAATTATGCATTTAAAATTTGTGAATGATTTACAATTATGTAAATCATAAAAACTTTTTATGTACAAAATATAATTTACAGTACTCTTTATACAATTAAAAAGACCTTAGAAAATATAAAATTTGGTGTCACTCACTTTTATTTTATTAATCTATACATGTCCCTGAAAAATTCTCAAAATTTAAAATTTGATATAATTAATTACTTTTTCTTTAAAAAAGTAGTGATCTGAAAGTTACGATTTTTTTTTCAAAGGTACAGGGTTATGATTATTTTGGTCTTTTTTATTTGAATTTTTGATCAAACAATGCAAAAGAGGAGGTATTTGGTCAAGATCTATACTCCAGGGAAGGTGGATGTCAAAATTTCAAACCTATATCTTATTGAACAAATGTCAAATGTCCAACCACAACTTTATTTTAATATTGTTTTTGCACTAAAATTGAGTAATTTTTGTATCAAACTTAAAATTTATTTCCAACCCATTATTTTAAATTTTACTTCAAAAAGAATATTCCTTGAATATTTCTTACTATTCTATTTATAATAATTATTTTATTTCATTAACTATTTATAATTTTACTAACATATTAATATAATTACTTATTCAATTTGTATTTTAGATTTAGTTAATTAAAATAATATGCATAAACAAATCAAATAATCAATAATAAGAAATAATTTTGTTGAAAAATATAAAAGAAATAATTTTATTTATGTATTTTATAATTTTGTTTATCTATTTATAATTTTATATGTATAAAACACAAAAATAAAATATTTTGTTAAAATATATAATTAGTATAAAATATAAAATTTTAAAATATTTTTAAACATAATAAATAAATATAATTTTTGTTAAACAAAAAAAAAAACTAAAAAAAAGAAGAGATAGCGTAGCTACAGTGCTGCGCCAAAAAACTATAGCACACTCTATTTTAGCGCAAGGAATAACGCAACCTTGGGATTGATTCTTTCTCTTTTGAGCCCAAACTTGCATTTAGGTTTGCATCAATGATGATACTACGAAGGAAAAACTGCATGTAATTCAGGAGTTTTTATTGGTTGGAATTATAATTTATACCTTTCACCTATATTTTCTGTCACATTTTGATTCCTTTGAGTGGGAAAATAGATAATATTTGGGCTAAGCTGGATTTATGGCTGACTTGAGGTTCATACTTTAGACTTCATCCGATTTTATTAGTTAATAGATTTTTTATCCTTATCCACTAATGATTAGGGTATAGACAAAATTTGAGAATATCTTAGGAAATTATCAAAAATTTCCATGTATTTTCTATAATTCTCATTTCTCAATTTGTACGTTCCAAATGCGTGCTCATACACATATCTAAGAAGTGTGTGTAAGTTGGTCTGAATTCAATGGTGGAGTCAAGAGTCAAAACGAATGGGGTGTGCTTGATTCAATTCTTTTTTTTTTTCAAAAGAGAATTTATCAAATAATGGTGTTATATGGATATGGGAAGATTTTCTTTTCTTTTCTTTTCTTTTCTTTTCTTTTTTTGGTTTTCATTGTTGCTTATTTGGTAAAATGGCCCTTTTTCAATATATGGTCATTTGTTGAAGTAATGAAAGTTGGGGGCGATAATGCAATTATTTCTTCAATACTATGTTATTTTACGAGCTCTATACATTATGAAATTCACGAGAATTTTTTAAAAATAATTGCCAATAGAACTAAAATTTATAATCTCCAAATTATTCAAAAGAAATATGATTATATTCTTGAGATCTTAACTTTAATTTTTTTCGTGACACGTATATTGATTTAATTCAATTTTTTTTTTTATTATAAAACGACAAAAATAATGAAAGTTGATTGCCCACTATGAGAATAATTAGAGTTGAAACACCAAATCCAAGAAATCAAGTTG
This sequence comes from Paulownia fortunei, assembly GCA_019321725.1. Taxonomy (NCBI): domain Eukaryota; kingdom Viridiplantae; phylum Streptophyta; class Magnoliopsida; order Lamiales; family Paulowniaceae; genus Paulownia; species Paulownia fortunei. The sequence goes on along the minus strand of JAGSPU010000056.1, from coordinate 1,388,390 downwards.
CCCTAAATTTTATCTTGAAAATTTATGCAATTCTATCAATGAAAGTTTTTGAGCAAGATAAGGTTGAATGCCTCCATCATGGCAGACAACCTAGTACCAAAACAAAACTAGGGGCGTCTCCCTCTCCCAAGGCACATAGAGATGCTAAGCACCAAATCAATATGTAATAACAAATACGATTCTACACACTACCACATTTTTTAATTTTGTATGCATATAATTAATTCTTTCATTTATCTACTACATCACTACAAATTATGTCCAAGTAAGTATTCCAATGTATCCCATTGGTCTATCGTTTTTTTTTTCCAGCTAAATAAGTAGTGTCAAATCCTAATTACAGAGAGTTTGATTTAGTGCTAATTCATCGTTTTTTCTTTTTGTTTTTAAAATTAGTGTAAATGTAAGTCAGAGATAACAATGGATTACAATATTGAACATTGGCCTGAGACTCGAGAATCTTAACATAAGATAACAAACTTTATTTTATTGACTTGATGTCACTTATAAATAAAAATAAATAAAAATAAAATCTGTCCCCTAAGAATCTATATCAGATATCAATTTACTTTGATCTGTTGGACGTACTTGTAATCCTGCTGCATAGAATCAGAATTATGGGCAGGTAGAAAAAGTGCTCAGCACATGGTGAGTGCCTTAATCGTGGGGATAGTGATTGGTTGATATAATAATGATTAAACCATTCCACAATTTACTGGTTTCAATTTTTGACCTAATCGTCCAGGTTAATTGGCCCATTTGATCTTGAGTAGTGTTGGGTCTAAATTCGGCCCATTAATGTATAGTTTATTTTGAGAATTGCAGTTGATCTGCTTCTCCAATGCCAAGAGGATTCAAGATTTCAACACGGCCCACACCAAAATGGTTTTGTATGTTTGAAACATTAATTTGGGCTTCTTGTTTTTCTCTTACAATTAGGTCCTCCACACTCATACATGGCTATGTAAAAGAAAACTTTAAAAAGAAAACTTGGTTGTTTTGGACCTTTTGATGTAACTAAAGTTATTGGACTCCAGTATTGCATTAAAAAAAATAAAATGAATGGTAGAACTTAGAAGCAATTAAGCTCATTCAATTGTTCAAAATAGTTGGGAGAATTTGACTCGCATAGATATGAATTTTGGGTGTTTAAAATCAGTCTGAATCTCTTATTTCTCTTATTTGACATCTCCTATCAATACACGATAAGGATACATTGATGATATTATTTTACACACTTGATGTGTATATTTGTAATTTTGGAATAAAAAATGAAATACTATTTGAAACAGAGGATATAACTTGATTTACAATACTCCCCTTGCGTTTGGTTTAAAAGGAAAATAAGAAGTAAGTAAGAAAAAATTAGTTGACTTTTCCTTTTCTTCTCATTTTCCTTCATCAAATCCTATATCAAAATGGGTCTATGTTTGTATCAGATGATCTGAAAAACTCTCTCGGATAAATTCTTTCTTGATTATTAGTTTAATGATTACGTTTTATCAGATGTAGTATCTTTGGCTTGAAGTTGGTTAAATTTCATTTGATTGAGCCATTCGTGTAATTTGTCAAGTTGAAACTTAAATAGCTTCAAATTAATTTTCAACACATTGTCTAAAGTTGCTCTTAATAACATCCATCCATTCTATTTTGATACAAAGGTTAAAGCAATTATGAGCAATTAAAGAACACTAATGTTTATGATTAGGGAAAAGTAGTTAGGATATTCCATGGATATAGTCATGACAATCAAAGCCCCAATATAGATTATGACATGGCATGTCCAACGTCAACATTGAAAATTTTTGTTTTCTTTTTTGAGACATTTGAATTGGTCTATGTTTGTATGAATAGTGCTTGAAACTCCAGCAAATCAGGGCCCATAATGTATCTTTAGTACTTCTCAAAGCAATTCAAAAGTTATTCAAGCAGGAAAAGGTCATTGCTATAGTTTAATATTTCTCAACCAGTTCTACTATTCAAACATATTTATTTGTTTTTTTTTTTTTTTTTATTTCTCTTTGGAGAGTTTCCAGCGCAGGGGTAGGAAGTAGATAGAAAGCAAGAGTTTCTGTTTGGACTGGTTTGAAGATGGGGTTGCAATGAGGAAAGCGTAACAATATTTGATGGTACTGTCATTAATTTAATTAAAATTTAAAGTTATTGGCCGGGAAATTATATGATGATATCTAATTAGTACTATTTAAATGAATTTGTGAGTATATTGATGTGCATTTGGTCGTGTTATATAAAACGAAATGTTGATGTTCAATCTTGAAATAGATTTAAATTCTTTTGTGCGCTAAATTAGTAATATAATAGTGAATTTCTTTTCTATCTCTTTTAATTTTCTTGTATCAATATATGCAGAATTGCTCCACAATCTAGTTTCTGTAGCCATAATTTCTAAATGAAGCTGAAACAATCCGAATGATCCTGTAAAAGATTTGCAAATGCTTTTATTTTTCAAATGATTAATATCGTCAAGTGTACCTATTCCAAATTTCAGTCCAAATGTAGCCTGTATTCGGCAAGATTCAACAATTTGGAAAAGCTCAAATCAAACCCAGACAAAAATGAGTTAAAATTCTCAGCAGCAGTTGGCCAATAATGTACTAATACTGTGAAACAAATAACAAAATATTAAAAAAAGGAACTCTTAGAACATCTGAAAGGGTGAATGAAGATAATTGGAAAGAATATACGTCTTTATCGTTCCACAATGTTGGAAATCGTTTTCACCCAGTTCAACAACATTACAAGTAAAAACAAGCACTTAAAAACAAATACACATCCCAAAATTTTGTTGGATATATATCGATCGCAAAAGCAAGAATGGACGGGGAGAAAAAGGCCTAGATTGAGCAAATTGTTCTTTACTAAAACTTAAAGGACAGAATTTTAGAGACAAAAATTCAAATATTCACAGCGAGAGATTTAACTCTGAGGTCTGAGCCATCATATTTGATTATATATATGGAGTAAAATTCTGAAAATCGTCAAACCCTTCAAATGTTTTGCTTCCTCTGATACATAGAAGCAAGGAAATTAAATTCCCTCAACCAATGGCGGAAAAAGAAATAGGCTCGCCCGGAAGCTCCATGCACGGAGTAACTGGCAAAGAACAAACCTTTGCCTTCTCTGTGGCCACAGATGAAACAGTTCCCACTGATTCAACGGCTAAATTCGCATTGCCAGTTGATTCGGAGCACAAGGCCAAAGTTTTTAAGATTTATTCTTTCGCAAACCCGCACATGAGAACTTTCCACCTTTCCTGGATTGCCTTCTTCACCTGTTTTGTCTCGACGTTTGCAGCTGCCCCACTTGTTCCAATCATTCGTGACAACCTCAACCTGACAAAGCGTGACATTGGAATGCGGGCATAGCCTCCGTTTCAGGCAGCATTTTCTCCAGGCTCGCGATGGGGGCGGCCTGTGATCTCTTGGGGCCCAGATACGGGTGCGCGTTCTTGATCATGCTGTCGGCCCCGACGGTGTTTTGCATGTCGTTTGTCTCGTCGGCAGGGGGATACGTGGCTGTCAGGTTCATGATTGGGTTCTCTCTGGCGACGTTTGTTTCGTGCCAGTTCTGGATGAGCACAATGTTTAATGGTAAGATTATAGGGCTGGTGAATGGAACGGCTGCCGGCTGGGGAAATATGGGAGGAGGGGCAACTCAGCTGTTGATGCCGTTGCTTTATGAGGTGATTAGGAGAGCGGGAGCCGCGCCGTTTACTGCCTGGAGAATTGCGTTTTTCATACCTGGATGGATGCATGTGATCATGGGGCTCTTGGTTTTAGGCCTGGGACAAGATCTTCCGGATGGAAATCTTGGCACCCTGCAGAAGAAAGGAGATGTTCCGAAAGACAAATTTTCCAAGGTCAATTTCATTTGAAACGTTAATTATTTGACAATTTAACATAAGAACAAAAACCATATGTTAATGGAGGACATGCTATATATCATGTAGTTGAACTGAAAATATGTCTAAAAGGGACATCAAATGTTTGAATTATCATTAGGACCTTACTAGAAACAACCCATCTTTTGAAAAGTTCTTAACCAACAGTAAATTTTTTTCTTGGCCGCTCATACATTCTCCAATGAGAAGTAAGAGATTACATTTGACAAAGATTATTTGTTGATCAGGTCCTTTGGTACGCCATTACAAACTACAGGACATGGATATTTGTTCTCTTGTATGGTATGTCGCTCGGCGTAGAATTAACCACGGATAACGTCATCGCGGAGTATTTTTACGACAGGTTTATAGTACTACTATATACACGAGTTCTCTCTTTTCTTTGCTTCTTAATGACCTTTATTTTATGACAAAAAAAGACTAAATCAAACTTATTATTTCCAGGTTTGATCTCAATCTTCACACGGCCGGCACCATAGCAGCCACATTCGGCATGGCCAATATAGTATCCCGACCCTTCGGCGGGCTTATGTCTGATGTGGCTGCGCGGAGGTTTGGCATGAGGGGCCGGCTCTGGAACCTCTGGATCCTCCAAACACTTGGCGGAGTCTTCTGCATTTGCCTAGGCCGAGCCAACACACTACCACTCTCCATCACATCCATGATCCTCTTCTCCATCGGGGCACAAGCCGCTTGCGGCGCCACCTTCGGTATCATCCCCTTTATCTCCCGGAGATCCCTCGGCATCATCTCCGGCCTCACTGGCGCCGGCGGAAACTTCGGGTCGGGCCTGACCCAACTGCTATTCTTCACGAGTTCGAAATATTCAACGGCTACGGGACTGAGTTTGATGGGGATTATGATCGTTGCGTGCACACTGCCGGTGGCGTTGGTGCATTTCCCGCAGTGGGGGAGCATGTTTTTGCTGCCGAGTGAGAAGTGGAGCGAGGAGTATTATTATGGGAAGGAGTGGAATAAGGAGGAGAAGGATAAGGGGTTGCATCAGGGGAGTCTGAAGTTTGCGGAGAACAGCCGCTCCGAGAGGGGCCGGCGGGTTGTTTCGGTGGCGACGCCTCCTGATTCAACGGCGGCGGCATGTGTGTGAAAAAGGATATGTTAAAGTGCCTCTCGTGTAGGCCTGAATATATCGTTTGCCCATTACTGTTATACTACAATTGTGTGTTAATTAAGTGTGAGTGTATTGCAAAACTTTTATTTTAAGAAAAAATAAAATATTGGCTGAGGAATATAATAAGACAGATAACATATCGTGTGTAAATAAATATATATAAATGTTGATAACTTATTAAAGAGTAAAAATACAACTAATTTATACTTTAATTTGTATTTTCATGATGCTTGTATCCTCTAAAATTATGTGTAAACAATTTTTGCATATTCTATTATATTATTCAACTAATAATTATGATGCAATTTTGAGATAATTATTGAGATTTTATGTGTTTTAATTATATATTCTTTCAATTATCGTATGATAAATTAGTTCAAATAACAATGAAAATCATAAAGATATTTATCAACATGGAGAATTTTCGTCTAATACGCTATAGAGAACTTGTATATAAATATGTTTATTAGATGATTCAAGTCAAGAATGTGTATAGTTTTCCCAAAACTCAGAAAGTATACATGAGAAACTTTTCATTTATTTGTATATGTGTGTACTAAACGAGTATGATCATGTTTTTACTAACAAAGCATTGATACATACAAAAACCTTTCAAATTTCATCTTGTTTAAAGCAATCTAAAGGAATACTATGAAGAGCTAAAGAGGGGGAAAAAAGAAAATACTAATCAGAAAATCAGAGTATGAGCCAGGCAAACAGAAATTCATAATATCTATTTTCACATCTCATTTAATTATTTAGATTTGAGCACTGTTGTTAATATCATTTTTATTTTTATTTTTATTTTTATTTTGATAAATCAAGCATCATTCTAACCATAATTTTCAATAAATATTGGACTTTGACGAAGTTATTGAATCAGGCAATCATCCTTTTATATCTCTTCACTTGACAAATTATCAATTAATTTAACTGGGCTTATTTCAAGCCCCAGGATCAATGAAAACAGTTTGGGTCAATAGCAAATGTAATTGCTGGATCGCCCGTCTGCCAACCCAACCCATTTCAGTTCTTGGTTCCAGGCTTTATCCACTAGCACTACTCAATTGAAGATCAATAAGACTCGAAGGGGAAAAAAAAAACAAACTTTCAGAATCAGAAGTAAACTCGAGTGTCAAGTAAAATAAATTCGGATTAAAAAATTTGAAAGCTTGATTTTATGGTAATAAATCAGCGCACTGAACTCATCCATTCTTAGTTTTTATCTGATGAAGGCGTTTATAAGTAATTCCATAAACCATCTCAAACAAAAAATTTCACAACCAAACACAGAAAACGTACCTCATCATCAAATGTCCCCAGCCATTTATTTCCAAATTTGGGGAAGCTAAAATTTTTACCTATGAAACTGCACTAGCAAATTAAACCTCATCTCTCTTTCAAGAACAATGACAACAATGAATAAGATAGCGACTATACATTCCCCATTTCACGTGAAATTAGCAACACAAATTAAATAGAGAATAGTTCATTATTTCTCGTAGCAAAATGCCAATTAAAGAATCTGCCTAAGATACTTTGCGTTTTAGAAAGTGAAGTCTTGTTATCTTTTAATTAATAATTGAGAAAAAAGATAAAAAAAGAATACAATATTTTTGGCTAATCAATAAGCGAGCCGAATTCGATTAATGAGAAGTAAAGAAAATTTATAAACAATGGGTGTACAAGCTACTACATCTAATGATGTGTGAATATCTGTAAAGTGTGTATTTCATAATATTTTATACATACATATGATGAAATTTATATCTAATGAACACAGAATGCAACATGTATAAGATTTGAGCAATGAAAGTCTTGGATATTACTTTAATTGTGCCATACTCTAAGCTTCATCCCCATTTTTTCAGTCTTCAACGGCTTAAATGTATTTCTAATTTTCTTTTACTGTATAACAATGTTAGAAGTACAAAGACAAAAATACCCTTGAATTAGCAAATATTGTCTCTGAAATGCACTCGACAAGACAACATTGTCAATATCAAAAACTTCAGATGAAAATGATTTTCTCCACGTATGAATATTATACCGTTTAAGATGGACTTTACCAACTCATGACACATGAGGCTGAGCTGTCTGATTCACACCTGCACAGAAGCGCATCGCATACCCGTAAAACACTGCAGAAAAACACGATTTTTATGCGTTTGGCTTGCTCCCTTTTTTCTTCTTTTTGGTTCTTTTATTATCCTAGCTCTTTCTAAATTATTCGTATACAGTAGTAATTATTGTTTTTTCAGTACGTTGTCAATTTATGATTTTGGGTTCAACATTTTGATTATTGCCATGTCCCTAGCTAGCTACTTAAGTCATTTGAGTTTTAATCGATGAAGCAGCAATTACAATATTTCCCTCTCCTAAAAACCTTAGGATTGGATCTCCATCTAAGATTTAATGTCCATTTAACAATTTCGGCACTCAATGTTTCAAATTGCAAAACTGAACAACATATTTAGTTAATTTATATACAAATTACTTAAAATAACAAAAGAATAATGATTATTAAAGTTTCTAAGTTTTATAATAGTGAAATACTCAAAACTATAGTATTGTAGAGTAATAAAAGAGTTAAATGTTGCACATCGTTTTATACTATAACAAATTGAACATTCAAATGTTAGCACCACTATTTTCACAAGAATATTGCGAAGATTTTGTGCATATCTTTTACCGTTGGTATCAGTAGTTCCTTTCCTATAGATACATGCTTCCGTTTACATTATCGATAATATTTATGTAATGTTTGATATCTTGATGATTAACGATGATATCTTGATGATTAATGAGTGATGTAATGTTCGTTTCTTTAGAAAAAAAATAGTAGCTCAAATTTACTCAAAAGTTTGTTGTGATAGTCACAGGCCGAAATTAAAAATAAAAAATGAAAAAAGTAAAAAGGAAAAAAGATAGAAGAAGTCAAGGTTCACAACTGGTGTGTGCAAAGATTTGTGTTTCGTTGCAACTGGCGCTGACTATGATAGTTCCCAATTAGCCAAAGTATGAGGGGACAAAACCACCCCATGTAATCCATAGCTGTGAATTTTAACCATATTAAAAAAAATAAAAAATACCAGGGTAGCCCACTTTTCACTATTCAAGGCACATCCCTCTCAATTATAGCTCATCGATTGTGATCGTTAATTCGTACTTGTCCTAGATTTCCCATTTCCAGCCACCCCTTAAAACCCAAACTCTTCCACCATCAATACAAATAAATGTACATCCAGCTCCTCCACCTCCACCCACCATTTTTGTACTCAAAACTCGAGCTTCTGTAATCCCAAGAAAAAAGTATTGTTAGTAAAAAAAATTCATGGCTGAAAGCGAAAAGGAAATTGAATATCAGGGGCATCATCATCATCAGACAGTGAGTGTGCCGTGCAGATCTTTCGGGGAGAAATGCAGCCACTTGGCGAAGAAGCAGCGGGCGAAATTTTACATTCTTCGGCGTTGTATTGCGATGCTTTTGTGCTGGAATGAGAGAAATGAGCCTTGAGGAATCAGAGGCCTCAAAGCTCTTGTTTTCTGCAACAAAAGATTTAAGGAATTCTAGTGAAGATTGACTATCTTGTAAAGAGTACGCACGTATTTTGATAGTATATATACAGTTTACTCCATGCTTTAGCTGATATAGTTTTCAATATTCAATTAACTATAGCATTTATGATTTTACCTTTCTGCCTACCCTCTTTATAAAATTTTCAGAATTATATGTTTCGGACATTGATTTTCTGAGTTTTATGGTGTTAACTTATAAAGGTTCGTATTTGAGGTTACATAAGAGATTATTATGAATCATTCTTACATTAGTCTTGACTTGAATTTCAATGGTTAATAATTCTGAACTTTTAATTCATGTGAAAGTGAAACCAGCCAACCAAATACCCTTATTAAAATTTGTACTCATGGTCAAAGTTCAGGAGGGGCCATATATAGGTCAAAGATACGGTATTAAGCACAACATATCATCGGATAAGATGCCTTAAAAAGAGTTTATATGCCCTAAGAAAGTGTTTATAAAGCAAGTCAATAGAATTACCAAAGATTCTCATCTTATCCAATGACTTTAATTATGTACATTGAATGACAAAAGTTTAAGAATATGTACTGGATTTTGGACTCAATCATGTGAATTGTGATGTGCTTATTAGCTTCTTTATTTTACTTTTATTCACCCCATCACAAATTCTCCTTAAGTGTTAATTAAAACTATCCTTCTATTGCCCTACATTAGGGTTTCATGTATGTATGTTGTTTTATCAACTATATTTATTGGTCATGAACTCAAATCATTTGAAGGAGGAGAGTTGAAAAATCAATCAATATCCTCATTTAAATTAAAAATATATGTAATATATTGAAATTGTTGTTCACTTTTTAATTATTATATTTAAAAATAAATATAATTTTTATTTTCATTTTCTTGTAATTTGGACAATCATTGCTATAGTCATAAACTCATTTTCACTGTAATATGTGAGGCACCCATCTCAATCTTCAAATAGTAAGGTTCATTTTGTTGTTCAACCATGTGGGTGCCCTAAACTCATAATTATAACTTTGTTGAAATCTGAAAAGAAAAAACAAAATCTAAATTAAGTGCTTGGGGGTCAAATTTGTCAAGCTTTTTTGAATTTTGAGAGGCAGCACTAAATTTATTAATGGTTATTAACCAAACCAACTAGATATAGTGTTTTTATATTGGAGTTGATAGTAATTTTTTTATTGATAAATAGTTCAGTTAATTTGATTGATTTAATAAAAATTTATTATATTTTATTATATTATATTAAATAATAATATAATAAATTAACTATTTTATATGAGGTAAAAAAATAAATAACCAACTAAAAATGCATATAACAAAACTCAAAATTCAATTAATCACATTTATTATACAAAATTTAAGATTCCTGAAAAAAACAAAATAAAAAATACAAAAAAGAAATTGATTCGACCTAACCAATTTGATAGAATTTTTAATTTTTTATCACCACTAGATCGATATCTGATTTGCGATTAAATCAATTAAACCAATCAATTCGATATAATTTTACACGAGTGATGCATTTCCGGTTGAATATGCATGTAATAAACATACTAATATTTATTGCCTTAACAATAAACTAATACTATTATAAAACTATTCTAAAAGAGGTCAAATTATGCAAACAATTTAGCAAATTATATCAACCAGAGCCATAAAGTGAAAAACATCATCCCAACTCAGGTCTCAATCGATGTTCATTAAGTTCACCACCTCCCAATGGAATGAAAGAAAAACAAACTTCAAAAATGCCTTCATTGATCAATAATAGGAGCTCAACTACATCGAAATACTTCACAAATTAACTAATCAAACTAAGTCTCATCCAACTCAACCAAAAACCATTTCTCGAGCCTAAAACCTTACGGTGTAGACAGGTTAAACAACAAAAAGCTCAATTAGCAATATTTATTTTAGTGAAATAATTAATTATACCAATACATTTAAATATCATTATATCAATAACTAATTAATTAAGTAGAAAGAATAACTATCAATCGAGAAAAAAAAAACTAAACAACTATCCACAATTTAACGTCTTGTGATCAGTAACGGAATTAAAGGGGCTAGTGAAAACAATCGTCCTCTCCTATATAAATTTATTAAATTTTAAAATTTTATTTCTTAAAAAACTTAAAAATATCAATTTATCTATTATTTAAAAAAAAAAAATTAATCTCACTCTCTAGTTTAAGTTTTCCGACTTCGTCCCTTAACATCAATAACTGGAATTATAATGCGAATCTTCCACTCCAAATGAAAAATATGAACACTGCTTAGAAATAGAGGAGAAAATGAAGGTAGCCGACAGCTAGAATCCTTTGGAAGAGCGTGCGGGGGGACAGTGTACGAGTACGAATCCCCCTGCAGTGTTATGCAGTCGCTATTCCATTCTTAGGCTCCCCACTCGTGCGGCCCCTTCTTTTTTTCCTCTCTGCTCTCTCTTAAAAAATGTTACTTCCCCATTTTCGTTGCCCATTTTTCTCCATCCAATCCACAAGGAATTAACAGCTTCCAAATATTATTTCCTTTTTCCCATTTCTCCTTCATGTCCTTTGTGGCTTTTTACCTTGTCAGCTTCCAAATTTTAGAGCTCCGAATGAAACGAGGAGGCGATCAGGGAAAATCTGGAGGCGTGCCAGGTAAATATTTAACCACGGAAAGGATTTTATGAGATGAAATGAAAGTACCACGCATGGAACATTTGTGGGCTTCACCTTTTAGTTACAATGTGAAAATGTTTGTCATGGAAAACCTTAATCAAATAATTTAAATAGGGCACGTTAAAATAAGTTGAATGGATCTGGACGAACGATCACTATACCATAATTGTATGATAAACTTTATTGATAAGAACAAGAGAAATTTTTGCCCTTTAGTGGCACTGGAGAGTTATTTGATTTTGCGTAGGACACTTCATCTTTTTATGTCTATATGAAGGTGCTATGGTCATGAATCTAATTATTGTTAAAAAGTGAATATTGCGCACAATTATTGTAAAAAAACAAAGAATTGAAATGGTGTGTAGTGATTCTATTGTAAAAAAGTGAATATTGCACACAATTATTTGATTGGGTACTATACATGTTGCATTCTATGGTAAAATACTGAGATAATTGTTAAATATTTTATTTTTTTAAAAATAAGATTAAAAAGTGAATGTTGCAATTGAAATTGTCTGTAGTGGATGGAGGATGGAGATAGAAGCAAAATGACGTGGAAGTGGAAGGAACAAAGGTAAAAGGGTAACACGTGCAATTCTGACAAGTCTGGAAAAACAGTGGTATTAGTGAAAGGTGGTGTCTCATCCATTTGAAAAATCGAAGAGGAGGGTTGTTTATTATTGCCACTCTTTCAAACCGCCCCCCCTCAAGGAATCTGACTTCTGGTCGGGGGTGGCTGCCTGCCTGGCCTTTGAGGTCGGGTTTTTTTTTTTTTTTCTTTCTTTTTTATTATTAAAAATTTATATGATTCATATATCATGATTTATAAAAGAGTAATTATTTGAATTAACAAAGATTTATATTTTTTATTCAACCTATTTACCTCAAACAAAGAATTAACTATAAAAAATAATTTTCCAAAAAATCAATTTTTTTTTTGTATTAACGAAAGGAAATAATATCAACCTAATTTTAATGAAAGGAATCAAGGAAACAAATTATTTCATCCCACAAGCTGGAGTTCTCTTGTTATCAACACTAAAAAGGGTCTGCCGATCCATTTACCTTACTCAGGTTTTACTTGTTTGCTTCATTCAAAGATTTTGTTTTGATTATAATTAATTATGGAGAAAATTTAACTTTGAGTTTGGATTGAAAATCTAATTTGGGGAAAAGATTTATAATTAAGAATTTTTTATTAAAAAATTTAAAATTTATAGTAATTAAATATTATCTAAACAAATACAAGTAATAATTTATGATTACGAATTTAAAATTCTTAACTTTCAAAATCACTAATTCTAACTCTTTTTCGGGCCACACGTAATAAAGTCTGGTGCGAACTATGGACGAATAAGAAAAGTGAAAAGAAATAACAGGAGCTCCCTTTAGTGCCACTTTTTTCATTTTTGGAGGTCATCTATTTGTCTACCCTAATCACTTCTTAATTACCCTAAGTAATTATATAATATATTTTCTAGTCTCAATTTGAATATCTTCAGACATGATCTACATAATAAAAAGATCATATTGTATAATGATATATACTTTTGAACAAAACTTAGTGCGTTATCTTATACCCACCTTTTAAGGTCCTTTCATTTCATGTCCATATTGATATATATGCTCCAATTCTCTGTTAAAGATGCATGTGGTGAATTCCAATTTCTGCAAAGCCTTGATGCATGTTGTATAGCCAAGTTCGGCTCTTGTTTGTACCACAATCCCTGTGGCTCTTGAATGAAAATAGGGCCCCCTCTAAATCAGGATTAATCTAGTACGTATTGATAAATCAAGATTTGTTTCAAGTTCTTTTCAAACTCGACACTACACTTATTCATGTTTTTCAATTTTATGATTGGGTCTCTCAACATAATGTAGCATCAACAGGCAGAAACTATTTATTTATTTATTTTTTGACCAAGAAAACAAATATATTTGTGTCCAAATCTCTTTAACAAAATAATATATGGAGTCCGAACAACTAGAGGCTTCAAATTTTGCCAAAAGATCTGCCACCATATTGAGTCTCTATAGCAAAAGTTGATGTGGACATAGTCAAATCTAGTCAATGTCCTCCATGAATCGAGAAGAGAAGAAGTATGTGCAGGGGTTTGTAAGTCGACCGATGCCTTGAGGTACAATAAAACTTGGAAAGAGGGAGATTCTACGATTAAATTCTTAATTTCCATTTCATTTGTTAGTTTGAGTCCTCCTCCATAATTCTGCCTTATTATTTGGATTAAAACCAAAGTGTTAAGTAAAAGCAATAACAAACTTGCCTTCATTATTCCTCCAATACCCGCCTTTCCAGGTTTCCCAATGAGGATCCATCAATGTTTAATTTGAATAAAAGCATTTCTAAGTTAGAATGATTGTCAGATTTACACTTTTGGCTTGGATCCAAATTTGCGTAGCATTTGTAGTTTAATTTGAAAAATTGGTCATTTGTACACTTCTGCATTAACCATAGCAAGTAAATAATAATAAGGAATTGATGATGCTGGTTAGAAGCAAGACTTTTTAAAAGTATTGGAAAATTGCAATTGGGAGAAGATATCAATGCAGGCAAAAGATGAGAAAACTGAGTTGGAAAACCCTACATTCTTAGAAAGTGTGGTGAATAATGTCCTCTACAGCTTCATTACATAATGTCCAAATTTGACATTGTTAATCTTCTACGACTAAAAAGAAAATGGGCTGTAGGCAAACTACTGAAGAATTTAATTCGGGGAATGGCTTGGGAAATATGTCGTCTCTGCCAATAAATATAATTCATTAGATACTTTGGTCAAGACGATAGAGAGAAGGCTAATACAATTGAACTATCCAAAGAAACAGTGGCCAAGTTGGACAAGCAAAGTCCCTCACGCAAAGGTTAAGTTTCAGCCACAAGCCTCACTGGAAATGATTATAATCAGACCATGCTTGTGGAAAAGGGAGCCATGCAACCTACTACAGTAGAACTCACTAAGGAAGATGATGCATTAAGTAATTCCTTGCAAAATTTGGTTAAGTCCCTGGTAGCTTCAACATCACTATCGGAAGACCCCTTACAGAAATATCGATTTAGCGATGGCCCCCTCCTTCCCAGCTCCATCATCTGCCCCGAACACATAATACGACAGAACAGACCATTTTCCTCAAGCCCACGACGAACCACAACCAGCCATCTCTGTCCAACTCCCCATCTCCAATGTTCCCCCCCAGGCTTTGAACCACAATTCACATTTCAGTCCCCCTCACCGTCTGCCTCTCCCAAACATAACTAAATCACCTTCGTACTACACACATAATAGCTAAATCGAACTTCTCATCCTTCTTCAATCAATTTTCACATCTAGACAGGCTTATTTTCGTATAGTCGATCATGGCCTCGTTAGGCCTATTACCCATGGCCCATGGGCGAGACACTGATGGCCCGTTAACTACTTCACACGTTGAGTGGATCCAAATCTATTTGGGTTTTCACCCATTGACAACTATTGTTCAATAGCTTTAACAGGTAATTTAGCCGGGCCAAGCATACCCGCCCACAAATATCAGGTCAAATTTCTCCCAACCAAACTCTTGTTCATTACTATTCCCAATGCAAATTGCAAAAAGCGAGGCAGGCATTTTGGAAAATATTATTGAAAGTATTTTTAAGGGAAATTGTCTCTTGAAATGAAAAGTTAGTGTAATCAATGTCTCGTTCGCAGACCATCTCATGCCGAGACATGTTTTAACATGCCTGTTTCAATGCTCTTATCCTTTTACGTCATTCCTGCCTTCAATGAGGGACAAGGTTCTTATTAATAGGCCATACATTGAGAGAAAATGCCAAAACTTGTGATTGGTGCTAGAGCTTAAGTTCAGTTTCCACCACGAACAAATCTCATCAAATCCCACTAACAATATCTACCTCACAAATTTTTGCATAATCTCTCGAATCAAGGCTCAGATTTCTGCTCCAATGTATTACTAGAACAGCGGCACAGGAAAGAAACAGACAAATACCAGTAATGATAGTCAAAAAGCTTGAAAGATATGCAACTTAGTATTGTTGCTTCACGTCATGAGAGTGAAGATTGGGCTGATTAGCACTTTAGCGTACACTAATGAAGTTGGCAAGTCTGTAAAGCATCATGCACATGATACAAGCGAGAAAAATGACAGGTATAGCCATCAAATTCTGCCAAAGAAAATGAGAAATATAACATGGAAGAGAAAAAGAAATCCCCGACGAGTCAATAGAATACAGAAATAAAGTAACCATGGAGTATTTGAATATTTCATTATAATCGTTTCTGGGACCTTTATGTTATCAGAACTTAAAAATACAGGTGAATTCCATAAATTTCTTTACGGGGCAATGGGCATGATATAAATCTAGGAGGCATAAGAAAAGCATTAACATACGAAGTAGACAACCTAATTATACAGGTCATCATCATCGGCTGCCCCAGTGGGAGCTGCAAAAGGATCAGTTCCAGTAGCACCGCTAGTATTCTCAGAAAACCGGAATTCAGAACCAAATCCTCTCGATTGCTGCAATGTTTGAGCAAATGCCTGATACTTGCGAATGTCAGCATCACTGACACTCCTCCGAGCATACTTCATTGATTCCTCAAAGTGAGCAGCCTTGATCTCAGCTACCTCATCTTCAACATCTTCCTCCATGGCCTCAGGGTTCTCTCTTCTTCTCCTTTCCCTCTCAATGTCCTAAAAAAGACAAAACTCAATATTTAGCATTTTGTTTCTGCAAAGAATACAAAGCCTTAAATTAAGGACGATAGAAAAATACTTACCTTTTCAATGTTCTCTCTGATAGCATATTTGCATGCACGTTGGCATATTTCTGTGATGTCAGCACCGCTAAAACCTTGAGTGTATTTAGCAAGGGCTCTAAGGTCTACATCTTTGGAAATAGGTGACTTTCTTAAGCACGCCTTGAAGATCTGATGGCGTGAGTCTTCATCAGGGAGAGGGATGTAAATCAATTGATCTAGACGACCAGGACGCAAAAGTGCAGGATCAATTATGTCAGGCCTGTTGGTGGCACCAATAATGAATACAGTTTTCTTAGCATTCATGCCATCCATTTCTGTCAGAAGCTGATTCAATACCCGGTCAGCAGCACCACCAGCATCTCCTACACTGCTTCCTCTCTGCAACAAGATATAGTCAATGTAATGTAAGCTAGGAAGAAGAATCAAGTACAGCAACTACAACTACAACTACACATCCAGATTTGTAAAACAAACCTGAGTTGCTATGGAGTCCAATTCATCAAAAAATAGGACACAAGGAGCAGATTGGCGAGCCTTGTCAAAAATTTCCCTAACATTGGCCTCACTCTCTCCAAACCACATAGTTAGCAATTCAGGACCCTTGACACTGATAAAGTTTGCCTGACATTCACTGGCAATAGCCTTGGCCAGTAAAGTCTTTCCACATCCAGGAGGACCGTAGAAAAGAACTCCCTTGGAAGGTGACATGCCAAACTTTTCGAACTTCTCGGGATGCTCCACTGGATATTGAACAGTCTATATGACAACCAGAACATCAAAAACATGAGTTTAAAGAGAACATTCAGACTTGTAAAATACAAAAATGAAAAGCTGAGAGCCAAAAACTTCAACATTCGGCAGTATAGGTACCTCTTGGAGTTCACGCTTGACATTCTCAAGGCCTCCAATATCTTCCCAGCTAACATTGGGCACTTCAACAACCTATCAGCAATGCATATTATCAGATATCAATCAGAATGATTGAAAAATAAAAAAACAAGGAGAAATACGATATGTGCACTTACGGTTTCTCGTAGAGCAGAGGGATTGCTTGTTCCAAGAGCAGTCTGGAAGTGTTCATTGGTAACAGCCATGGAGTTCAGTATCTCTGCATCAATGGAATCATCCTCCAAGTCAATCACATCCATCTTCTCCCTGATGCATTGAAGGGCAGCCTCAGTGCACAGAGCAGCTAAGTCGGCACCAACGTAGCCATGTGTGTCCTTGGCAATTCTTTCCAAATCAACCTGCAAAATCATCCCAGGGTCAGATTGGCATTACAAAATCTTCTATAAAGTAGGTATGTGATTAACTACAACAAAAAGCCTGAGAACTTCTAGCTTACATCTTCAGCAAGCTTCATGTTCTTTGTGTGGATACGAAGAACCTCAAGACGCCCAACTTCATCAGGAACACCAATGTCAATTTCCCTGTCAAATCTACCAAACCTTCTCAGTGCAGGGTCAATGCTATTGGGACGGTTTGTAGCACCAATTACAATAATATGGGCCCGGGCTTTCAGTCCATCCATCAATGTCAAGAGTTGGGAAACAATTCTCCTCTCAACCTCTCCATTGGTTTTCTCTCTCTTGGGAGCAATTGAATCAATTTCATCAATGAATATGATGGATGGTGCATTCTTCTCAGCTTCTTCAAATGCCTTCCTGAGATTGCTTTCACTTTCTCCAGCCAATTTTGACATAATTTCTGGTCCGTTAATACAGAAGAAGAAAGCACCAGTCTCATTGGCCACGGCTCTGGCAATTAAGGTCTTTCCAGATCCTGGAGGTCCGTAAAGCAGTATTCCTTTTGGAGGCTTGACACCAATTGATTTGAATAGCTGTGGGTGCCTCAGTGGCAGCTCTACCAACTCACGAATCTGAGCCATCTGTTTGCGAACACCACCAACATCATCATAGCCAACCTCATCCAACCGATCCTCGTCCTCCCTTTTAACAGGCTCCCCCTCACAGAAAATCTCAGTATCAGGGGCAACTACACAGTACTCAGCAGGATCAGTCTCAATAACCTTGAACTCTACGCTTCTCATTCCTCCCCTAACAAGAAACAGGTCACCTTTCCTTACAGGCCTGTATGCCTCTAGGAAATATGCTGAGACAAAATAGCAAAGAATAAATTTAGCACCCAGAAGATTCAAGGGAAAAAGGAAATTATCTCAAGTCATCCAGGTTTTACCTACGAACACTGCAACAAAGAATAAAGGAATGATGTAGTGTTTTTTAAATCAATCACGCCAATCATTTACTATTCTACAATTTACAGCACCTGAAAAATTCTTTTCTTTTTCCATGAATTACTGTGCTAAGGAGGAATTTTATCAAGTGGGAAAATCCAGCAAAATTCCCATGATACAATCTAATAAGGAAATCAAAAGCTGTCAAATATACTGTCTATATAATGTCTTCAACAGACACTATTTCACACAGTTAATTTATCACTACAACTCTAACAGGGAACATAATGACTCTTAACTCTCACCCAATTAGAAAAACATCAAGTCTGATTGAACCAGAAAATGACAAGCATCGATAGTAGTGTGGAATAGATGACCCCCTCAGAAATATTAATTAGGCTGAAGCAGAATAAGAATCTAAACAAGTTTAAATGCATCAAGAACTTACGCTTCAGGTAAACATCAAAGAGATTTCCAGTAACGCCTTCAATTGTGTCATCCACAGGAAGAATGTGGACACGCTTCCCATACTTCACATCAGCACATTGATGCACAGAAACCACATCTCCAAGCCTAACCCTGAGGTTGTTTCTGACAACCTTGTTCATTCGGATCTTTGGTTCATCACAAGTATCATCAGCAAGGGCAATGCATACTGTATCCTTTCTTTTCTTACCCTATGACCAGAACAAGAATAACCCATTAGCAAATAGGTAACCAAAAAATTTATAAAGAACATGTAAAATTCCAAAAAATCTAATCTATAACATCAGGTTCTTAAGTTTGAAAACCGCAAAATTGATGAATAATTAGTTATGTTACTGACACATGAAGTCCCACTCAACCCAACTTCTTTCCATAAGTACACACTATCACACAGGAAAAACAACAATCATTAAAATTATATAAATTATATTCTCTAGCATATAAGCACTTGACTACAAATCCAAATTACCAGAGATAAAAGTCATAGGCCTGAGGATCCAAATCCAGTTAGATAAGTCAAATCTTCTCCAAAAATATCTCGCATTCAATCTTACAAGATACTCCATAACCCAACAACTGTAGGATGCAAAGGTTTGAAAAATCACTGTTTTAATGAACAAAGAGGTACAGTAATCTCTGCTTCAATCAATACTTACCCTTGGCGATCGCTTTGCAAAAGAATGCCTATAACCAGTTTGTGAACATATGATTGCCCATATTGTATCAGTACACTAACATCCAATTACTGAGGAAGTTCCATAATATAACATATTAGCATGGCTATGGCTGTAACAATCTAAATATGTAATTCTTATACAAACTGTTTACTTGCACTCAATTTAATTAGAAAAATGAAAGAGGCAACCAACATAATTAACACAATTGTGTCAAAAACTAATCATGTTATAGCAGATACCAAAGTATTTTTTGCTTTACAAACTAATTTTATTTAACCCACAATGTAAACCTCATAAATCCTGAAACCCCAGAACTTCGTCCCCGATCACACCACTCTAAAAAAAACATTCAAGTAAAATACATTAAAGGGAACAAAGCCCACTTATCAATTGACCAAAAATCCATAAAAAGAGGGGTAAAAAAATAAAACCTTGATTAAGATGGTGTCACCGCGGAAAAGCTGGAGCTTTTCCATAGTTTCAGGGTGAAGAGACACCACAGAATTATCATCATTGATAGCCTCATCGACTACTAGCCGATTCGGCGCCTTTTTCCTCTCCAGAATCGCCGTGCTAAAATCCCTCTTCGTACCCTTACTACACATTACAAAACAAAACCCACAAAAACCCAATAAAAATAGAGAAACATAAAAAAAAAAAAAAAAGAGAATGATATTCAAGTTGGATACTTATGCTTATACATATTATTATCAATAAAAATTGACAGAGATCTGATAATGTGTGGAAACACTTACGAATCGGAGGACTCTGCTTGATTACTCATGGTTTCGAATTGACAGATATAATTTTGGTTAAAGGTTTTGCTAGTTCGTTGATGAATGAATTGAAGAATGTGAATGAGAGATCTGGGATTGGGAGGGTGAGAAGTATCAACTATATAGGGAAGAGGGGCTCCGTTTCTTGTTAGGAAAGAAAAGGTTAATTTTAAACTCTTTTTGTATTTTTTCAAAATTGGATGCCTTTTTTTGACTGATGCTTGCTTTATTTGTTGAGCCAGTATATTATTAGTTAATTACTACACCTAAAAATGGTAGATTAGTAGTTGTGCAAGTTGGATTCTTGTGGATTCTAATTTTTTATTCATGTTATTAGTTTTTTTCTTTTTTGACTTAATATAGACCCAAATTTCTTTTTATATTATTTGTTTTGTTTTCCTTCTTTGATTAGATGTGAAAAACTAAACTAGAAGTCACCAGAAAGTTCACAATATGTAGATTAATTATTTTGTTTGTTTGAAGTGAGGAATAAAGTAGTAAATTTAAATCCTATTAGATAATAGGTAAATGGACTTCATCCCTTAAATTTGTAAATTTAAATTTATTTGTCCCTTAAAATTAAATTATTTTAATACTTTATTACTTAAAATAAATTTTAAAATCATGATAATTTGTGGTACTATTGCTATAAATAGTTGTGGTACTTTTATCAATTGTATTGCCATCGATATTATTTATAATAAAAATATCATAATTTATCGTATCACGATGCTTATTTTTTTACTTTCGTGTTTGGAAAGATTGGAAAAAAATGCACGACAAGGGTTAACAAAAATATCTTGATAAAAATATGATTTAAAATTGATATTAGGGGACAAAATACTATAATAAATATAAATTAAAAGAACACTGTGTTTAAAATTTACTTTTGGGATAAAATCTCAAAATGATTAAATAGGAGTTGAGTATTTAAAATTTACTTTTGAATAGTAATGTGCCAAAATTGTCAAATTTAAAGGAATAAAGTGTTATTTATCCTAGATAATATGCACATTATTAATTTTAAATTTTCATTCTTTCTTCTTTATTAAAAATGAAGTTAAATTATTTAGATACTGCTCTCTCTTGGAGACAAATAAAATTGACAATTTGAAATTTTGAATATAATCTGGTTTGAGATTATGTGTTTATACTTACTTTTAAAATAAAACCTACAAAAGACAAAAGTCTAGTAATGTATAAAATTGTACCATGAAATTAGGAAAAAAATTAAACCATTTCTTAAAAAATGATCAATTAAATTATTTATTAAACATTAGTAGCAAAAATTGAACCTTTTTAAGTTGCTTTGTTTTGAAATACATGTGTTATTGACAGAGAAAATATCTACATATAATATAAACTTTTTAAGGATAATACTCGTTTTCACATATTTCAAAATATAAGAGAAATCTGATTTGCATGAAATCAATATAAGGATAAATTAGGAAATTAATCCCCTACGAATAAAAATAAATCTTGATCGATACTAAAGGGAAGAAAGATAAGAAGTCTATGATATATTAACATGAGGTAAATTAGAAAATTAATCTCTTAATTGCAATATAAGATTTTTTTGATGATAAAAATATAATATAACTCTCTACTATTCTCCTACTCAACTATAAAATCCCTCAGGTAAAGTTAAACTAAGTTCTGATTTTATTTTATTTTTGGCTCTCTCAATCCTAACCCCCCCCCCCCCCCCCCCCCAAACAAACCTCAACCAAAAAAAACAAAAGAGAGAGAGAGAGAGAGAGAGAGAGGAGAGAGAGAGAGAGAGAGAGAGAGAAGAAAAAGATAATTCCTTGATTTTGAATAAACAAATGAAAGACTGGTTGCATTGAGCTACTAAAAGTTTCCGGGGGCCTTTGCTTGTTAACCCTTTCTGATTATTATTCTTTGCAGCTTTAAACTCAAATATTATCTTATTCGAATCCAAACATAAATCCCTTAATTCTCAAACAAGTTAAGGATTTCCTAAAATTCTATACAGACTTGTGTTCCAACTGCAGAACTATCACTACAAACATTTTATTCTCTTTTAGCCACAATGAAACATAAACACTAATCCACTTTAATGGACAAAATGTAGTTTCTTATGCATCCTCCTTTTTGGCATGCATTTTATCCCCCAAATCCTTGAGAAATTGATCAAAATTTCTCTCGGACGATCCATCTTCAGCCAATGCATTATGCAGTATGCTCCTGAATTTCTTCATCTCGTTCCTGATGCCATCCGATGTTTCTCCACTCATCAACTTCTTAAGCTTGGATGCCACTTCTTCCCCATTAACCGATACCCCACCACAAAGATTAATCCCAATCTTCCAATCATCCACCACTAATTTTCGATTAGTTGGTTGATCATACATAACCGGATAACAAATCATTGGAACACCACACCATATGCTCTCCAGTATGGAATTCCAGCCACAGTGTGTCAAGAATCCTCCGACCGCCGGATTGGAAAGCACAGCATCTTGATTGCACCAGGGAACAATCAACCCTCTATCCTTAACATCATCCTCAAATCCGACAGGTAAAACATGTGTGTCATCAATGGAGCTCACAATCTGCGGTTGGATTGCCCAAATAAAATTTACTTCACTAAGGAGAAGTCCTCGAGCTATCTCTTCAATTATCTGCTTATTGGTCTGGACAAGGCTGCCAAATGAGACATACAAAACTGAGCCGGGAGACTTGGAGTCGAGCCATTTGGTGCAGTCTATTTCAAAGAGCATGCTCTTTGAGACATGGATTTTGGTGAACTCGGTGGAAAAATTAACGGGCCCAATTGCATATGTTGGCTGTTTTTGGTTCAGGGCTGATAGAGTGTGGGATTCTAGTTCTTGCACTGTGTTGTGTAAGATGAAATCTGCCTTCTTAACCTCCTCAAATGCACCGAAAATAATCTTGTGAACGATTGTTGTATCAGCTTCTTGAAGATGCGGCATCAAGTCCTTGGTATTGATCGACTCAACTCCAGGAATGTAATTTATGTTGTGCTGATGATTGTCTGATAAATCATTGAAGACAGTTTTAAGTCATACAAAAAGCAAGAGATAAGAGGGAGGAGGGAGGAGGGAGGAGGGAGGAGGAAACACATACCTGTCGGTGGAAAATGACCATTTTCTCTTAGAAGGTCCAAGTAATAACTAATAGCAAACACTAAGGCTGGCTCTGTCCAGAAAGAGACATTTAATAGGTTGTACTTCTTGGCAATTGTTCCAGGCCATGAGTAAACAGTATCAGCAACCAAGAATGGGAACAATGATGGATCAGACGACTCGATTATTTTGCTTACAAATTCATCAACATGAGATGGAAAATCATGCAGCATAAACTCCCAGTACTCGTCGACGTTATGACTTCTGTCGAATTCTAGAGGAAAACCGTCAGAGATCGTGGTGTAACGAATGTCAAGACCAGATTTACGAGCTTCGGAGAAGATATCGACTTCACTACTACTACTACTTGTGCTGTTGTAATTTTGGTGGGATTTTGATATTAGATGGTGAGCATATTCAGTATGAACAAAAGTGATGGTAAAGCCCTTTGAAGCTAGCTTGATTGCTAGATGGACAAATGGGTTGAGATGACCTTGGTAAGGGACTGCAATCATGATAGCATGTGGCTTCATTACAAGCTTCTCCCCCATTTTTTCTCTTAATTATCAAACTGAAGATAGGCTGACTGATCTCCTAAGTTCCCTAAAATTGTTATAGCTTGGTGATTATAAGTTATCCAATAAAATAATCGAAATCCAAAATAAAGATAAGAAAAGATATGGAAATCTTGACGTTTAATTATTGGACATCCATGGACGTCACATTCTTCAGGGTCGGCCCGGCCCGGTTTGAAGTACTGGATGATTGATTAGGTGGATTGATTACGAGGGAATAACGTAATTCAACCACTTGACCCACATTTATAGTACAAATATAACGGTTAAAATATATTTATTTCTCTTGAATGTTACATTTCATTGGCCAACTTATATGGGTAAAACACATGGAAATTAAATTAAATGGAGAAAATCACTAATAATATAAAACAAGACCAAAATCTACTCTGATATTATGTTAAATTTGATGAATAAAATGAAGATAGAACAAGAAGAAGAATACAAGAAAATTTCGTGGTTAGACCACTCAACTACAAATGCCAAAACGGCTGAAATATATATTCATTCTCTCTTGAATGTTACATTATTTTAGCTATTTATTTTGTATAGGTGAAACAGATATGTTGACTAAATTAAATGGAGGAAATCAGTCCAATCATATTATCACAATAGATAATAGGCAATCATAAAATTATGATTTAATTTGATATGATTTTTCATAATTTTAATCTTTAAAGATGATGGTCTTTCTCTTTATTTAGCCCTTATATACATTTGGGTGTGACGTTCGTATTAATTTTTTTCAATTTGAACCCACTTATAGCACAATAAGAAACCCCAAAGGAGAACCCAGGCACGTTACGCTCCTACCATTTAGAAGATTCGAAATCATAATTTTCTTATTTTTTTCTTCACATATACAGCACTGTATTATTTCGTACATTATTTGAAAAAGACATTTATGTCAAATTGTTAAAGGTATGCTTTTAGATTAAATTTTTTATACCATTAGACTACTCTCTAATTTAATGGATGGACATTTTAGCCTCCCTAATCCTATGATGTAAAGAGTTCTCAAATGTAATTTGATGAAAATAATTACATTTTGAAATGCAACAAAAAAAGGACCATAAGGGAATTTCGATGTTTACACGGAAGTGACTTCATATAATATAACAACAAAAGGAATAATCCAAATATATTTCAAATTTAGTCTCGATAGCTGTCATGGATACTTGAAAAATAATCTATTTAATTTTAATATACCTCCTCAAACCTACTCTTGTTCATATATGTAGATGTTTCCTAAATATCCAAATGTTGAAGATTGAAGAGATCAACGTTCATACATGAATTCATTTATTACAATTTCTTTCATCAAATTAATTAATCTCAACCCTAGCTTGGTTGCTTATTTTAACTATAGATGAAAAATAAAGATTTAAATTTCAACTCAATTTTAGAAATAGAGAAGATTTTTCATCAATGTTAGTAGCTTTTGGGGTCTGTATGTAGTATAACTATCGTATGTTCTTTTTATGTTTGGATTTGTTCGATTATCATAAATAATATTTATGATATAACAATTATATGGTATACTTACTATATGAATGAAAGAAAAATATCTTATTATATAAAAAATAAAATATTTAAATAATAAATTTATATCAAATATATATATACACAAATTTAGCATCAACATTCCGTTCATCGTTTGTCAAGGCTAACAAGAAACAGGGGCATAACATAACTCAGGCCTGACCACGTACGCTTGGGCCCACATAACACAAGTTTTAAAGCCCCACATAATTTCGTCATGTTTTCCATTGATTCGATCTATTGACTCCGGGGCCCAAATGCAAAGAGCAAAATGGAAGTTACATTGAGGGCTTGTGGCATTAACTTTAGCCCTCAAATCCTTAAGAAATTGATCAAAATTTCTCTGCGTCGATCCATCTTCAGCCAATGCCTTATGCACTATAGTCCTGATTTTCTTGATCTCATGCCTCAAGCCATTAGACATTTCTCCACTCATCAACTGCTTAATCTTATCAGCAACTTCTTTCCTATCAACAGATGTCCCATCACAGAGGTTAATCCCAATCTTCCAATCATCGACCACTAGTTTCCTGTTAGTAGGCTGATCGCCAAAAAATGGGGAACATATCATTGGAACGCCGCACCATATGCTCTCCAATATCGAATTCCACCCACAATGTGTTAGGAATCCTCCAATTGCTGGATTTGAAATCACTACATTTTGATTACACCATGAAACGATCAGCCCTGGATCTCTCATGTCATTCTTGTGCTCATCAGGCAAAACATCTGCATCTTCACGAAGCACCCAAACAAAGTTTACTTCACTGAGGAGAAGCCCATGAGCTATTTCCTCAGTAAGCTGCTTGTTACTCTGAGCAAGACTGCCAAACGAGACGTACAAAACTGAGCCAGGAGGCTTGGAGTTCAGCCATTCTGTGCAATCTGTTTCGGACCTTAGGCTCTTGGGAACAACAGTTTTGGTGAAATCAGTGGAAAAGTTTATAGGACCAATTGCATAAGTTGGCTGCTTTTGGTTTAGAGCTAATACTGTTTCGTGTTCAAGTTCATTCACCGTATTAATTAAGATGAAATCTGCATACTGCACCTGCTCAAATGCGTCGATCACAATCTGGTGGATAATTGTTGTGATGTCCTCATCCTTAAGATAGGACATCAAGTCTTTTGATTTAATGGAGTGAACCCCTGGTATAAAATCTATCACTTTCCCCAGATTACCTGATGATCGAGCAAAACAGTCATATCCAATTCAGTGATTGTAAATGTTATATGGATGCAGACTTCATAAAATTTCACTTCATAATGACTAATTCACAGTGAAAGGAAGAATTGGTGTCACATACCTTTGGATGGGAAATGACCATTTTCTCTCAGGAGATCCAAGTGATAGTACAAGGAAATACTAGTGCTGGTTCTGTCCAGAACGAGACGTTCAAGATGTAATATTTCTTAGCAATAATTGCAGGCCATGAATAGAAAGTGTCATCAATCAAGAAAGGGACCAAAGATGCATCATCAAACTGGATTATATTTCCAACTAATTCATCCACACGAGATGGAAAATTGCATAAAATAGTTTCCCAGTACTCCTTAAAGTTCAGAATCCTGTCATAATCCGGGGAAAGCCATCATAAACCGTCGTGTAATGTATGTCAAGACCCGATTTACGTGCTCCGGAGAAGAAATCAACCTCTTCAACAGTGCCATCGTGGTGGGCTTTGGACAACATGTGGTGAATGAATTCAGTGTGGACAAAAGTGATGGTGCAGCCATTTGAAGCAAGCTTGAGAGCCAGATTGCTGAATGGGGTAATATGACCTTGGAGTGAGAATGCTACGATGATAGCATGAAGCTTTCTCTCAGCCATTTCTCAATTTTCTTTCTGATAAGAGTAAAAATATGGGAACACATAATATTGTCTGCAACAATGGAGCTAGTCTATAGGCTACATAGATGATAGTGATTGATGGTTTGTTTAGTACATGACCAGCTCCAAGACGGCATCCTTTGTGACGGTGATAATAAAAACATGAAGAAGAGACGAGGAAAACAGAACATTCATCAAGGAATATTAAACACAAATACCCAAGAAACAAAAATTAGGTTCTCACTGCAATCCTGTCTGCTTGGATTTATGGAAAAATGGAGGCCAAGAACATGTTTGTTACTGTTTTGGCAGCTCTAAGATGCATCTTTGAAGCTGCCGAACATTATTAAAATTGTACACATATACAATCACAAACTTCCGAATTCCAAGCTTTGTGGGACTTAATGGCAATTCAGTAGTTTTAGTCATACTTAATGTATTTTGAACTATCTAAAGCACATAGCATTAACTTTATCCATAGTTCAAAGTAAGTAGAACCTAAATTTTAATTGTTGGGATTTAAAAAAAAATAAAATATTGTAGCCAGACAAAGAGTGACGGTAATTTTCACTTTCTATGTATATCCTGCATAATTCACATTGTATTGCAGTGTATCTTGGTGTGACAGACGAGGATGTGTCTATCCGACAATCAACTTTTACTCAATATTAGTCTGATCCAATCCTGCTGATTAAGCTCAAATTCAACTAAACAAACCTTTTTTTTTTCTTGAAATTATTTAACTAAACAACTTTTTCAGCGTATTATGGCCAGGGCTATATCTTTTAACCTCTTAATTTCTGACTTTTGAAATTAATATATTAAAAAAATACATGTATGCTTTGTTCAATAATCATTGCTATAAGTGAGATTTTCTTCTTCAAAATTTTAAAACTACATGGAAAGTTAATTATCTAAATTTATGTAGTAGTTCATGTTAGCAGCAAAGCAATTTTCCAAGGTTAGTAATAATGAGAAAAAAATAAAAACTACGTGCAACTTTTTTGATAAAGATAGATGCCAAGACAGACTAATGTTCATAACTACTTTAAGACGACACTGATTATTTCAATTTTAGGTTTTCTTATTTCCTTAATATATGAACAAAATTATACTTTACCAATTTTGCATGTTAATATTTTGCCCTTTAAAGTAAAGCATTCAAGTTTTAGGTTATAATGTTCACTTGAATAGTACTTAAATGGTGTTCTGAATCACAATTATACATTTTATTTTATAATTTTATCATCATATATACAGTTATAAATTCATTTAAATATCACCTATAGCATGATTTTTTTCCCACTATTTTTCTTGGTGCAAAAGGGTTGAGCTTTATATATATCATAGTTAGTTAAACAAGGATCGAAAAAATTAGGTATTTAATATTTAATACATAAAAGTATTATGATTTTTTGTTAAAATATAAATTTAAAATAATTGTTCGAAAGCAAAAACACAACTGATTTTTTATTACTTTTATAAAATTGTGTTTGTACTTATTTTTAAATTATACAAAATAAGTTTTTATATTATTTAATTTATAATTATGACATAATTTAAAGATAACTATTTAAAAATAATTAGTAAATTCATAAATTAATATAATTTTATTTTTTATTGTAAGTGACTTTTATTTTTTTTTGATTATATTTAAATATTATTAATATTTATTAAAATAAAATATTTTTTGTCAAATATTATACGAGTAAATATAGTAAGCATATTAAATATTTTATTATAAAAATATAGAGTATTAATTAACGATTCAAAATACATATGAAAAAATAAAATTATTTTTCAAATATATATATATATATATAATATACTTATATAATAAGAATTTTAATTAATTGAATGGTTTAGATTCAGCCTACATTCAGCCTGGATTCGACCACGAATCTTTCTTTCTATTTGCCCATCGTGTTAAAGGGCCCCAATTTGTACGCTAACAGGGAACAGGGGAAAAACATAACCCGGACCTGACTATACGCTTGGTCCTCATATACACAATTTTTGAAAACAGTTTACGACATCCACTTGGATGTTGATTAGATTGAGAAGGGGACTAAATTTATTTAAATTCGTTAATATTTTTTTATATTTTATAATATATTTTTAAAATTTATTAAATATTAAATATTATTTTAAAAATAATTTATTGAAGTATTTGGATAAAATAAGATTATCGAGTCTTTAATATATTAGTAATAATAAATTTATAATTAAAATTATTAAAATTAAAAGAGTTCAATAAAATAAGATTTTATTTTGAAAATAAGTTGGGTTAAATTTTATAAAGTCTAAAAAATATTTTTTAATTTTTATAAACTCTTTTAAAAAAAACAACTAAACACTTTTTAATAACTTATACAATGTTTTGAAAATTTTATAATTTCACCAAAATACCCTAATCAGTATTATGAATAACTAAATTCCATTGCTTTCTAAAACATCATGGTAAAGCAAAATCCAAAGATACAATAAAATTCTAAAGAATTTTCCTAATTTAGCGCCACACACTCCATATTTTCCATTGATCGGAGCTTAATTTCAATTGACTCGGGCCCGAATGCAAAAAGTAAAATGGAAGTTACATCTGACTAACTGGTAGATATATCCTGGCTTGTAGAATTAACTTTAGCCCTCAATTCCTTAAGAAATTGACCAAAATTTCTCTGCGTCGATCCATCTTCAGCCAATGCCTTGTGCACTATAGCCCTGATTTTCTTGATCTCATGCCTCAAGCCATTCGACGTTTCTCCACTCATCAACTGCTTAATCTTCTCAGCAACTTCTTTCCTATCAACAGATGTCCCATCACAAAGATTAATCCCAATCTTCCAATCATCAACCACTAGTTTCCTGTTAGTAGGCTGATCAGCAAAAAAATGGGAAACATATCATTGGAACGCCACACCATATGCTCTCCAATATTGAATTCCACCCACAATGTGTTACGAATCCTCCAATTGCTGGATTTGAGATCACTACATTTTGATTACACCATGAAACGATCAGCCCTGGATCTTTCATGTCATTCTTGAACTCATCAGGCAAAACATCTGTGTCTTCCCGTAGCACCCAAACAAAGTTTACTTCACTAAGGAGAAGCCCATAAGCTATTTCCTCAGCAAGCTGCTTGTTACACTGAGCAAGACTGCCAAACGAGACGTACAGGACTGAGCCAGGAGGCTTGGAATTCAACCATTCTGTGCAATCTGTTTCGGACCATAGGCTCTTGGGAACAACAGTTTTGGTGAAATCAGTGGAAAAGTTTATAGGGCCAACTGCATAAGCTGGCTGCTTTTGGTTTAGAGCTAATACTGTTTGGTGTTCAAGTTCATTCACCGTGTTGATTAAGATGAAATCTGCATACTTCACCTGCTCAAATGCCTTGATCACAATCTGGTGGGTAATTGTTGTTATGTCCACATCCTGAAGATAGGACATCAAGTCCTTTGATTTAATGGACTGAACCCCTGGTATAAAATCTATCAGATCCCCCTGATTACCTGATGATCAAGAAAAACAGAGTCATCTCCAATACATGATTGTACAAATTCGCTTAATGAAAAGTGTTGCATAGGTGAAAGCTCCATAAGTTTCACTTCATAATGACTAATTCTAAGTGAAAGGAAGAATTGGGGGCACATACCTTTGGATGGGAAATGACCATTTTCTCTCAGGAGATCCAAGTGATAGTCTATGGAAAATACTAGAGCTGGTTCTGTCCAGAACGAAACGTTCAAGATGTTATATTTCTTAGCAATAGTTGCAGGCCACGAATAGAAAGTGTCAGCAATCAAGAAAGGGACCAAAGATGCATCATCAAACTGGATTATCTTTCCAACTAATTCATCCACACGAGATGGAAAATCGCGTAAAATAGTTCCCAGTACTCCTTAAAGTTGAGAATCCTGTCATAATCCGGGGGAAAGCCATCATAAATTGTGGTGTAACGTATGTCGAGACCCGATTTGCGTGCTTTAGAGAAGAAATCAATCTCTTCAACACTGCCGTCGTGGTGGGCTTTGGACAACATGTGGTGAATGAATTCAGTGTGGACAAAAGTGATGGTGCAGCCATTTGAAGCAAGCTTGAGAGCCAGATTGATGAACGGGGTAACATGACCCTGGTATGAGAATGCAATCATGATAGCATGAAGCTTTCTCTCAGCCATTTTCTCAATTTTCCTCCTGATAAGATTAAAAAAATGGGAAAATATTATATTGTATGCATTGATGGAGCAAGTCTATATAGATAGATGATAGTGATGCGTGGTTGGTTTAGTACACGACCAACTCCAAGACGGCATCCTTTGAGAAGATGATAATAAAAACATAAAGAATAGACGATGAAAACCGAACATTCATCAAGGAATATTAAACATAAGTGCCGAAGAATACAAATATTAGGTTCTCACTGCATTCCACTCTGCTTGGATTTCTGGAAAATGGAGGCAACGAAACATGAGAAATGGATTAATTAGTACCAGAAATATGTGTTATTAGGTAGTATTGTCATTCGTCTCCCTTTTTTTGCAGAACCGTATGCGTTTGTTACTGTTTTGGCAGCTTTGAACAGGCATATTTGAAGCTGCCGAACAATTTTAACACATATAAGGTCCTACTAAAGCATGTTAAAAATGTATACAGATACAGTCACAAACTTCCGAATTCCAAGCTTTGTGGGACCTAAAAGGCAATTTTGATTGTTTTTTCTCAAACTTAATATATTCTGAGGTATCTAAAGCTCATAGGTCAAAGTATGAAGAACTTAAATTTTAATAGATGGGATTGAAAAAAACAAAAAATATTGCAGCCGGACACAAGAGTGACAGAAATTTTCACTTTCTATGTATACCCTGCATAATTAACATATATTGCAGTCTTTCCGGGTGTTACCGACTAGGATCTGTATGAAAGTCTACTTTTACTTGTTATTAGTTGTGATTCAGGCACTCATAACCCAACCCTACTAATCAAGCGTTTTAATTAATCCCAAATCAAACTAAACAAAACTTAATTATTTTTATTTTTCTTGGAAAATATAAATTTACGTATTCATTACAATACCTATTGGAACCATAGTTGTTCCAAGCACACGCCACGTTTTTATTAATATATATTAAAAATTCTCCATATACTTTTTGTTCATTAATCATTTCTATAAGTGAATTTTTTTTCTTCAAAATT
Organism: Paulownia fortunei; assembly: GCA_019321725.1. NCBI lineage: Eukaryota > Viridiplantae > Streptophyta > Magnoliopsida > Lamiales > Paulowniaceae > Paulownia > Paulownia fortunei. The sequence continues at coordinate 1,355,950 of JAGSPU010000056.1, read as the reverse complement.
TCATAACTACATGGAAAATTATGTTATCTAAATTTATATGGTAGGTCATGTTAGCAGCAACACAAAGTTTTCCAAGGTTAATAATATGAGAAAAACCTTTAGATCATGGCGTCAGGAAAACTTTTGTATTTTATAAAGTGGAATCTTATTTTATTTTATTTTTTAAAATTATAAAATTTTATTTTAGAACGTATGGAAAAGAAATAACAGCAGCAAATTTATACTGGAGGGAGTATTACAGTAAAATATAGCTTTGCGGTGGAGTTCAATGATATCCGGGAACAAAAGGGGAATAATTAACTATGATAGGACCGAACAACTTTTTTTTTCTTTTGAGTGGTTGCTAACTGCAATTAAAATCCATAATTTTATATATAAATTATTTAATAATAAATTATCGATCACAATTGTAAAAATAGACAAATACCAACACGTATCCTAGAATTCAAATCCATGATTTCAAAATCTTAGCCTTAGCATAAGAATGAAAAAATTTCTTTTAACTTAGTGGAAGGATGGAAAAAAGTGTTAATCACGAGAGAAATGAACCGAGATGACGAAAAACAAAAGGTTTGGACTATGAAAGCTTTGCAGACTCATCTCCTTTCTCTCCACTCGTTTAGATGAAAAAAATTATTCTCTCTCTCTTCCAGAAAATAGTTAATTAATATATAATTACATATAAATTTTATATTTATAAAATACAAACAATTATATTATTCCATAATGAATATTTTATCATGAAGCTTCAACCTTAACATTGCGCAAAATCTTTTGGCTTTTTCTGCCCTCTCTTAAGAAGCCAACGATGCTTTGCAAGTAAAAGGTTGCATAACATTCATCACTAGTTCAACTACATTTTCTTACATCTTCTGAGTATTTCATCCGACACATCCTGAACAAAACAATCAAAATTTTTCTCAGAAGATCCATCCTCAGTTAATGCATTTTGCAGTGTCTCTCTCACTTTCTTGATTTCCTGCCTCAACTCATCTGACCTTTCCCCACTCATCAAAATCCCTATCTTTTCTGCAACTTCCTCCCTTGTAATGGATGCTCCATCACACAGATTCATTCCAACTCTCCAATCATCGACCACCAATTTCCTATTGGTGATTTGATCAGTAAATAAGGGATAACAAATCATTGGAACACCACACCATATACTTTCCAGTATCGAATTCCACCCGCAATGAGTTAAGAATCCTCAATCGCCGGGTTCAACAGCACCTGATTTTGAGTGCACCATGGACAATTAGCCCTCTATCTCTCGTACTATCTTCAAATCCTTCAGGCAAAATTCCATCATCATCAGAATCACTAATCCTGGCCGAAGAACCCAGATAAATTTACTTGACTGAGTAAAAGCCCGCCCGCAATTTCAAGAATTACAGTTTTATCAGTCTTTGCAAGGCTACCAAACGAAACATACAAAACTGATCCAGGAGGCTTGGAATTCAGCCATTCCGTGGAGTTGAATTCTGCAACAGGCTTCTAGGAATAGAGTTCCTTGAGAAGTCCGCCGGGAAAAGGGACCGATTGCATAAAATGGCTGCTTTTGCTGTAGAGCTGATATGGTTTCTGCTTCCAGTTCTTGCACCGTGTTGCACAAAATGAAATCTGCGCTTTTCACTGCATCAAATGCCCGGAAAATTACCTTGTGTATCAGCTTCAATTCTGAATCCTGGAAATATGACATGAAGTCTTTTGTATTGATCAAACTGGACTCCAGGTACGTAATCCACGTTTTCCTGTCGACCATTAACAGGAACATGGCCATATTCTCTCAGAAGTTCCAAGTGATAATACAACGAGAATACCAATGCTGGCTCGGTCCAGAAAGAGACATTCACCAAACCATACTTCTTGGAAATTCTTGCTGGCCAAACACAGAAAGTATCAGCAATCAAGAAGTAATTAGAAGCGAAGGTGAATGGGACTGCGTTATTTTTCCCACTAGTTCATCTACTTTATCTGGAAACCTATACAAAAAAGACTCCAACAAAGGTCAAAATTGGCGGACCGATCGAAATCAACAGGGAAGCCATCACTGATTGTTGTGTAACGGATGTCGAGGCCGGAACTCCGAGCTTGGGCAAAGATGTCAATATCTGTGGTGGTGGTTGTACTGAGATTTGGAAATCTGGTGATGAATGAATTCAAGGTGGGCAAAGGTGATGGAGAAGCCCTTTGAGGCAAGCTTTGTGGCTAGATTCACAAAAGGGATTATGTGGCCTTGTAGGTGAAACGATATCATTATGGCATGCGGCTTCTGGTTTTTGTTGCTCGCCATTTTGAGGATTATGCTACAAGAATATGCTAAATAATAATGTGTGGAGTAGATTGAGAGTTGTAGACATGTATCAATATTAAATATTTCTACTGGGTTTGGATTTCCTTATATTTTCCATGTTTGGTAGGTGGATGAGGGTAGATGGGAGCCGAAGTACAGGAGAAATTGTTATCCTTTAAGGTATGGCTTGAATGTCCAAGGCTTATAAACCAATGAGAAAGGTTGAACTAGAAAAGTCGCATGCCTTTCGTTTTCCCGAGCATATTTTTATTTATTTGACAGATTTGAATCTGTCGACTTCAATATTAAGACAAACAACTAAGGGAGTGGAGTGTTGAATTTCCATTCAAACCTATTTGTGAAGACCGAGGCATCCTTTGGATGACGTGCATTTATAGATTTATAATAGAATTAAATTATAGCTTTGGTCAATGCTCACTCGGGCACGCCACATGTTTCACTTCTATATATTTTTTGTTTTTTGTTTTTTGACTTTACTAAATAAAAAATAATCAAATCTAGATTTTTCTCAAAAAAAAAAAAAAAAAAATCTGATTGAATTTTTTTACTAAATAAAAATAAAAAATCTGATTAAATTTGTTTTACTAAATCAAAATAATCGAATTCTAAATCTGATTGAATTTGTTTTACTAAATAAAAAAATAACCTAATTCTAAATCTGATTCAATTTTTTTTTACTAAATCAAAATAAAAAATCAAATTCAATTTGTTTTGCTAAATTAAAATAATGAAAAAAAAATCTAATTCATTTTGTTTACTAAATCAAATAACCAAAATTTAATTGCACAATTCAACCACAAAATTTTTCAAAAATTTTGAAAATTTTAAATTCAATAAGAAAGTGGGACAAATGACAAAAGTTAAACACTGCGACCAAACTTGGAAGTAAATATGACTGAGCATGGCTCAATCCGAGTCAAACTCAATCCATAATTGATTCTGAATCAATTGGTCAAAATTCGTTAATAATAGATCAGTGAGTTCATGGATTGAACCGGTTAGCGCCTACCCATGATCAAATCTACTTCAAAGTACCTTATCCGAGTTCCCCTACCTATGATCAAATCTACCTCAAAATACATTATATGGGTTCACCTACCCGTTATCAAATCTACCTCAAAGTACATTATACTAAAATACGTCAAAACCGATTCAGCTCCCTGCTTCTGACTTTTGCATGCCAAATTCAAATCAAAATATAATGTTTTTACTTATATCTTGTATATAAATTTTAATTTATTCAATATATTTTTTGGATATCTCATTTCTCAATGCACCTATCATTTCCCAGTTTTCCTGTCTCCTTTTTTTTAATAAGCTATTACAACACAACATAAATAATTATTTTGTGTCATCACTCGGATAATTATCATAAATTTTTTTATTATTAATATAGAACTAACTCCATGAATTAACACTACTAAAATTATATTGAAATGATAAATGATATCGAATTTGACATTAATTGAAAATATAGCCAAATGTATTTCCAACAATTTAAATTTTTAAAAATAAATTTTCCAAACATTTTCATTTTAAACAAAAATCGAACCAAACAGAGCCTCCCCTTTCTCTTTCCCTAAAAATATTATGGAATGTTTGATTTTGTTTTGGATGTTTCGAAAAAGGTGCTTTGGAGATGTAATTTGAAAATAAAAATAATTTTTGGTTTGTTTTGGATGAGATATTTTTTACTGTAATTGTTATGTCTTATAAGTTTTTTTCTAGTTAATAGTATCACATTAATTTTTTGTAATATTATATATTATATTTTTGAATGTAAAGAAAAAAAGATTTATATTTATGATAATATAAAAATTGAATAATGTAATCATATTTTTTTATAATGAACCCCACTTTATTCTGAAAAAGGAAAGAATTTATTTTAGGAGAATAATGAAACACACCAAATTTTTTCCAGCAGAAAGAGAATTGTTCTGGCGTATTGAATCCAAACTTTGCCTTAGCAACTTAGTTTGAAAAAGAAAAACATTAAAAATTACGTCGCATCAGGTTTATAGATTAATTTACATCCTCCCCTTCACACATTAACAAGCACATCACAAACTGAATTCCCTGAAACTGGGATTGTTAATTGCTTGGGACAACGAAAAATGAATTCAGGTGAATTTTGAATTAATTAAAAAATATATAAGTTTTTTTTGAAAGTTTTAGAAATTTTTTGGGTTGCTTGAGTTGAATATTGATGTATGATAAGAGGAAAATAGAAATGGGTTTGATTTGTAAGCGAATTCCATTATACGCAGCTCAAAGTCAGAAAATTAAGATTGAGAAGTGATATTGAATTCTTTTCCTAATAAGAGTAGAAAAAAAGATGTTTATAAACTTTTGAGGGGCAAAATTTTTAAATTTAATTATTTTACATATAAAATTAATGTTTTAAAAATTTTATAAAATTGAAAGGGGTTGATTGCCTTGTCGGCCCCTAACTACATCCCTTACACGACCTAAATATTAAGAGAATGTTTGAAAATTCATTTTAAATGAACTTTTGGATATAAAAATTTATTTGTAAAAAATATATATTTGATAATTATTTTTGAATGAAAAAATTATGATTTTTTAATTTCTTTTCTTACACTTTTACTAAATGGATGTTAAAGTACATTTTTACCAAATATTTCATAATACTGATAAGTAATTTTTTAAAAAAATTATATTAAAAAAAATTAATTTCAAAAATACTTTCAAATATGCACTAAATAAATTTGTCAAAAAGTATGAAACAACTGCTAATTCAGCCCATTGAATTTTATTATTGGAGAAGCACTAAATTGTTTGCTTACAAAGATTTACTGCTCTGGGAGCCCAAACATGAGCCCTCGATTGATCTTGTACTTCAAAAGCCGGCCCTGCTTTTTTATTCATTTGAGCCTTTATGTCCTCAATAAGTAGCTTAAAGTTTTTCTCAGATGACCCAGCAATTGTCAATGCATTCTCCAAGGTCCTACTCACCTCCTTTATTGCATTCCTCAACTCCACAGAAGTTTTCCCACTCATCAAATATGTGATCTTTTCTTCGACTTCCTCCCGAGTGATCGATGGCCGATCGCAAAGATTAATTCCGATCTTCCAGTCGTTTACCACTAATTTACGATTAGTGAATTGATCAGTGAACAAAGGAAAACATATTAAAGGAACCCTACACCATATGCTTTCCAGTACCGAATTCCATCCACAATGTGATAAAAACCCTCCAATTGCAGGATGTGAAATCACCTTAATTTGGCTGCACCACTGCACAATCAACCCTCTGCCTTTCATGCTATTTTCAAATCCAACAGGCAAAAAATTAGCCTCGCCCGAGTTCACAACATCGGGCCTGATCACCCACACGAAATTTACCCCACTCATTAATAGCCCATGGGCTATCTCCCAAATGTCTTCTTTACTAGTGGTGTGAGCATGGCTACCAAATGAGATGTACAAAACGGACCCGTTGGGCTTCCTATCGAGCCAGGGGGTGCAGTCAGATTCGGACCATAAACTCGTAGCCACTGTCTGGTTAGTGAAGCCCGAGACAATTGGCCCAATTGCGTAGGTGGGCTGTTTCCTGTGAAGCGCCGAAAGTGTATCGAATTCAAGCTCTTGAACTGTGTTACAAATAATGATATCAGCTTTTTTAACATCCTCAAAAGCCCTGTAAATCACACGATGCACCACTGTCCATATGTCGTCAGCCTGGAGGTAGGATGTGAGGTCCGTTGGTTTAATTGTTCCCACTCCGGGTATGTAATCTATGATGTCCTTCCGTTTCTCTGACAGAAATAGCAAATGCATTTGTTAACGTATATACAAATTTTATTTCGACACAATCGGATTAACGTAGTTTTTCTGAGATACACGATGTATTATATACTCTGTTTCTGTCTCTCATTTACTTTGATCAGTTTGTATGATCTTCGCACTTAAAATTATTAATCCCAGATGACATAATTCGTTTTACAAAATGAATTGAGTAGTGATTTAGAAGGGAAAAAATTGGTATTTACCTTTGGAACCAAAATGGCCATTTTTCTTGAGGAGATCCAGGTGGTAATACAAAGACAAAACCAAAGCAGGTTCCGTCCAAAACGAGACACTAACCAAATTATGCTTCGCGGCAATGGCCGAAGCCCAAACGTAAAACGTATCAGCTATCAAGCACGTAACAGGCGGATCAGAGCCAGCCAAATTCGCCACCAGTTCGTCCACATGAGTAGAGAAAACGTTAATCAAACCCTCCACAAACTGGTCGTGATTCAGAGACCGATCAAACCCGAGCGGGAACCCGTCGGAAACCGTGGCGTAGCGAATGTCGAGCCCAGAATCCCGAGCTAGGGCGAAAATGTCGGCGCCGTTAGTCCCCGATTGTGCCCTGGAAATACGGCAATGCACGGATTGAGTGTTGACGAAGGTGATGGTGAAGCCCTGGGACGCCAGTTTCATGGCGAGGTATACGAATGGATTGATGTGTCCTTGGTATGGGTATGGGATCATGATCGCATGAGGCTTCCGCTGAGTGCCTGCCATTGTTTTCTTATTCTCTGTTTGTTTTTGTTTCTGGCGGAAGAGCTTAGTTTAGATTTGAGGTTGAAAGGGAAACGGTTTCAATTATGGACAATTAATTGGGCTGTATGGTGTGTATACCTGAGGAGGTATGTCGGTGTCTCCGTCTCACATATATCGGGGAAAAAAAAGGAAGAAAATAAGGTAGTTGTAGTTTTAATGGTCATTGCTAGCACGCTCTGGATTCTCTATTTTGTACTGATTATTGCAATTAAAGATAAAATATCAATTATATAGAGAATTCAAACTGTTTTTAATTATTTTTGTCGGTTCCTAATTAAGAATATTATTTTTAAGTTTAAAAAATATTATTATGGAATAAGAAGAGGTTAAAACACATATAATTCGTCTACATTATCTTTGCCTATATTCTCTTTTTATCTAATATATTTTGAATCTTCTGTATTTAATTTATATTTTATTATAGATACACGCTAAATATATGCGATCCGAAATTAAATATTTATTTAAAAAATATTATTTATATTTATAATATAAAATAAAAAATAAAATACTAATTTACAATAAAAAATTTGAACTGATTTCAATACGGATAAAAAGAGATGATGATCCTATTTGTTTTCCTTAAAGATTAAATCGGAGACAGTATTTGATAATTACCACTATGTCTATGTTTTTTAAAGTGAAGCATTGTGGTATATATATATATATTAATTGTGTGGTTATAATTGAAAACTCTCTCTCTCTCTCTCTCTCTCTCTCTGTGTAATAATATGCTTAGAACAGTAGTTGGTGACTGTTTTTCTTTCTTTCCCCCTTCAATAAATGAATGCAGCAATTGTCAGCGTTCCCATCCTTTTTCATTTAATGCTATAGATTTCGAAAATCGCTTGTGGATCATCACAGTATTAATGGAAAAGTGCACGGAAAAAAGCTCAATTGAGATTGGTCAATTTATAGGTAAGCTGTTCATTTTTTGTAGGAAAGAGGAAAACTTGATGAAATTTTGGTACTATAATTTTGTAATAGAATCATATTGAGGAAGAACTTTAATGAAATCTACTTCATTTTCATTTTTTTTTTTAGTAGAAAGAGTTTATATAAAGTAAAAATATGTATATGATCACATAGAATTATAATCTAAGTAATAAAAGCGAATCGAATTAAATTAAATATTAATATAACATAATCCAAGCTCAAAAACTAAGTTCACAAAATTGATTAAAAATATCTTAAATCTACAAACTCATGAAATCTATTATATATACACCATACCACACAAAATATCTCCTTTCATTATTCATCTACAAATATCACCCTCCATCATCCACATCAATTATGTATTTTATAGTTAAGTTTGATTAATTTGTTTTTATCAAACTTGATTTGATCATAAAAATAAGTTTAGCTCGAATTATCTTTAATCAAATAGAATAAGGACTTAAATTGAGTAACTTGATAATCGTATTGATATTTTATATTATTTCTTTTGCTTAAGTAGAATTTTCAAAATTTATCAACTGAAAAAAGTTGTTTCTACTTAAAATATTATGCATAACAAATTGAAAATAAACGGATTTTCACATAACAATCTAGAGTCGAATTTATGATTTACTATGTATTCATGATGTATTAAAATTAAAATGAATTTATTGAAAAAAAGACATTAATGCTGTTGAAAGATGGGAATCTATAACCAAAATATAGAATATTCTCTTGCTCTCTTCTCTTTTTAGTGTAAAATAATAAAAAGACAGGAACTACAGTAAATAAAGATTTGACCAGAATGCACATGAATAGGTTTTCAGTCCGCCGTCTTTTTTAAGCAACGAAATTTAGAGAGAGTATATATATGAGTGCTTGTGGTTGGAAATCAGAGGAAGAACAAATTGGGCCACCCAACAAGTTACTCGGGCATGATGGGCCACCTTGGAATTGTAAATTAATCGAAAAAACAATATATATATATATATATATATATTGCTTTTCAAATTCATTATCACGAGAGGGTGACAGAATTTTTTTCATAGATACACTTGTGAAGAAAGTTTAATAAATTCAAATTTAAAACAGAGGTTTCAGTTCAATAAAATTCTCGAATTTTTTTTCAAGAAACAATTATTTATAATATTTAATAATGTATCAAAAAATTAAATACTATTCAAGTATAATTAATATTTCAAAATCAAATCTTATTTTTAAAGAAAAAAAACTACTATCAAAATAAATAAATATTTCTATATAGTCTATAATTAATATTTCAAAATCAAATCTTATTTTTAAAGAAAAGAAACTACTATCAAACTAAATAAATATTTCTATATAGTCATATTTTCAATATTTACAGGTTCAAAATATTTTTACTAAACTTTTTTATAAAAATAAAAAAAAGGAATATATATCATATTTTAGGTCCCCAAACCTAGTTAAATCAGGAAATTAAGTAAAAGATACACATTGTGTCCACTATATTCAACTACAAATGATAAAAATAAATTCAGAAGAAAAAAGAGAGGACTCGCTCCTTTTAGGTTTATTTTCCTCTTTTTTTTAAAAAAAATTATATATTTTAAATAAGTCATTTGAATCCTCTTTCAATTTGTATTTTCATGATCCACAATCAAATATTTATTTAAAATAAAATTATATGCACTTAGAGTTATAATAGAAGATTAACATCAATTCAGAATAGAAGAAATGGACTTCAATAAATAAGCTGGCCTGTCATAATTTCTTCTCACTTTCGTGCCTCTCAATTTTGGCTTTCATATCCTCCACGAATTTTTCGAAATTTATGTGGGACGATCCATTACAGGACAATGCATTCTCCAATTTCTTCCTAACTTGTTCAATTTTCTTCCTCAATTCATGAGACGTCTCCGCACTCATTAAGAACTTAATCCTTTCTGCCACTTCATTACCCGAAACAAGTTTTCCTTCGCAAAGATTAATCCCAATTTTCCAATCGTCCACAACTAGCTTCCGATTAGTGGTTTGATCCCCTACCAAAGGAAAACATATCAATGGCACCCCCACCCAAATGCTCTCCAAAATCGAATTCCATCCACAATGGGTCAAGAATCCTCCAACAGCAGGATGGGATATCACTACATTTTGTTTGCACCATGGCACGACCAAACCCCTGTTTCCCACATTTTCTTGACACCCATTTGGCAAAATATCTGTTGCCTCTGAACTCACTATATCAGGCCTCAGCACCCAAATAAAACTGACCCCACTAATCATAAGCCCATTTGCAATCGTCTTGATATCTTCTTTATTGGTATGGGCATAGCTTCCAAACGAAGCATACAAAACTGAGCCCTGAGGCTTGCTGTCGAGCCACCGGCTGCAATCTGATTCAGACCACAGGTTCATTTCCACAGCCCGGTTAGTGAAGTGAGATGGAAATAAGGGCCCAATTGCATATGTGGGCTGCCTTTCTTTCAGCACAGAAATGGCTTCGGGCTCAAGTTCTTCCACAGTGTTACAGATAATGAAATCAGCTTTTTTTGCATATGCAAAGGCTTTGTCGATTATCCGGTGCATAACTTTCGAAGTATCAGTCTCTTGGAGAAATGATACTAGGTCTCTGGGTTCGAGTGCCATCACACCTGGTATGTAATCTATGGTGTCCTTGCGGTTATCTATTCAAAAAATGATTACACTTAATAACTGGGGAAAACTAAGATGAAATAGTTAATGAAATTGCGAACTGAACCGTGAACAAAATTTGGGCAATTATATTTATGGAAACAGGAAAACAATCGAAACAAAAAACAAGAACCAGCCCAAAAAGTATTGCAGGTCACTGGTTAATTTAGCCATCCAAATTAAAGGATGGTACTCTAATTCGAATCTATTGGATTTACACGAGACTGCAATTAAGACTGTATGAATCTCGCCCCCAGTTCTTAACCATCTTCAGCTGAAACACAGAAATACAGAAAGAAAGGAGAAAGGTTTTTGCTCACCTTTTGAACCGTAATGACCATTTTCCTTCAACAAGTCCAGGTGGCTGTACAACATCCAAATTAATGCAGGTTGAGTCCAGAAGGAAACATACACAAGCCCATATTTCCTGGCAACAGCGCAACCCCAGTTTGAAAAAGTGTCGGCTACCAAGCACGTGGGTGGGGATCCGAACCCACCAGCTGCCCTAAAAGCTCATCCACATGGGCCGGGAAAACATGGATCCGGCCCTCCATGAATTGGTCACGGTGCAAAGACCGATCAAAAGTCAACGGAAATCCGTCGCTGATTGTCCTGTAACGAATATCGAGACCCGACTCACGGGCGCCGGCAAATATACCATCATCATCTTCTTTGTTCTTGAGATGTTTTCGTGCTTTTGTGATTTGGTCATGGGTGGAGTGGGTGTTGATGAAGGTGATGATGAAGCCCTTTGATGCGAGCTTTAGGGTTAATTGGATTGAAGGGTTTATGTGACCTTGGAAAGGAGGTGGGCTTATGATGATATGAGGCTTTCTGGTATTTTGTTTCTCTTCCATTTTTGTGTACAGCTTGACGGTAGGGAGGTGCCTGTAAAATTTGATAGCTAGTAGAGAATGAGCTGGCCTCATTTACCCATGTACCTTGTCCTTTTACACTCATCCTTCACCCACATTGTACGTATGCCAACTCATTAATTTATTGTATATTAGCATATAGGTATAGATGAGTTGGATTACGTTCCAAATCCATCTTGGAATCGTTTTAAGTTCATAAAAAAAAAAGTTTTAAGATTAAGAGGATGTTTGATTGATATAATATTTTTTTAAAAATATTTTATAAATTATTTAAAAGTTATAAGATTTTAAAAAGTGTTTAATAATTTTTGTTTGAAATAACTATTAAGATTTAAAAAAAAAATTGTTTGAGAACCTAAAACATTTTTAAAAAAATACCTCAACTTTAATTTATTTTTAAAATAAAATTTTATTTTAACAAACTCTTTTAATTTTGATAATTTTAATTACAAAATTATCATTACTAACATGTTAAAAGACCTAAAGTTTTATTTTATTTAAAAATTTCAATAATTTATTTTTAAAATAAGATTTAATATCTTATAAATTTCAAAAATATTTTATAAAATAGAAACTTATAAATTTTTTAAAAAAAAGTTTAGTCAAACACCCTCTAAGATCAAATGTTGGTTTAGATATATTTAGAGCGAGTTTTGACTCTATAAATGTATTATTGCTAATCTTAGGCATTGTTTGCAAATTTTCTATTTTTAAAGAAGTGCTAAAACTTTTTAAAAAGTGCAAAAAATAATTAAAAAATAAAAGTTGAAAGTGTTTGTAAAATATTATCAAAATATTGGTGAAAAGTAAAATAAGCTAAAAAAGAGTGCTTAGTAAAAAAGTTGTAAAAGTAGGTTCGAATTTTTTTGTGTGTAAAAATCTAAATTGCCATTATTAAAATAATATTTATTAGAAATTTGATCAAATAAATTAAATTAAATTATTTGTACATATAGTATACATAAAATTAATAATTACAATAATAAATATATTATTTACGTGTAATAATTAATATATTTAAATAAGGAATTGATTTAATAATAAATTATTTAAAACAAATTATAAATCAAGTACACTTATTTATATAAAAATATATGTGCATAAATATATATAAATTTATATATTTATATTTATATAATTATATATATTATGTATACATATGAATATATACGTATAATAAATTTATATATTTATATTTATATAATTATATATTAATTATGTATACATATGAATATATACATATAAATATATATATTTATATGTAATTTTATTTAGATATACATAAATATTTAATTAATATATACAATTATAAATTAAAATTTATATATACAAATATAAATATATATTTACATATTAATTTACATATATATATACATACTATTTAATTAATATATACAAATATAAATATTTAATTTATATATAAATATATATTTATATATTAATGTACATATACATATACATCTATATATATATATTTATTTATAATGTTGCTTATTCTTAGTTAAGGGGGTAACCTCTACTGTAGCTGTTAGACGAGGCGATTATGAGCAGTAGTAGTGAGTTGTGAACTAAAAGTAGGGGATACTTGAATACCGTCAACTTAGAACACCTGAAGGATGGTATATCAAAATAAAGAGGTAGCTTCATACTGGAAATAGGGGGACTTTATCAGAGAGGACAATTGCCTTTAGCATTCATTAAATGTGTTTTTCCTCTTTTCAAGCCCCTCCGGGTGGTGAAACAAATCAAAATTTTGGCCGTCATCTATAAGTGATTAGGAATGTGGTCCGAAGTGTCTACCATTCTAAAGAGAATGTGACTATAATAGTCCTTTTAACAAGCTCTTATAGCTCTTAAAAGAACTATAGAAGGCTCAAGAAAGCTACTACATAGGACTAGAAAACACTCTCTAAAACAGCTCAAGTAATATATATATATATATATAGAACCATAATTCCAACCGTAATAATTAACATTGACACAATAAAAGTAAGTGAATTGATCAAGTAGTCGAATTTCAAAGAGAAATCGTTATATTAATTGAAAACATAATGACTATACTTAATAATAAAAATATATGGAAAAGTCCACATAGAATGAAATTTTTTTATTGCAGTCGAAAAAAGAAGAAGTCCCACTCCTATTAACATTGAAATTGGAAGCGGAGCGAGAGGCATTTTATATTTGTATAAAGTATATATTTATATATATATATATATCATATATTTATATAATATATAAATATATACATATTTACTTATATAATTTATTTATATAAATATATATATTCATATGTAAAAAAATATGTTTACACATGTTTCTATTTATATACGAATGAGTCACATGTATATAAATAGTTTTAAAGAATTATTTATCGATTTAACCTACATAATTTAGGCCTTAATGATTTTATCTGTAATTTGCATTACACATATTAAAAATAATAAAGTATTATTTATAGATAAATTATATAACATGTATATATTATTTGTCTATTTATTTATGAATTTAAAAATAAATTTGAACGTGCATTGGTCCTACAAGCCAAAATCTGGTGGACAAAATTCCTCCCAAAATATTTTTCGTTTTCACATAAAAAATATTTTATACTCATTGTAGATAAAATAAAGTCCAAATGGGAGAATCTAGAGAAATTAATAAGATTTAAATTTTTAATTTATATTTTATTTTTGAGAAGATGGGTTAATACCTTAAATTTTAAAATAAAAGTTAAGCATGTCTATATAACATGCCAAAATTCCTTCCAAAACCTTGATTTTAATGGCCACATATATGCTACATGTCATTTTCTCCTAAAACATTATTAATGATATTAAAGTTGTGATGAAATACTATATATGATCCTCCAACTAATAAATTTCCATAAATTCGTGGAGGATGTGAAAGCTGCCTATTTTGAGAGGCACAAAAGTGGGAAGAAAATTATTGTAGGGAAACCGCCCTCTTGCAGAAGGAATCTTTTTGCTGGTCCTATTACCTTTGGTCTTGTGGTTTTTTTTTTTTTAATTATAATTTTATAATATATATATATATATATTATATATACAGATGTAATATGTAATAAAAATATAATACAAAATTAAAATAGAATATTCAAAGATAGATTCTTGAAATAAACCCACATAATTTGGCTAGTTCTACACGTTATGGCATGTGCAATTCAGCTCCATTCATAAGCAGCACAAAATTATAATCCACGAATTTGATGTACAATCGATTTCAAGTAAATAAAGCTAGGCAGCTACATATGTAATATATCTCATAAAACACAACCTCACAGCAAAACAGAAAATGGCCGAGAAGCGCAAGAAACTCCACGCCATCATGATCTCACTCCCATACCAAGGCCATATTAACCCATTTGTCAATCTAGCTCTCAAGATTGCTGCAAAGGGTTTCACCATCACTTTTGTTCATCTTGAATATGTCCACCACAGGTTATCTAAGGCCCACCATAGCAATACAAGTGAAATCGATTTCTTTTCTGAAGCTCGAGAATCAGGTCTTGACATACGTTACTCAACCATCAGTGATGGTTTTCCATTGGAATTTGATCGAGATCTCCAATTTCAGGAGCACTGGGACTCCCTATTTCGTGATTTTCCATCTCGTGTCGATGAATTTGTTGGGAAGATGATCCAATCTGATCCATATTCGGTCCATTTCTTGGTTGCTGACACTGTTTATGCATGGCCTGCAACCATTGCCGAGAAGCACAACCTTGTGAACGTTTCATTCTGGACAGAACCAGCTCTGGTACTTTCTTTAGCTTACCACTGGGATCTTCTAAGAGAAAAGGGTCATGTTCCATGTAAAGGTATGTACCTTCACACACATGTGCATATATATGTAGCTCTCGTAATCAACGAAAATTGTATTTTTCTTGACTATCAGATAACATAGAGGTGGAAATAGATTATGTTCCTGGAGTTCAATCAGTTAGTACAAGGGACTTGATGACATATCTGACAGAAGCGGATAGTATAGTGAGTGAAGCTTTGTTCGCCGCATTTGAGGGAGTGAAGAAGGCAGACTTTATCCTGCATAATACAGTTGATGAATTAGAATCTGAGACACTATCAGCTCTAAACAAATACCAGCCAAATTATGCAGTTGGCCCCATTAATTTTTCCAATATTCTCGACACAAATACTATCAGCAAAAGTTTACGGTCTGAATCAGACTGCACCCACTGGCTAGACTCCAAGTCCCCTGGCTCAGTTTTGTACGTCTCATTTGGGAGCCTTGTTCAGACCAGCAAGCAGGTAATTGAAGAAATAGCTTATGGGCTTCTTCTTAGTGAAGTAAACTTTATCTGGGTGGTTCGAGCAGGTATTGTTGGTTCTGCTGATCCTAATGTTTTACCGGCTGGATTCGAGGATGAAATCAAAGATAGAGGGTTGGTTATTCCATGGTGCAATCAAATTATGGTTCTTTCAAATCCAGCAGTTGGAGGGTTCTGACATATAATGGGTGGAACTCCACAGTGGAGAGCATGTGGTGCGGCGTTCCAATGATTTGTTATCCGATAACGTACGATCAAGTTACTAACAGGAAACTAGTGGTTGATGATTGGAAGATTGGGATTAGTCTTTGTGATGGAACATCTGTTGATAGGAAAGAAGTTGCTGAGAAGATTAAGAGCTTTATGAGTGGAACCATTTTGAAGAGCTTGAGGCAAGAAGCTGAAAAAGTTAAAGAGACATTCCAGAATGCAATAGGAATCGATGGGTCTTCAGAGAGAAATTTTGATCAATTTATAAAGGATTTGAAGAAAAAACTTTGATGCCTCATCTACAAGTGAATAAACAGCCACCAGCCAAGATGTGTTTGTATTTCAGGACGTAATGATTAGATTGCTAGCAATATGTATGTGTATTTTAGGACTCAACTCTTGAAATCAGTTGAGTACATTATCCTCACTCCTGTCTGAACTACTTCCTCTATTCTAAATTATGGTGCACATTTTCATTCTGATATAAAATAAAATTTTATTTTTTCTTTAACAAAAATTCTTTTTCAAAAGTTGTGTTCTAGCAAGAGAGAGAGATAATATAACCATCTGTTGAGAAAGAATTATGGAAAAGTATTTTTGGTGGGTAAATAAAAATGAAAAATGAGATATTTTAAGTGAAATTGAGTTAAACATGATTTTATTGGTTGAAATGGTATAAAATTAAGAAAGTGAGTTTGAAAACATAAAGAGCCCTAAATATGCTACTGTTTTAGAAGGTCATTTTGCTGAAAATAATTCCTGAGATGTCTTAAAGCAGTGGTTTTTTATTTTTTATTGGGCAGTATATTTCGTGCACTAAATTGGCAGTATAGTTCTTTTCTCAAACGATGGAGACTTATTAGAAAGTGCTACATATTTCTAAACTAATTTAGTTCCAGAATGCAAAATTACAATGTAAATTTTAAAGTAAAAAAATGGGCACAATAGAAAAATCTTGAATGATTTTGGCCACAAATTAAGTTGGTGTGGTGGAGAAAACTACTGTCAACTTCTATAAATAGTAGGTGGGTTCTTGTATATGCTAAACCACAAAACCAAGTCAAGAAATATAAGCAATAATGACATATATTCAAAAGTTTTCTACTAGCCTTTCTAATTCCTTGGCCCTTGTACCTTTCAGTCATTCCATCTAAATAACTGAATCACTTTCTATTTGCCTACCATTGATACTTTTCCACTTTCTATATTACTCCAACTAAATACAAATTTTACTATTTTCGTTCTAATTCCATTTCTTCAATTATAAATAAATGCAAAATAAATATGCCATAAAAATATAAAACTATCAAGATCAATGCACTAGTATTTATTATTTCCACCATTTTATGGTCTATTTCCCAAAATTCAGTATTTCCATGGGGCATTATGTCTAACGCACTAATTTTCATCATTTCATAAAAATGCACGAATATTCTTTAATGCAATAATATTCTTCCCATAAAAATTGGTTCAGCTAGATTGGGAACAGAGTTTTAAATATTGGTGAAATCACATCAGTATTTTAATTAAGATGGTAGTAAGGATAAAAATATTTGATTATAGAAACTATATTTTTATTTTAGAAAGGAAATAAGAACATTAAATTTAGAACAAAATGAATTTCCCATAATGTAGCTGACAATATTTTGCGTTTTTATGCAATGAAAGTTACAACCTCATGTCAATCGAATAGTTTCTAAACTAATAAAGTAGATACTTACAATTCAAAATATTTTCAAATTCAACTCTCTTTTTTGATATTTTGAAATCATTAAGTCCAATAACTCAAGTTCACTCAATTATTTTTAATAGAAATAATCTTTTTGCTGTATCTAATGTATATAGTCTTGTCAAATTCATTTTTGCTACTGTTATCTTCGGTCCTTTTCATGAGTTGAAATAATATGGCTACTTGTATCGTTATGTCGATTGCAATTCAGCTCCATCTATGACACCACACAAACATAATCTACAGATTTGATTCTCTCAGTAAACAAATTAAGCTAGCCAATTATATATATCTCATAAAACACAATCTAACAGCAAAAGAGAAAATGGCCGAGAGGCAGAGGAAGCCCCATGCCATTATGGTCTCAGTCCCATACCAAGGACATATTAACCCATTCGTCGATCTAGCTCTCAAGCTTGCTTCTAAGGGCTTTACCGTCACTTTTGCTCATCTTGAATTTATTCACCACAACTTGTCCAAGGCCCACCATAGCAATACAAGTGAAGTCGATTTCTTTTCTGAAGCTCGAGAATCAGGTCTTGACATACGTTACTCGACGATCGGTGATGGTTTTCCTTTGGAATATGATAGAGATCTTCACTTTGAGGAGTATTGGGGTTCCATATTTCGTGATTTTCCAGCTCTTGTGGATGAATTTGTTGGGAAGACAATCCAATCCGATCCATTTCTTGGTTGCTGACACTATTTACGTATGGCCTGCAACCATTGCCGAGAAATTCAACCTTGTGTATGTTTCATTCTGGACGCAACCAGCCTTGGTATTTTCTTTAACTTATCACTGGGAACTTCTAACAGAAAAGGGTCATTTTCCAAGCAAAGGTATGCATACATACATGCAAATACACATTTACGCCTTTTTCCTTAATTTCTAAAAGTACATATATGTATATATTCTTCCTCTCCTATCCATCCAAAATGTGAAAAAACTAATGTGCCCACTAATTAATTCTATATGTCTGAACTGGAGAATTGGACAGTTAATGATTCAAATCTATAATAACAAATTCATTATATTTATTTCTATGCATTTTAAATTATTTAGTAGCAGTTCTCAGTTATCTTTCATTAAATTAATTTTTAAATACAAACTCAATCAGCGTAGTTAGTTTTAACACAAGGGTATTTTTCTTGACAAACAGATAACCTTGAGGAGGAAATAAATTACGTTCCTGGAGTTGAGTCAATAAATACCAGGGACTTCATGCCGTATCTTAAGGAAGCCGGATTAGCAAGTATAGTGCATAAAACTTTGTACCAGGCGTTTGAGGAAGTGAAGAAAGCAGATTTTATCTTACACAACACAGTTGAAGAGTTGGAATCTAAGACACTATCAGCTCTTAACAAAAACCAGCCAAATTATGCAGTTGGCCCTATTAATTTTCCAAAAATCTTGCAACAAATACTGTCAGCAAGAGTTTATGGTCTGAATCAGATTGCAACCGCTGGCTCGAATCTAAGTCCCCTGGCTCAGTGTTGTACGTCTCATTTGGGAGCTTTGTTCATACTAGGAAGCAGGTAATTGAAGAAATAGCTTATGGGCTTCTTTTAGTGAAGTAAAATTTATCTGGGTGGTTCGAGCAGGTATCGTTAGTTCTGGTGATACTAATGTTTTACCTGCTGGATTTGAGGACGAAATTAAAGATAGAGGGTTGATAGTTCCATGGTGCAATCAAATTATGGTTCTTTCAAATCCAGCGGTTGGGGGGTTCTTGACACATTGTGGGTGGAATTCGATATTAGAGAGCATCTGGTGTGGCGTTCCAATGATTTGTTATCCGGTAGCGTTTGATCAACCTACTAACAGGAAACTAGTGGTTGAAGATTGGAAGATTGGGATTAATCTCTGTGATGGAACATCTGTTGATAGGAAAGAAGTTGCTGAGAAGATAAAAAAACTTGATGAGTGGAACTACATCAGAGAGCTTAAGGCAGGAAGCAAATACAGTAAATGCGGCAATGCGGAATGCATTGGAAATTGATGGGTCGTCAGAAAGAAATTTCGATCAATTTATCAAAGATTTGGAGGCAAAAATTCACGCCACTAACTACAAATGTGAATAAAGGTGGACAAGCTAGCGATGCAAGAATTGATCAATAAGATTGTATTGCTATCCATAATTTATATGTATTTTAGGATTCAACTCTTGAAGAAAGTGTTGTCTATTTTAGTTTACCGTGAAGGAATAATATATGTCTGTATTTATATCTACATATAAAAATTTGTTTTGTTACTGCTATGAAATGATATTGTTAAGGTCTTGGTTGGTATATATGGCAAATCAGTTGAAAATTTAGGCTTAAGTTGAAGTACTTCAAAAATAGAAATTGTTGGACTTTTCATATTGTAACATCGAAAATCTTGTGATTTTTATTGTTAAATTAATTAATTATTCGACATGATTTTGTATAGAAAATATGAAAAATTGCAAAATATGATTTTATTGAAAAATTAATTTCGGAAAATTTTGCAAAGATATTTTTGTAATAGAGAAAGGAAAGAGTGGTTACATAAAGATGGAAGAGTTCACAATTCGGAGTTGAATTAAGGTCCTCCTTAGCTAAATCCTAAATCTAATAAATGTAATAGACAAATGCATATATGTACACACAATTCAAACCAAGTAACCAAAGTCAACCTTGAGATGAAATAGAAATATTAAACGTAGAAAGAGAGGGGTGTGATTGTTTGTCCTTTTTTTCATTCATTTTTATTTTGAGAGAAAATAGTAAAAAAAATTATTTTGAGAAAAAAAGAATAAGTTTTGAAAGTGTGATTGAATATGAAATGAAAATATAATAATGACAATTAATTATATATATATATATTTAAAGTATGATTGGATGTGATAATTTTGTTGAAAAAATTTATGAAATATTGTTTGGAAGTGATTTTTTTTTTCTATTTGTTTTTTGATTTTTTAATAAATATTAATTATATTTTAACTTTTACTATTCAATTAGTATTAAGTATATAACTTTATGTACAACTTCTACGTTTGTATTTGTATGTCGTGTGTATCTTATACGTATATAAATATGTACATTAATTTTTATAAAAATATTATAAAATATTTTCTTAATTTAAAAATTATTATTATAAATTAATATCAAATTCTTTTTGTATTCCAATATACATTCATAATCAAAAAATTATTACAATCACATATACAAACTAGGATGTATTATAAAACTTTTTGCATGTGCGTATAAGTAATATATGTGAATACATTCTCAAATATTTTAATTAAATTAGTATCAATACAAATATTAAAAAAAATAAATCATAAATATTAAATATATTAAATATAAAATATTGTTAACAATACAATAATATTATAATATGTAGTTTAATATAAAATAAATTTGTATTGTCAATAGTACAATAATATTCATACATCATGTCTATCTATGTACGTACATAAATATGTATTGTAATATTTATAAAAATATTATAAAATCATTTAGTTAATATCTTTATTTTTTATTTTTATTTTTTAAATAATATTCATAATTATTTTTTATTTATAAAAATAAGAAAAATAATATACTGCTACTTCTAGTTTTTTCTTTAATATATATTGTTAGTTAGATATTGACAACACAAAAAATGGTCCACATTTCAACTCTGCCATAATATTACATATAAATAATGATAAATATATGTTAATATTCTATATATATATATATATATGATTATGCACACACTCTCACTTAATTACATATATTTTTTGTGTACAAATATTTAATTTGGATAATGATTGCACACATATGCATATATATGTTGTCTTGTCTACTCATGAACAGTGGCATTACCGTTGAAGTGAGAGAAAACCAACTTTTTTGGGGGAAGATCTCTGAGGCGTGGATTGGTGAGCCCTAGTGAGATAAGGAAAACAGTACATTTGGAAGGGCTTTATGGAAAAATCCGACAACCAATCAGGACATAATAAAAAAATAAAATAAAATTGGAAGCCATTTTTTCCGGAAAAATCCTACAAGCAAGCACTGCCTTGTCTTACTCTTACCATTAGAACCTAACGATCATTTTTTTTTTCCCCAAAAAGTCCAAGTTGTACTATATAACGTTAAAGTAAAGCAGGTTGATTCCAGAATGCAGAAATTTTCAACTTGCGTATTTCCTTGGCAGTGATCGATCACCGACAAGCTCATCCCAATATGCGCCTGAAAAACATGTGATAATCCCTCCAACAACTGTTAGTGGTACTATGATTGATCAAATATGTGGTAGATGTCATTTTCTGTTAAAAAGCCAACATTGATATTAAAGTTATAATAACATGTTGATATATGGTACTTAAATTGAATTTTTTGAAAAATGAATACCAAATTTACAAGCCCCTACTGAAAAAACCATTTTCCCATCTGGGATTTGTAAGAACAAATCATTTCGTATGTAAATTGAGATCAATCTTTGTAAAGTAAAACTTGTTTCTGAGTAATGAAGTTGTAGAAAGGATTATAAGTTCTTAACGAGTGCAGAGACGTCTCATGAATTGAGGGAGAAAATTGAACAAAGTTAGGAAGAACTTGGAGAATGCATTGGGCAGTGATATATGGATCCTCTGAGCTGATAACTTTCAATAAATTCGAGGAGGATGTGAAAGCTGCCTAATTTGAGAGGGAGAAGAGTGGGAAGAAAATAAATTTATTTAAGCCCATTTAGCCCAAATTTTAGAAATTTTAATTTTATATAAGATAAGTAGAATTGGTGAGATTATTAAAATTATGTGATAATTTAGTTGACAAATGTATGATTGTAATTTTAAGTTATTTGTTTATTTAGTGATAGAAATTTGTCAGAAACTAGTATAAATAGAACTTGTATTTGGAATGTTAAATCATCCAACCAAAAAGAGCAAAACTTCTGAAGAGAATTTAGAGAAATATTTAGTTAGTCTGCTGTATCTCATAATACACAATCTCACAGCAAAACAGAAAATGGCCGAGAGGCAGAGGAAGCCCCATGCCATCATGATCTCAGTCCCATACCAAGGACATATTAACCCCTTTGTCAATCTAGCTCTCAAGCTTGCTTCTAAGGGCTTTACCGTCACTTTTGCTCATCTTGAATATGTTCACCACAGCTTGTCCAAGGCCCACCATATTAATACCAGTGAAGTTGATTTCTTTTCTGAAGCTCGAGAATCAGGTCTTGACATACGTTACACAACGATCAGTGATGGTTTTCCTTTGGAATTTGATAGAGATCTCCACCTTGTGGAGCACTGGGAGTCCTTGTTGCGTGATTTTCCAGCTCTTGTGGATGAATTTGTTGGGAAGATGATCCAATCTGATCCATATTCCGTCCATTTCTTGGTTTCTGACACTGTTTATGCATGGCCTGCAACCATTGCCAAGAAGTACAACCTTGTGAATGTTTCATTCTGGACGGAACCAGCTCTGGTTTTTTCTTTAACTTACCACTGGGGCCTTCTAACAGAAAAGGGTCATGTTCCCTGCAAAGGTATGCATATATACGCCTTTTTCCTTTCTTTCTAAAAGTAAATACAGATATATGTCTGTGTATATAAATTCTTCCTCTCCTATCCAACCAAAATGTCAAAAAAAAAATAAAAAAATGCCCATATGTCTGGATTGGAAATTCAAATCTATAATAACAAATCGATCGTATTTATTTGGATAATTTTCGTTTTCTATGTATTCTGAATTCTTTAGTAGTAATTCTGAGTTATTTTGATGAATTTAAAATCCACTCAACATTAAGCCTCAACTCTAAACCCTTTCATTAAATTATTTTTCAATACAAACTCTATCATTGGATTTAGTTTAACACAAGGTTATTTTTCTTGACAAACAGATAACGTTGAGGAGGAAATAAATTACGTTCCTGGAATTGAGTCAATAAATACCAGAGACATCATGCCGTATCTTAAGGAAGCCGGATTAGTAAGTATAGTGTATAAAACTTTGTACCAGGCGTTTGAGGAAGTGAAGAAAGCAGATTTTATCTTACATAACACTGTTGAAGAGTTAGAATCTAAGACACTATCAGCTCTTAACAAAAACCAGCCAAATTATGCTGTTGGCCCTATTAATTTTTCCAAAAATCTTTCCACAAATACTGTCAGCAAGAGTTTATGGTCTGAATCAGATTGCAGCCACTGGCTCGAATCTAAGTCCACTGGCTCAGTATTGTACGTCTCATTTGGGAGCTTTGTTCATACTAGCAAGCAGGTAATTGAAGAAATAGCTTATGGGCTTCTTCTTAGTGAAGTAAAATTTATCTGGGTGGTTCGAGCAGGTATCGTTAGTTCTGGTGATACTAATGTTTTACCTGCTGGATTTGAGGATGAAATTAAAGATAGAGGGTTGATAGTTCCATGGTGCAATCAAACTATGGTTCTCTCAAATCCAGCGG
Organism: Paulownia fortunei; assembly: GCA_019321725.1. Classification (NCBI taxonomy): domain Eukaryota; kingdom Viridiplantae; phylum Streptophyta; class Magnoliopsida; order Lamiales; family Paulowniaceae; genus Paulownia; species Paulownia fortunei. The sequence continues at coordinate 1,331,911 of JAGSPU010000056.1, read as the reverse complement.
TTGGGGGGTTCTTGACACATTGTGGGTGGAATTCGATATTAGAGAGCATCTGGTGTGGTACTCCAATGATTTGTTATCCGATAAACTATGATCAACCTACTAACAGGAAACTAGTGGTTGATGATTGGAAGATTGGGATTAATCTTTGTGATGGGACATCTGTTGATAGGAAAGAAGTTGCTGAGAGGATTAAGCAGTTGATGAGTAGTGGAACTACTTCAAAGAGCTTGAGGCAAGAGGCAAATAAAGTTAAGGCGATATTACAGAATGCAATGGAAATCGATGGGTCATCAGAGAGAAGTTTCGATTCATTTATCAAGGATTTGGAGGCAAAAATTCATGCCACAACTACAAATGTGAATAAAGGTGGACTAGCTAGCAATGCAAGTACTGATCAATGATCCTATTGCTATCCATAATTTATATGTATTTTAGGGCTCAACTCTTGAAACTTGTTTGGATTGTCTATTTCAGTTTTCAGTGAATCCTCACTATGAAGAATAATCTATATCTCTTTTTTGTTTATAAAAGTGTGAATCTTTTAAGTGTTTGTTAATATTATGAAAACCGTATTAGAATTAGTAAATAATGACTGTTAAAAAGTTCAGATTCTTATTTCAACAATATACATATATATATATATTATTTTTTGTTTTCTTTTAATATAGTCTAATTAAGTTCAAATTAAGCAGAAAGCAGTTGGATTACCTGTTCATAATTAACATATGTATTGATTATTTTCTTTAAGTTAGAAATCCATTACTTTTTTTTTTAAATTATATTTTACTTGAACTTAGATAGCATGTTAGCATATAGTATGATGCGACTACACACACACACACACACACACACACACATATATATATAAAGCATAACAATGCTACCAAAATGCAGAAAAACGTTTAATCCAAAAAAAAAAAAAACAATGGAAGTTACAAAAATAAATTAATAAATTGATATTGTTCCATAACACAAAAAAAATAAAAACACTAAAGTATATTACCCTTCTAGATTCACTAATTGGTATGTTAGCTCCTTTTTTAAGTTACAATTTTAAGCAACAGCGGTCAAAATAAAATAACAATAAAAATATGTAATAAACTTATGAATTATATTATTTTGCTTCAAATAATTACTAAAGTCATATCTGAACACACGTGTAATGCATGTATACGCAATTCTTATAAATTAAATTAGGGGCCTTCTTAGCTAAATCCTAAACCTAATATACATACATACATACATACATACATGCATACATACGTACGTATAATTATACATAATTCGAACCAAGTAACCAAAATGAACGTTGAGAAGAAAACATGTCTCGAGCACTGACAACGACAAGCTCATCCCCACATATAAGCCTGGAAAACATGTGATCAGATTGCCCCTCCAACAACTCTTTGTGGTGCAGTGCTCCATCAAATGTCAAGAGATCTATCATTGCAAAATCACGACTCTATCTTAAAGAGAACTAGAAAGGCTACAGAAAGAGATAAATCGTGCTTCAAATTGTGGCTTTCTGAGTGGAGGACTAGAAATGCATTCAGGCTACAGTGTTATATATATAAAAAAGACAAAATTATAAAATTCATCCTATATTGGTTTAGGTAGTATTTCAATATTTTTATTTTTGAGCTCATTAATTTATATATATTATTTTTTAAATTTTTACAATTTTAATCTAATTTGACCAATTTTTTTTTTTTTTAAATTACCGACTTAACACCAAACATTGCTTGAATCAAAATTTGAGAATTTTTAAAATTTAAAGAAAAAATCAAAGTTGTGGCAATTATATAGACAAAAAATTTAAAAAAAAAAATTACTCATTTGGCCTTATATATACATATATATAAATGGTCATTTGTATATACATATATAATATTTATATAGTATATAAGTAATCACTTATACACACACGTATATATACACATTTATTGGTTTTTGATGAGGGGGAAGAGGAAAATGGGTTATGGGGAAGGGTGGGTGAAGAGGAAGACGGCTTCGGAGGGGGGTTGGTGCTAGTTAGAGAGGATTTAAGGACGGTGGGCGAGGGAGGGGTGGTGCTGGGTTTTCGGGGGTGTTGGGTGAGAGGAAGATGAAGGAAAGAGGAGTGGAAGAGGAAGATGGTTTTAGGAGCAAAAGGTGGGGAGAGGGTAGTGCTGGTTGTAGGGGCCGGGAAGGGTCTGATGAAGTTTTAATTTTCTTAAAAAAAAATTAAAATAATATGAAAATTTTAGCATGATTGTTTTATATTTTTGTTAGTTTTATAAAAAAAATATTTTTAAAAATTAAGAAATAATATAAAATATGTAAATACTTTTATTTTGTTTGTTGTTGAAATTAAATATATTTTTAAATATTAAAATATGAAATTTTCTCAATATTATTTTTTCTTATTTTTTTATAGATTTTCTAAATTATTTATATTTTTTAAAAATAAGATATTATTTAAATTTATAATGTAAAAGTTTTTATTTTGTTTATTATTTAATTTTAAATATGTTTTCTAATTACTAAATTTTAAGTTTTATTAACATTATTTTTTTATTTTCAATAGATTTTCTAAATTATTTACAATATAAAAACAAATTATTTAAATATGTTATGTAAACTGTTTTCCATTTGGTTTAATTTGAAATTAAGTATATTTTCTAGTATTTAAATAGGAAATTTTATTATCATTTTTTAGTAAATTTTCTAAAATTAAAAGATTAGATATATTATGTATACTATTTTTTATTTTATTTATTATTGAATTTACTTATATTTTATAATTACTAAATATGAATTTTATTAACATCATTTTTCTTTATTTTTTTGAAAAATATTAAATCATATATATATCATGTAAATTATTTTTTAGTTTTTATTATTGAATTTAAATATATTTTGCTCCCCCACTTTGTCCACATAGTTGCCATATCAGTTACTTTCTTCCAAATTTTAAAAATCTCAAATTTCAAGCTAGGTAAGCAAGTTTGGGTGTCAAGTTAGCAAATTTTGAAAAAAAATTGAAATTTTCAATCAAATCAAACTAAAAGGACTTGATCGCTACTTATGTCAACATAGAGAACGAATTTTGCAATTTTACCTATAAAGAAATTGAGAACATGACTAGCTATTCTTTAGCAACTTGAAAATTCATATTTCTATCCAGAAAAGAATGGTCCTTGTGCAACAGCTGAACTATCTAATATTTGCTAGTAAGTTTGATACTGTAAAACTCAAATCATAATACTAGTATTATGTTGTTTAGTATTTTTTTTTTAAATGATACTTTTTAATCCTTTCGTTTAGAATTAATTCAAGAGAAAAAATATTCTTGAATTTTCAAGAAAATTAGTATTATTTAAGTCAATTTTCTTGAATTGATTCTAAATGGATTATGAGATTATTAATGTTAAAAATTGAATTGGATTTAGAACCCTTGATCTAATTGATATTCATATTTAGTTGAATGACTCTACAATTTGAATGAGATTGAATTTTCTAGTTGGACTGCAATTCTTCAACAAAACTCTCTCTATATTTTTTCAAATCTTTTTTTCTCTCAATCTTCCTTGGAACATTATCATAAACTCTAAAGATTGTAATTGAGTGAATAACTCTAGTAGTTATTCACCAGAAACGAGAAATGTATATTTGTGGTTCGATAAAAGGAGGCTGATAAATGAGTTTAATTCAGAATATGTGAATCGACAATCTGCTGTGTATAGGTATACTCGATCCACATTAATTATATAAATATATGATTCATATTATATTATTGTTAATTATGTAATAATGGTATTAGAGCTCGTAGGGCTCCTTCTCGCCATTTCATTTGATTGAATTTATAGATATGTATATGCTTTAAATTATTTTTAGAAAAAGTATAAATTTTTTACTATACATAGATCATAATTTGTAGATCACATAGTTAAAATTTGGTGAAAAACGGATGAACGATTTGAGAGAAAATTTAATTTAAAATTAGAGACCCATTTATTTTAGACTCAAAATCGAACCGATTATTGATATTTTTGTTATGAAATTTTTATGGTATGTTGTAGAGCATGAAAAGATGTTCGAAACAATATAAAATTCATCAAAAATAAATTTAAAACGAGTATTGTTGAAAATAAAATTTCAGGGATTGGAACCTGGTCTCCCTTATAATTGTGAAGTAAACTACTATTAAACCACTGCACTTTTTAATAAATTAGCACTTTTTAATAAATTAGTTGGCTGTAAATGAATATAGCAGTTCTAGTGTTATTTATTGTTAAAAAATTTTTATGTGAATAAAAAGTATTTTTGACCCTTTAAAACAAATAGAATTTATTGGATTAATTTCAATAGAAAGTAATTAAAATATTTTTACGCATTAGAGTGCATTCAAAATATTTTTATTTTTTGTGCATTATGATACATGCAAATCTATTTTTGTGAGTCAAAATTTTTAATATTAAAATACTATTTGCGCATTAAGGTATATGCAAAAATATTTTTTGCGCATAGAGTGCATGCAAAATTATTTTTGCGCATTAGAATGCATATAAAAATATTTTTATATATGATTAATACGTCCAATATGAGTTGCATGCTTTATTAATTATATTTTTTTATATAATTATGAAACAATTTAAATTTATTTGGTACGATATGAATTGATATATGTTGTGAATGAATGGACACTGATATTTAGGTGCTCGTGTCAATTTGAGTGTTTATTGTTTTATATTATTGTATTTTTTTGTGAGAGATAATTTGTGGCGATGTTGGTAATTCGATATCCTTATTTTTTATTTTTTGTCTAGATTGATATAGTAGGCTTTGAACCATTATAATTTTTTATTATTTTCAAGGCATGTATATATTTTTTTATTATTTTCAAGGCATGTATATATTTTTTTATTATTTTCAAGGCATGTATTTAGTGGGCTATTTTTGGGAGGCCATATATATTAATTTTATGGGGATATTTTTTGTTTTACCATGATATGCCAAAATTATCTCAACATGTCAAATATCAATGCCGCCCATATGGGACTAATATTTTAGTATTCATAGTACATATTTACATTCATAATATATGTATGGACAAATTTCTATTTTATTCATGATCATTAAATTTTTATTATATCTTTTACTCAGTGAGATAAGATTACTAGATTGAGTTGCGAAATTTTCGATTTGGTTGAATATAAAGGAATAATAAATTTTTTACTTGAATTTAGAATAAAATATTGGACCAATATCTATATTTGTGTGCAATTAATTTAGAAGTTTTAGATCAAGTCACTAATTTTACGTTTTAAGTCCATTAAGCATGAAAATGGACAAATTGTCTAATATTATTGCAACTTAGATGTTGGCAATATGGTAGTGGACTTAGATTAAAATTTGGACTTTAATTTGTTTAAACTGTAAATATAAGATTTTAAGTTTGACTATGATTTGAACCTGAAAAACAAGTGATAGTCCCTCCAACAACTGTTAATGGTACTATGATTGATCAAATATGTGGTGGATGTCATTTTCTGTTAAAAAGCTAACATTGATATCAAAGTTATAATAAAATATTGATATATGATACTTAAATTGAATTTTTTGAAAAAATGAATACCAAAGTTACAAACCCCTACTGAAAAAGTCATTTTCCCATCTGGGATTTGTAAGATCAAATCATTTTGTATGTAAATTGAGATCAATCTTTGTAAAGTAAAACTTGTTTCTGAGTAATGAAGTTGTAGAAAGGATTATAAGTTCTTAACGAGTGGAGAGACGTCTCATGAATTGAGGGAGAAAATTGAACAAAGTTAGGAAGAACTTGGAGAATGCATTGGGCAGTGATATATGGATCCTCTGAGTTGATAACTTTCAATAAATTTGTGGAGGATGTGAAAGCTGCCTAATTTGAGAGCGAGAAGAGTGGGAGGTAATTGAGGATGTGAAAGCTGCCTAATTTGAGAGGGAGAAGAGTGGGAAGAAAATTACCTTAGGGTAATTATTGAAAATAAACTTGTTTTAAATCCAAATTTTAATTAAGCCCATATTAGCCCAACTTTTAAAAATTTCTAATTTTATATAAGGTAGGTAAGGTTGGTGAGATTATTAAAATTATGTGATAATTTAGTTGACAAATGTATGGTTGTGATTTTAAGTTGTTTGTTTATTTAGTGATAGAAATTTACCAGAAACTAGTATAAATAGAGCTTGTATTGGGAGTGTTAAATCATCCAACCAAAAAGAGCAAAACTTCTTAAGAGAATTTAGAAAAATATTTAGTTAGTCTGCTATTTCTCATAATACACAATCTCACAGCAAAACAGAAAATGGCCGAGAGGCAGAGGAAGCCCCATGCCATCATGATCTCAGTCCCATACCAAGGACATATTAACCCCTTTGTCAATCTAGCTCTCAAGCTTGCTTCTAAGGGCTTTACCGTCACTTTTGCTCATCTTGAATATATTCACCACAGCTTGTCCAAGGCCCACCATATTAATACCAGTGAAGTTGATTTCTTTTCTGAAGCTCGAGAATCAGGTCTTGACATACGTTACACAACGATCAGTGATGGTTTTCCTTTGGAATTTGATAGAGATCTCCACCTTGTGGAGTACTGGGAGTCCTTGTTGAGTGATTTTCCAGCTCTTGTGGATGAATTTGTTGGGAAGATGATCCAATCTGATCCATATTCCGTCCATTTCTTGGTTTCTGACACTGTTTATGCATGGCCTGCAACCATTGCCAAGAAGTACAACCTTGTGAATGTTTCATTCTGGACGGAACCAGCTCTGGTTTTTTCTTTAACTTACCACTGGGACCTTCTAACGGAAAAGGGTCATGTTCCATGCAAAGGTATGCATATATACGCTTTTTTCCTTTCTTTCTAAAAGTAAATACATATATATGTGTGTCTATATATTCTTCCTCTCCTATCCAACCAAAATGTGAAAAAAAAAAAATGCCCACTAATTAATACATATGTCTGGATTGAAGATTCAAATCTATAATAACAAATTTATTGTATTTATTTGGATAATTTTCGTTTTCTATGTATTCTAATTTTTTTAGTAGTAATTCTGAATTATTTTGATGAATTTAAAATCCACTCAATATTACAATAACTTGAAACTCAACTCCAAACCCTTTTATTAAATTATTTTTCAATACAAACTCAATCACTGGATTTAATTTAACACAAGGTTATTTTTCTTGACAAACAGAAAACCAATGGCGGATCCAGGAGTGGGTGGGTGCAGCCGCCCCCCTCAACTTTTCATATTTATAAATTTAGTATATAATTTTTTATAAATTTAAAAATTTATCTCCTCTCGAATAATTAAATTATTTCAGTCACCCCCGAATTTTTATAATCTTTTTTGGATTATGTAAATTGAATAAATTTAAAGATGTTTAAAAATTATTTCTAAATTTTGTTTTTTCAAAAAATTTAGGTAATGGAATTTATTGTTGATACAAAGTTTTAAAAGGCATTTATAGTAACTTTCACAATTTATTATGATTTTATTTCTAAAAATATAGATATTTTAATCAAAAATACTTCTTATTGTGATTTTTTATTTTAGTTTTTAGTTTTAACTTATTTGATTCCACTTTTGTTGCTTATTATTCGATGATATACTAATTTTTATTTCACAAAAAATCATAAGTGTAGGTTTTTTATGATATAAAAATTATTTGATTTGGTTAATGGTTATAAAACAATGCTCAAATTATTGTAAATTAGTTTTCATTTTGTATTGGATTGAGTTATAATTGATTAATATTTTCGTTTAAAATTATTTTTTGTTCAAATACTTATACAATTATAATAGACATAAAATATTTATGTATAACTATAACGTATTATATTTATATTTATATTTAGTTTCTAATAATTAGTTAAAAAAAATTCAATAAAGAAATAATTTTATATATATAAAAATAATAATTTGATAATCGAATCTTGTCTCCCTATTAAAAAATTCTGGCTCCGCCCTGCAGATAACGTTGAGGAGGAAATAAATTACGTTCCTGGAGTTGAGTCAATAAATACCAGAGACATCATGCCGTATCTTAAGGAAGCCGGATTAGCAAGTATAGTGCATAAAAGTTTGTATCAGGCGTTTGAGGAGGTGAAGAAAGCAGATTTTATCTTACACAACACAGTTGAAGAGTTAGAATCTGAGACACTATCAGCTCTTAACAAAAACCAGCCAAATTACGCTGTTGGCCCTATTAATTTTTCCAAAACTCTTTCCACAAATACTGTCAGCAAGAGTTTATGGTCTGAATCAGATTGCAGCCACTGGCTCGAATCTAAGTCCACTGGCTCAGTATTGTACGTCTCATTTGGGAGCTTTGTTCAGACTAGCAAGCAGGTAATTGAAGAAATAGCTTATGGGATTCTTCTTAGTGAAGTAAATTTTATCTGGGTGGTTCGAGAAGGTATCGTTAGTTCTGGTGATACTAATGTTTTGCCTGCTGGATTTGAGGATGAAATTAAAGATAGAGGGTTGATAGTTCCATGGTGCAATCAAACTATGGTTCTCTCAGATCCAGCGGTTGGGGGGTTCTTGACACATTGTGGGTGGAATTCGATATTAGAGAGCATGTGCTGTGGTACTCCAATGGTTTGTTATCCGATAAACTATGATCAAATTACTAACAGGAAACTAGTGGTTGATGATTGGAAGATTGGGATTAATCTCTGTGATGGGACATCTGTTGATAGGAAAGAAGTTGCTGATAGGATTAAGCAGTTGATGAGTAGTGGAGCTACATCAAAGAGCTCAAGGCAGGCGGCAATTAAAGTAAAGGCGATATTGCAGAATGCAACGGAAGTTGATGGGTCCTCAGATAGAAATTTCGATCAATTTGTCACGGATTTGGAGGCAAAAATTGTGGCCACTAACTACAAATTTGAATAAAGGTGGACTAGCTAGCGGTTCAAGTACTGATCAATGATCGTAATTTATGTGTATTTTAGGACTCAACTCTTGAAATTAGTTGGAGTTGTCTATTTCAGTTTATCGTGAATCCTCACAATGAAGAATAATCTATATCTCTATTTTTGTTTATAAAAGTGTGAATCTTTTAAGTGTTTGTTAATATTATGAAAACCGTATTAAAAATAATAAATAATGACTGTTAAAAAGTTCAGATTCTTATTTCAATAATATATATATATATATATTATTTTTTGTTTTCTTTTAATATAGCCTAATTAAGTTCAAATTAAGCAGAAAGTAGTGGGATTACCTGTTCATAATTAACATGTGTATTGATTATTTTCTTTAAGTTAGAGGACTATCGAGGAAAGAGAAATCATATTAATTACTTATATTTAATAAAAATTAATTCTCCATAAATCTAATGAGTGTTGAAGGTATCATGATCAATACAACCTGAAGTGGAAATTCATTAGTTTTATTTTTTTAAAATAATATTTTACTTAAACTTAGATAGCATGTTAGCATTAGTATGATGCGACTACATATATATATATATATATATATCATAACTATGCTACCAAAATGCAGAAAAAGGTTTAATCCAAAAAAAACAATGAAAGTTACAAAAATAAATTAATAAATTGATATTGTTCCATAACAAAAAAAAATAAAAACACTATAGCATATTAACCTACTAGATTCACTAATTGGTATGTTAGCTCCTTTTTAAGTTACAATTTTAAGCAATAGCGGTCAAAATAAAATAACAATAAAAATATGTAATAAACTTATGAGTTATATTATTTTGCATCAAATAATTACTAAAGTCATATCTGAACACACGTGTAATGCATGTATACGCAATTCTTATAAACTTTGGGCCTTCTTAGCTAAATCTTAAACCTAATATACATACATACGTACATACGTACGTATAATTATACATAATTCGAACCAAGTAACGAAAATGAACGTTGAGAAGAAAACATGTCTCGATCACTGACAACGACAAGCTCATCCCCACATATGAGCCTGGAAAACATGTGATCTGATGGCCCCTCCAACAACTCTTTGTGGGGCGGTGCTCCATCAAACGCCGAGAGATCCTTCATTGCAAAATCACGACTCTATCTTAAAGAGAACTAGAAAGGCTACAGAAACAGATAAATCGTGCTTTCAAATTGTGGCTTTCTGAGTGGAGGACTAGAAATACATTCAGGCTACAGTGCTATATATAAAAAGATACAAAATTACAAAATTCGTCCTATATTGGCTTAGGTAGTATTTCAATATTTTTTATTTTTTAGCTCACTAATTTATATTATTATTTTTTAAAATTTTACTATTTTAATCTAATTTGATCAAAAAAATTATTTATTTTTTTTTTAAAATTGCTGACTTAACACCAAAGCTTGCTTGAATCAAAATTTGAGAATTTATAGAATTTAAAGGAAAAATCAAAGTTGTGGCAGTTATATAGACAAAAAATAAAAAAAAAATTACTCATGTGGTCATTTGCGTATACATATATAATATTTATATAGGATATAAGTAGTCACTTATACACACACGTATATATACACATTTATTGGTTTTTGACGAGGGGGAAGTGGAAAATGGGTTATGGGGGATGGTGGGTGAAGAGGAAGACGGCTTCGGAGGGGGAAGGCGGGGGGGGGGGGTTGGTGCTAGTTATAGAGGATTTAAGGACGGTGGGCGAGGGAGGGGTGGTACTGGTTGGGGAGCTGGGTTTTCGGGGCAGTTGGGTGAGAGGAAGATGAAGGAAAGAGGAATGGAAGAGTAGGGAAAGAGGAGTGGAAGAGGAAGATGGTTTTAGGAGCAAAAGATGGGGAGAGGGTTGTGCTGGTTGGAGGGGGCGGGGGTGGTCTGATGAAGAAGATGAAGTTTTAATTTTCTTAAAATAAATAAATCAATAAATAATATGAAAATTTTAGCATGATTTTTTTTTTTACTTTTTGTTAGTTTTTTAAAAAAATATTTTTAAAAATTAAGAAATAATTTAAAATTATGTAAATATTTTTATTTTGTTTGTTGTTGAAATTAAATATGTTTTTAAATATTAAAATATGAAATTTTCTCAATATTATTTTTTCTTCTTTTTTATAGATTTTCTAAATTATTTATATTTTTAAAAAATAAGATATTATTTAAATTTATAATGTAAAAAGGTTTTATTTTGTTTATTATTTAATTTTAAATATATTTTCTAATTACTAAATTTTAAGTTTTATTAACTTTATTTTTTTTATTTTCAATAGATTTTCTAAATTATGTACATATAAAAAGAAATTATTTAAATATGTTATGTAAACTGTTTTCTATTTGGTTTAATTTGAAATTAAGTATATTTTCTAGTATTTAAATAGGAAATTTTATCATCATTTTTAGTGATTTTTTTAATTATATTTTCTAAAATTAAAAGATTATTTAGATATATTATGTATACTATTTTTTATTGAATTTAATTATATTTTATAATTATTAAATATGAATTTTATTAACATCATTTTTCTTTATTTTTTTTAAAAATATTAAATCATGTATATATCATGTAAATTATTTTTTAATTTTTATTATTGAATTTAAGTATATTTTGCTCCTTTATCCACATAATTGCCATTGATTTCCTCTAAATTTTAAAAAATCTCAAATTTTCAAACTACGAAAGCAAGCTTGGCACCAATTTTTGAAAAAAAATAAAAAAATTCCAACAAAATCAAATTAAAAGGACTTGAACGCTACTCGTACCAACATAGAGAACGAATTTTGCAATTTTACCTATAAAGAAATTGAGAACATGACTAGCTATTCTTTAGCAACTTGAAAATTCATATTTCTATCCAGAAAAGAATGGTCCTTGTGCAAACAGCTGAACTATCTAATATTTGCTAGTAAGTTTGATACTGTAAAACTCAAATCATAATCCTAGTATTATGTTGTTTAGTATTATTTAATTCTTTTTTAAATGATACTTTTTAATCCTTTCGTTTTGAATCAATTCAAGAGAAAAAATATTATTGAATTTTCAAGAAAATTAATATTATTTAAGTCAATTTTCTTGAATTGATTCTAAATGGATTATGAGATTGTTAATGTTGGAAATTGGATCAATTTTAGGACGTTTGATCTAATTGGTATCCATATTTAGTTGGATGTTTTCACAATTTGAATGAAATTGAGTTTTTTAGTTGGATTGGAATTCTTCATTGAGTAGAAATATATATCTATAATTTCATCCAATAGAAAGTGTGTGAATAAATATAATTCTGTCAAAACTCTCTGCCTATATTCTCTCAAATTTTTTTATCTCTCAGTCTTCTTTGGAGCATCAGCATATACTCCAAAAATTTGAGGTATGTAATTGACTGAATAATTTTAATAGTTATTCACTACCAACGAGAAAAGTATATTCATGATTCGATCAAAATGAGGCCGGTAGACGAGCTTGATTCGAAATACGTTAATCAACAATCCGTTGCGTATAGGTATACTCGATTCATATTAATTATATAAATATTTGATTTATATTATATTATTGTTAATTATGGATGTGTATATGCTTTAAGATATTTTTTTAAAAAATATAAAAAAATTATCATATGTAGATCTTAATGTGTAGATCACGTGGTTAAAATTTAGTAAAAAATAGATGAACGATTTGAAAGAAAATTTAATTTAAAATTAGAGACTCGTTGATTTTAGACTCAAAATTAAACCAATTTTTTATTTTTGTTATGAAATTTTATGTTATGTTGTAGAGTATGAAAATAGGTTCGAAACGATATAAAATTTATCAAAAATATAATTAAAACGAGTACGATATGAATTTTTAAAGTTTATGAGTGAAACTGTTGAAAATAAATTTGAGAGATTGCAACTAAAAGGATTTGGACCTATATCCCTTGCAACTATAAAATGAAATACCACCAAACCAAATTAGTTGGCTGTAAAATGTATATAGCAGTTCTAGTGCTATTTATTGTTAAAGTATTTTGACATGAATAAATATTATTTTAACTTTTTTAAAAAAAAAATTTATTGGATTGATTAAAATATTTTTGTATATTATAGTGCATGTAAAATATTTTTATTTTTTGCTCATTACGATCCATGCAAATATATTTTTGTGGGTCAAAATTTTTAATATCCAAATATTTTTTGCTCATTAAGATACATGCAAAAATATTTTTATATGTGATTAATATGTTCAATATGAGTTGCATGCTTTATTAATTATATTTTTTATGTAATTATGATACAATTTAAATTTATTTGATGTGATATGAATTGATATATGTTGTGAATGAATGGATACTGACATTTAGGTGCCGTATCAATTTGAGTGTTTATTATTTTATATTATTATATATTTTTGTAGGAAATAATTTATGACAGTGTTAGTAATTCGATATTCCAATTTTTATTTTTTATCTAGATTGATGTAGTAGACGTTAAATTAATGTAATTTTTTATTATTTTTAAAATATATATTTATTGAGTCATTTTTGGGAGGCCATGCATATAAATTTTATGATGATATTTTTTGTTTTAACACCATATCCCAAAATTATCTCAACATGATGCACAAAATGTCAATATCGTTCATATAGGGTTAATATTTTATTATTCACATTACATATTTGTAATTATAATATGTATATGGACAAATTTATATTTTATTTATGATCAGTAAATTTTTATTATATATTTTACTCAGTGAGAGATAATTACTAATCTAAATTGTGAAATTTTCGATTTTGGTGAGTAGAAAATAATAATAAATTTTTTATTTGGATCTAAAAATTTTAAATCAACTCACCAATTTTACGTTTTAAACCAGTTAAGCATGAAAATGGATAAGTTGTCAAATATTGTTGCAACTTAAATGTTGCAACTTAAATACTGTTAATATGGTAGTGGACTTAGATTAAAATTTACGCTTTAATTTATCTAAACCTCAAATATAACATTTTAACTTTGACTATGATTTGGACCTGGAAAACATGTGATAGTCCCTCCAACAAATGTTAGTGGTACTATGATTGATCAAATATGTTAGTGGTATATGTCATTTTCTGTTGAAAAACTAATATTGATATCAAAGTTAAAATGAAATGTTGATATATGGGACTTAGAATTTTTTGAAAAAATTGATACCAAATTTACAAGCCCCTACTGAAAAAACCATTTTCCCATCTGGGATTTGTAAGAACAAATCATTTTGTATGTAAATTGAGATCAATCTTTGTAAAGTAAAACTTGTTTCTGAGTAATGAAGTTGTAGAAAGGATTATAAGTTCTTAACGAGTGGAGAGACGTCTCATGAATTGAGGGAGAAAATTGAACCAATTAGGAAAGAACTTGGAGAATGTATTGGGCAGTGATATATGGATCCTCTGAGCTGATAAATTTCAATAAATTCGTGGAGGGCTGCCTAATTTGAGAGGCAGAAGAGTGGGAAGAAAATTACCTCTGGGTAACTGCCCTCTTACAGAGGGAATCTTTTTGCTGGTCCTAATATACTTGGTCTTGTCTAATTCATTTTTTCTTGAGGTGAACCCACATAATTTGGCTAGAATCTTTTGCTGGTCCTAATATACTTGGTCTTGTCTAATTCATTTTTTCTTGAGGTGAACCCACATAATTTGGCTAGAATCTTTTTGCTGGTCCTAATATACTTGGTCTTGTCTAATTCATTTTTTCTTGAGGTGAACCCACATAATTTGGCTAGTTGCACGTGTTATGGCATGTGCAATTCAGCTCCACACATAAGCAACACGAAATTATAATCCACAAATTTGATGTACAAACGCTTTCAAGTAAATAAAGCTAGTCTGCTATATCTCGTAAAACACAATCTCACAGCAAAACAGAAAATGGCCGAGAAGCACAAGAAGCCCCATGCCATCATGATCTCAGTCCCATACCAAGGACATATTAACCCCTTTGTCAATCTAGCTCTCAAGCTTGCTTCTAAGGGCTTTACCGTCACTTTTGCTCATTTTGAATATATTCACCACAGCTTGTCCAAGGCCCACCATATTAGTACCAGTGAAGTTGATTTCTTTTCTGAAGCTCGAGAATCAGGTCTTGACATACGTTACACAACGATCAGTGATGGTTTTCCTTTGGAATTTGATAGAGATCTCCACCTTGTGGAGTACTGGGAGTCCTTGTTGAGTGATTTTCCAGCTCTTGTGGATGAATTTGTTGGGAAGATGATCCAATCTGATCCATATTCCGTCCATTTCTTGGTTTCTGACACTGTTTATGCATGGCCTGCAACCATTGCCAAGAAGTACAACCTTGTGAATGTTTCATTCTGGACGGAACCAGCTCTGGTTTTTTCTTTAACTTACCACTGGGACCTTCTAACGGAAAAGGGTCATGTTCCATGCAAAGGTATGCATATATACGCTTTTTTCCTTTCTTTCTAAAAGTAAATACAGATATATGTGTGTGTGTATAAATTCTTCCTCTCCTATCCAACCAAAATGTCAAAATAAAAATAAAAATGCCCATATGTCTGTATTGGAAATTCAAATCAATAATAACAAATTCATTGTATTTATTTGGATAATTTTCGTTTTCTATGTATTCTAAATTCTTTAGTAGTAATTCTGAGTTATTTTCATGAATTTAAAATCCACTCAACGTTACAGTAACTTGAAACCTCAACTCCTAACCCTTTCATTAAATTATTTTTCAATACAAACTAGATCATTGGATTTAATTTAACACAAGGTTATTTTTCTTGACAAACAGATAACGTTGAGGAGGAAATAAATTACGTTCCTGGAGTTGAGTCAATAAATACCAGGGACTTCATGACGTCTCTTAAGGAAGCCGGATTAGCAAGCATAGAGTATAAAATTTTGTACCTGGCGTTTCAGGAAGTGAAGAAAGCAGATTTTATCTTACATAACACAGTTGATGAGTTAGAATCTGAGATTCTATCAGCCCTTAACAAAAACCAGCCAAATTATGCTGTCGGCCCTATGAATTTTTCCAAAATTCTTTCAACAAATACTGTCAGCAAGAGTTTATGGTCTGAATCAGATTGCAGCCACTGGCTCGAATCTAAGTCCCCTGGATCAGTATTGTACGTCTCATTTGGAAGCGTTGTTCAGACTAGCAAGCAGGTAATTGAAGAAATAGCTTATGGGATTCTTCTTAGTGAAGTAAATTTTATCTGGGTGGTTCGAGAAGGTATCGTTAGTTCTGGTGATACTAATGTTTTGCCTGCTGGATTTGAGGATGAAATTAAAGATAGAGGGTTGATAGTTCCATGGTGCAATCAAACTATGGTTCTCTCAAATCCAGCGGTTGGGGGGTTCTTGACACATTGTGGGTGGAATTCGATATTAGAGAGCATCTGGTGTGGTACTCCAATGATTTGTTATCCGATAAACTATGATCAACCTACTAACAGGAAACTAGTGGCTGATGATTGGAAGATTGGGATTAATCTTTGTGATGGGACATCTGTTGATAGGAAAGAAGTTGCTGAGAAGATTAAGCAGTTGATGAGTAGTGGAACTACTTCAAAGAGCTTGAGGCAAGAGGCAAATAAAGTTAAGGCGATATTACAGAATGCAATGGAAATTGATGGGTCATCAGAGAGAAATTTCGATGAATTTATCAAGGATTTGGAGGCAAAAATTCATGCCACAACTACAAATGTGAATAAAGGTGGACTAGCTAGCAATGCAAGTACTGATCAATGATCCTATTGCTATCCATAATTTATATGTATTTTCGGGCTCAACTCTTGAAACTTGTTTGGATTGTCTATTTCAGTGAATCCTCACTCTGAAGAATAATCTATATCTATATTTGGATATAAAAGTGTGAATCTTTTTAAGTGTTTGTTAATATTATGAAAATCCCTATTAGAAATAGTAAATAATGACTGTTAAAAATTCAGATTCTTATTTACTTTTTTTTTTTTTAATTAGAGTTCTAAACACACATCAAATACTTTTGGCTTCCCATACTAAACAAAAATACTCATGAGTTTCAGCATCTAAAGTCGTCAAAGCAGACCATAGAGGAAGATGGAAATATTACGGCTAGAAAAACAATTAACAACTATAAGAAAGATACTTCAAGAATTATTGAATGCATTCTAATATTATTGTTCTCTTGCGTTTTTTTTTGAGTAAATATCGAAACATAAAGAAGGAGAAGGTATGAAATCTGCTTATTTAACAGTTGATAATTTTTATTTAAATTATCAATATTTAATTTCATAATAAATTTGTTTGTCTTCATTTTTCACTTGTTTGTAATTTCTATAAATCAAATTTTAAATAAAGAATCTTTCTTTCTTTTTTCAATTTAACTAAGTACTTCTAGGTAAAAAAGTGATAATATTAATTATTTGTATTCCTTCAAACAATAATAAAAAACATATAATCTGGCTAAACAAAAGTGCAAATTATTGCTCTATTTTTTTTTTATGATCACCTTTCCTCTTAATTTATTATATCTACTTTTTCAGCTAACGTTGTATGATTAAAATACAACTTCACACTAATAAAAACGTAAGAATCCAAATTCCAAATACTTACAATAAACGGTATAAGTAAGAGTTCTATAATAAATCATAGTAAGTAGCAAGATGATCTTTGTATCATTGTATATATGCTACATGTATTTTTCAAAAAAAAAATAAAAACAGATGAGCCTAATTAAGTTTAAATTAAGTGGAAAGTAGTTGGATTACCTACTCATGATTAACATATGTATTGATTATTTTCTTTAAGTTGGAGGACTATCGAGTAAAGAGAGATCATATTAATTACTTATATTTAATAAAAAAATAATCCTCCATAAATCTAATGAGTCTTGAAGGTGTCATGATCACTAAGACCAAAAGTGGAAATTCATTGCTTTTTTTTTATGTTTTACTTGAACTTAGAAATAACATGTTAATATTGTATGATACAACTACACTTACATAAAAAATAAAAAAAAAATAAAAAAAAGTGCATAACAATGCTACCAAAATACAGAAAAAGGTTTAACCCAAAAAACAATGACACATACAAAATTAATAAAATGATATTTCCATAACACAAATAAATAAATAAATAAATAAATAAAAATACTAAAGTATATGAACCTAGTAAATTCACTAATTGGTATGAGCGGTCAAAATAAAATAACAATAAAATCATGTAATACACTTATGACCTATGTTATTATGCATAAAATAATTACTAAAGTCATATCTGAACACACACGTGTAACGCAAGTATATGCAATTCTTGTAAATTAAGGGCCCTCTTAGCTAAATCCTAAATCTAATATACATACATACATACATACGTATAATTATACATAATTCAAACCAAGTAACGAAAATGAACGTTGAGAAGAAAACATGTCTCGATCACTGACAACGACAAGCTCATCCCCACATATGAGCCTGGAAAACATGTGGTCTGATGGCCCCTCCAACAACTCTTCGTGGTGCAGTGATCCATCAAATGTCGACGAATAGCTTAACGACGTCTCTCTTCTGTCACCAATATTTTTTGGCATAGGCAACACATCTATCAATCTTAAAAAGAACAAAAAAGGCTACAGAAAGAGATAAATCGTGCTTTCAAATAATTGTTGTTTTCTGAGTGGAGGACTAGAAGTTCTATATATAAAGAAATTGAGAACATGACTTTTCTTTAGCAACTTGAAAATTCATACTTCTATCCAGAAATGAATGGTCCTTGGGCAACAGCCAAACTATCTAATATTTGCTAGTAAGTTTGATACTGTAAAACTCAGTATTTATTTTGTTTAGTATTATTTAATTATTTTTTTCAAAAAATGAATTTCCTAAATTGTTCATCAGTTGCACTTACGGAAAAATACTTTCGACTTGAATTAAGTGGTGAAGATAAGTTGGAGAATATTCATTTCAGGAAGGAAATAGTCTTATAATGTTTGTTAATCGGGAAGCTTTGATCTAATTAATTAAGTGGATATAAATTTGAAAGTGTCTTCAAATTTAAGTCAATTTTCTTGAATTAACTCTCAAAGAATTATGAGATTGTTAAGTTTGAATAATACATATATAGTTCATATAACTAGGATCTCTTCAGACTTTTTTTTTTCCCCTCAAAATTACAATGAAGCTTTGCGCAAGCAATAATGTTGGACAGACTCTGTAACAGGTTTTGAATTTGAGTCCATCTCACCAAATTTACATTAGACATGCACAATATGATTTTTTTAAAAAATTATTAGTTGTACTAGTCTTTAATATATCAAAATTATGAATAATAAAATCAATCACTCCTCTTGAAAAAATAAAACAAAAATCTTTTCAAACTTACTAGATAGAATCTTTTGGTTGGTCCAAGTAAACTTGGTCATGTCAAATTCAAGTTTATTTTCATATATTTTTTTCCTTACTTTTGAAGTGACATAATTTGGCTACTAGTACACGCCCTGCCGTGCAGTTAAGGTCCATCTTTGGCACCACACAAATGTTAACAAAAAAATATATATGTAGCAGCTCCAATAACAGTTGAATCTTATTTATTTATTTAGCTATATATACCTCTAACTATTTAACAACAAACACAAAATGGCCCAGAAGCGCAAGCCCCACGCGATCATGATCCCAGTCCCTCACCAAGGACACATTAACCCTTTTATCGATCTAGCTCTCAAGCTTGCTTCTAAGGGTTTTGTCATTACTTTTGTTCATCTTGAATTTGTTCACCACATGGTATCTAAATCCCATCATAGCAACACAACTCTAGAAGCCGATTTATTTTCTGAGGCGCGTAAGTCAGGTCTTGATATACGTTACGCTACAATTAGCGATGGTTTTCCACTGGAATTTGATCGGGGTCTCCATTTGGAGGAGTTCTGGGAGTCCATGCTGCTAGATTTTCCAGCTCGTGTGGATGAACTTGTTGCCAAGACAATCCAATCCGACCCATATTTGGTTCCTTTCTTGGTTGCGGACACTCTTTTTGCATGGCCTCCAACAATTGCCGATAAGTACAACCTTGTGAACGTCTCATTCTGGACGGAACCAGCCATCGTATTTTCTTTGATCTACCACTCGGAACTGCTAAGAGAAAAAGGTCATTTTCCATGTAAAGGTACGCATATAAACACACACACATGTACAAATATATATATGTGTGTGTGTGTGTGTATACTGCTTCAGTCTCAAAAGAATTACTTCATTTGTAAAGTGTATATTCAAAATTTTCAATCTATTGTTTAATTTATCACATTGATTTGTGTTTTGTTTTGGTTTTTTTTTTGTTGCTACTATGTTTTAAGTATTAATATTTGTCATGTTATTAAATACCAACTTTGATATTCAATTTATTTTCTTAAAATTTGACTATATTATTTATAATTGTACTAAAAACTAAGTCAAATTAACTACTCAAATTGTGTGTTTAGATTCATATGTGGATACTTTTTCTTGACTCAGATAATATTGAGGAGGAAATAAATTACATTCCTGGAATCCAGTCAATAAATACCAGGGACTTCATGCCGTATCTTAAAGAATCAGATGTTACAACCACATCTCACAAAATTGTGTTAGGCGCATTTAAGGAAGTGAAGAAGGCAGATTTTATCCTACATAACACTGTGCATGAATTAGAATCTGAGACAGTATCTGCTCTAAACAAATACCAGCCGAGTTATGCAATTGGCCCTATTAACTTTCCAAGAATCTTGCCACAAACACTGTCAACAAGAGTTTATGGTCTGAATCAGACTGCGCCCACTGGCTAGACTCCAAGTCCCCTGGCTCAGTTTTGTACGTCTCGTTTGGGAGTCTTGTTCGGACCAGTAAGCAGGTTATCGAAGAAATAGCTCACGGGCTTCTTCTTAGTGAAGTAGACTTTGTTTGGGTGGTTCGACCAGGTGTCGTTGATTCTGATGATGCTAATGTTTTACCGGCTGGATACGAGGATGAAATTAAAGATAGAGGGTTGATTATTCCATGGTGCAATCAAATTATGGTTCTTTCAAATCCAGCGGTTGGGGGATTCTTGACTCATTGTGGGTGGAATTCGATATTAGAGAGCATCTGGTGTGGTGCTCCAATGATTTGTTATCCGATAAACTATGATCAACCAGCTAATAGGAAACTAGTGGTTGATGATTGGAAGATTGGAATTAATCTTTGTGATGGAACATCTGTTGATAGGAAAGAAGTTGCTGAGAAGATAAAAAACTTGATGAGCGGAACTACTTCAAAGAGCTTGAGGCCAGATATCATCAAAGTAAGGGCGAAATTGCAGGATGCAGTGGAAATTGGTGGATCGTCAGAGACAAATTTCGATCAATTTATCAAGGATTTGAAGGCAAAAATTTATGCTACAATTACAAGGAATAAGTATCTACTAGCCACCGATGCTGGTGATCATGTGTATGGCTAGCAATAAATAATTTTTTTTTTTTTTTTTTTTTTTAAGGGCTCAAACTTTTAAAAGTTGCTAATGAGTCATAGTTCAAGTCACAAAGGTTGGGCCTCTAAAATTTTGAGGTCTTCAATTTGATTTTTAGGAACTAGTCTACTTTTATGGTCGTTGATTGTTGATGGTTGTTGTACTTCGTTGATTGATATGATTGTTAATTTATTATTAATTTATATTTTTAATGGAATGATGTATTTAATTAATATTTATTCCTCTAGTTTGTCCTATGGGCTAAAAAAAGAGAGAGAACTTTTAAAAATTGAGTTTGCCCATCTCTAACTCAAGTGCTGCCCTAAGATTAAAACTCTTCAATTTCACTTGGTAGATTATTATTAGTTGTTAAACCATGATTGCTTATTGTCATCATTGTAAATAGGTTATATAATAATTTACTCATTGGATGTATCGTTTGTATTCTAATTCTCGTTATGTTCAACAACACAACATTGTAACAAACCATAAAACAATCTTTGCCCCTCTCTAATAAAGTCACTGGAAGATCAAACACACATTAAAACTCGAGCAATTATTCTGATAAAGAAATATTCAAGAGTTAAAAATTAAATAAACAAGTATCAGTTACCTCCCAATGACCCTATATATATATATATATATATTATATGTATATATAGATGTACAGCACAAAAAAAGAAGAATATTCAAAGTTCATTCAACAACAATCCGACAAATAACAGATAAAGCATCATCCTAAATGAGAACAAGAAAATATGAAAAACCCCAAAATTGACTCACACTACCTACAAGTAATGGACGTTGAATTGGTTTGAACAATCTTGATGATGAATTGATACTCAATAGAGTTCAAAGAGTTAAATACGAATTGGTCCCGGCCGGAAACTTTATCTTTCTAGTCGTCGCTTGTTTAACTTTCTTTCATAAAGTGGCATTATTTGTTTGACTAATAGCCTAGTAGTCATCAAATTTCATTTGTATTTGGCAACCTCCATCCATGGCTCCACAAAAGTATATATCACCAAATTTAATTTAATGACTTAGATATAGAGACCTTTTGGAGCAATCAACCATAGTCATACCTAAGAACCAGTTCTAATAAACAGAAAAATGTCCAGAACGCGCCCAAAGCCTCATGCCATCATGGTGGCACTTCCATACCAAGGTCACATCACTCCCTTTGTCAATCTAGCTATGAAACTTGCTTCAAAGGGCTTCGTCATCACTTTTGCTCACGTCGAATTTATTCACCACATGCTATCCCAATCCCATGGTAGCAGCAGCGAAGCTGATTTGTTCTCTGGAGCACGAGAATCTGGTCTCGACATACGTTACACGACGATTGACGATGGTTTTCCTCTGGAATTCGATCGAGTTCTCCACGCAGAGGAGTACTGGGAGTCCATGTTGCGAGATTCCCGGGTCGTGTTGATGAATTTGTTGTAAACACAATCCAGTCTGATCCATATTTGGCCCCTTTTCTGATTGCTGACACTTTTTATACATGGCCAGCAGCCATTGCCAAGAAGTACAACCTCTTGAATGTGTCATTCTGGACGGAACCAGCTTTGGCATTTTCTTTAGCTTACCACATTGGCCTTCTGAAAGAAAACGGACATTTTCCATGTAAAGGTATGTCTTTCTTGATTCTTTCTTCCTCATCTCCTTTACAGAAAAAGAAGTGGCACTGGCTGATTTATCGATATTAATTTTTGTTTTTTCTTAATTATTACCAGAACATGTTGAGGAGGAAATAAGTTACTTACCCGGAGTCGAGTCAATAAGTACAAAGGATTTAATGTCAAATCTTAAGGAAGCGGATATAGCAACAATAGTGCACAAGGTTATTTTGAAGGCATTTGGGGAAGTGAAGAAGGCAGATTTTATCTTACATAACACAATTCATGAATTAGAATCTGGGACACTATCAGCTCTAGACAAAATCCAGCCAAACTATGCAGTTGGCCCCATTAATTTTTCTAAAAATCTTGCCACAAACACTGTCAGCATGAGCTTATGGTCTGAATCAGACTGCACCCACTGGCTCGAATCTAAGTCGCCTGGCTCAGTTTTGTACGTCTCTTTTGGGAGCCTCGTTCAGACTAGTAAGCAGGTGATTGAAGAAATAGCTTATGGGCTTCTCCTTAGTGAAGTAAATTTCATTTGGGTGGTTCGAGCAGATACAGTGAGCTCTGCTGATACTGATGCTTTGCCGGGTGGATTCAGGGATGAAATTAAAGACAGGGGCTGATAATTGCATGGTGTAAATCAAATTATGGTTCTTTCAAATCCAGCAGTTGGAGGGTTCTTGACACATTGTGGGTGGAATTCTATATTGGAGAGCATGTGGTGTGGCGTTCCAATGATTTGTTATCCATTAGCATATGATCAACCCACTAATCGGAAATTAGTGGTTGATGATTGGAAGATTGGGATTAATCTTTGTGATCAGGGAACATCAATTGATAGGAAGGACGTTGCCAAGAAGATTAAAAACTTGATCAGTGGACCTGTGTTGAAGCAAGAAATAAATAAAGTTCGTTCGATATTGCAGAATGCGTTGGATACCAATGGATCTTCAGAAGAAAATTTTGATCAATTCATCAAGGATTTGAAAGCCAAATTAATTGCTACTGATGAGGAAAAACCCATCATCTAGTGATGCAAGTTACAATTTTGTATTTCACTACTCAATTGTTGAAAATTTGGATTTGGTGTTAATGAATTTACAATATTTGCATTTTTGAAGGCTTTCTTGGATGAAATTAAAATCCAATTTAATACAATAATGAAGCTTAATAGAATTTTTTTTTTTTTTTTTTGGTTTAGCATATAAATTATAAAATCTTGATGTTTATTGTGAAGTCCACTTCAGATTTAGCAAATTAAATATGGGGAATAAATAATCATAATTTATTAAATTGATAATAAATAGGAGTAGGCTTCAACAATGACATTCTTGAGAGGAAGTTTCTAAATTGACAAATTATTGAAAATGGGGATTTCATTTGTCATGCCCGGACTCACAACATTAGCAAACAAATGCCTTCAAGACATGGTATGATATAAATAATGGACCATAAGCTAAACTAAAAGTTAAACTATGGTTAACCAAATGTTATTTTATCAAGGCAAATTGATTGTATCTTGTACTTTGGTTAAGATTAACTAACCTGGGTTCTTGTCTGGTTAAATTTGACGAGACTTGAAATAAAATAAGTGTTCACTTATATGTATTTATCTTTTGTTTCTCGTTATATTAAAAAACCTTTGTAAAAATTTAGTTTATATATCAATAACAATTATCATAATGGTAGAAGCATTGATCTCTGAATTTAGCCCTTTTTTTTGTTGCTTTTAAAATAAGAAAAATCTGTAAATTGTGTGGGTATTTCGCTGACTCGCACTACATGTTTCCGCTGTTTTGGCCTTTAGCTCAACAGGCTAAAGAAAGTATCCAATTGCGAGAAGCCAATAATTGAAGGCGATACATGCAACTAGTTAAGTGGCTGTAAATAGCCGAATGATCATCCAAGTTTGACACACAAATGTCCATTTTATTGCTGATTAAAAAAAAAAAAAAAACGAAAACCGAAATGATAGAATTATGGGTGTGGCACATTTTGCATCCAATATGTTTTCAATATTTAAAATTCCTGTCCAATTCTCATTGAACTTTAAAATCCCAAAAAGCAATGTCAGTATGTTTCTGGTGGACTTTGATATTCCAATCGAAAATAGACTAAATTGTCAAAATTTAAAGACTGATTGTATTGAATCTAATTTTAAAGGATAAAAATAAAATCATATCAACAAACATAACCAAAATGCATTTATGCTATAAATTAGTTTTGTGATCAACGATGTTATGAACAATAAATAAATTATACGATATATTGAGGGTTAAGTATCTTTGGCAAGATTTCATAGATTCACAGTGTTTAGATCAAAAGATTTGACATTCTAGTCTTCAGGATCTTTAATAATAAATTTATTGTACTTTGTTCAAATATGAATTATTGTGAATATAAAGGGCTGATCCCAATTAGTTTCTAAGCCAAAGTGTTATTTATATTATTTAACACTCGTCATACCAGTGAGAAAATCAAAACGTAGAACCGCAGTTTTCTTGCGGCTTGGCTCATCCATAAAATCAAGTTAAGTTCCTTTTTTTGTCTTCCGTACAATTGAATGGAAAAACCAAAATGCGTTTAATCATTTATTGTTATTCCGCTAATTAGCTTATGCAAAAGCAAATATAAATAATATATCATCAGTGCTAGATAATCTGTAGGAAACTTTTCCAGTCTATTTTTGTAGCACAAAAGAACTACTGGCTTAATAAGATAGATCACCATGCATGCCACTGATTTCTAATGTTATGGTCCCTCTGCAGCGGCACATAACCCCTAGCTACTTTATTTTAGCCAAGGTTTTACATGACAAAGCTCAGATTAAACCCACTTTATTCTAAACTTCACTGCTGATTTTTGAAATCTGAGAAGGAAGCAGTCTGGCGAGCTTCAGCTGTTGCTGCAGGTTCTTTCTTGTCCAACCCAAGAGAATGAACAATTCTGAAACCCATCGAGACTGTTTGCTATGAGCCGGTTCAAACCACCAAGGCTATCGCTAAGAATTAGATCATCGCTGTTATATCTACAGGAGGGTATGTCCAAATCTAACGGTCCTAAAGAGTCAGGCTGTGCCATGGAAAAATCAGAATTAGATTAGATGTTCCAAAATCATCAGTCTAGCTATCGCAACGGAACTGAAAAAGCTGATAGTAATCAAGAGTGTAACAAGGCAAATGGCCACTTTCAAGAAAAGAGAAAATGCATGCTCAGCAAAAGCTTACCCAATATATGTCAGTAAGCCCACCGAAATCCTTACTGGAATTCTCTGAACTGTGATCAGACCTAGGATCTTCCATCATGTCTCCGCAAGTAGGATTGATATTTTTCAATTTCTCCTCTTCAAGCAACTCCTAGAGAAAAATAAGAACAATAGTGTTACCAAGACATTTAAGACATAGCTTACCACTGCCAATCATTCAATAACACAACAAAATGCTGTTTCGAAATCAAACCTCAACTTCATTGTGAGATGCATAAGAACTTGTCATAGTAGTTTGTCTGCATGCCTCTAGGGAATCATTCCTGGATGCACTGTGGCCCTATCACAGAAAGCACCATTTTTCTGGAATGAAAAGGCATCACGTGTTTCTTCAGCATCCCAAATGGAAGGTCCATGAGATGCAACACTCTGTTGCAAGTCAGATTTGTTTTGATGTTTGTTAACATGAGCAGCAATTGCAGCGTCAAAAGAGTCACAACTAAATGGAATCTGCTGAAGAGAGTTGGACCCAACATGCAGCGGAAACTGCGTGCAGTTAAAATCCATGTTGTCTGTTGACTCAGAAAGCAGATCTCCCACACTAATGTTGGCAAGGCTATCAACCCACTCCCCAGCTGACGCCACATCCTTCTGCAAGGAAAAAGATTTCAGAATCATGAAAACTACTATGATAGTTTGCTTACAGGAAAACAAAAGGAAAAATAATTTGTAATGAAGTTTTCCTACTGAAAACAACGATCAGAAGGTTTTTAAAGACAGTTTGTAAGACCAAGTTTACCTTGATTATCATTGGAAATTAAAGATAAGGCAAATTGCATCATTCTTATCAACTCACAGAGTACAATCGACCAACTTATTCCTTAATTATCAGCAGAGAATTTCTATTTGTTTCTTTAGATAACTTCGCCAACTGTAGAAAATTATGTTGAGCAGTTGCCAAAAGATATCGGCCATATGGAGATTGTTTTAAATGAAATAACAATCAACACCCAAAGCACAGCAATCAATAAATATGATATGACAAAAAGATAAACATGTTTCATAAGCAATCAAAAAAATAAAAATAAGTCAGTCAGTTAAATAGCTTGTCAAATTTTATCTAATACAGTACTTTATTCAGATACTTTTTTCCCCTTTTGGTTAGGAATAAGTGCAGTATCACAGGAGAAGCACCACGAGCCACAACCCACTCCTAAGATAATTCACGGTACCTAATTTTATGTTAACAATTCACGGCGAAATGCATGTTTGGACATGTCCAAAAAATATAGAGTATTGACAAATAGTAGCAACCAGTGTGGTAAGGTGGATACATGGAAATAATAGAAGAATGGAGTAATTCATAAGTTATTTAAGGTAGTACTCTCATTCAAGGAATATTGGAAAAGAACCATTTGAGATCATTTAAACTAACCACTGAAGGACAATAAATAATGGAAAAGAATCATTTGAGATCATTTAAACTAACCACTGACGGCCAATAAATTGCCACAGATGGGAAACTGATGCAAGTAGTATTACTGGTCAACCCAGAGAAAGAGGGGAAACAAAAAGCTCATGGACCAAAATTATTGGAAAGATTGAGGCTCTATGTTTTAATTTTGAGATCACATCTTGATAGAGAAGAGGGAGAAAAGAGTAAACATGTAACCCACCTCAGGTAAGAATGGGATAAGGTTGTTGAGTAGAGTTGCGTTGGCAGAGAATTAAAAGTGTGTACTTGCATTATATTTTACCAATTTAATCTTCATCTACAATATAAAGATACAAGAAGCAAGAATTCAGTCCTTGTACAAGTATTAAGTTACAATCATGCAAAGACAGTTGTAAATATACCGTGTTTTCAGATTGTCTTGCAACAGCTAAAGCTCCATGCTCTCTTCTGAGTGATGATACAACTGCAGGGCCATCATGATATCTGGAAATATTAATGTTGGAAACAGAGCCACCAACTCAATCATCTTAACTGGAGCACATGTGGATGAGGGAGTCAGAGTGGTCATTTGTTCTGCAGAAACAAGCTGGTCACTACGAGGCCCACTTGGGTTCTCGGTTTCAGCATTCTGTTCTTCAGCTATACTAATGTTCAAATTTTTCTCATTGGGATTGTTACATATCAATGCTTGAGCTGTTGCAGATTCAACCTCGCTTTGAAAACCAGCCATATCTTATATAAGAAAAAAAAAAAATTGTTAGACTGCCCATTCTGCAAACACAATTCTTGAAGATAGAGAGGAAATATGAGAATAGAACCTGAGGCGGAAAACTGGAGGACTTCCAATTAGGTAATATACATCTGCTGCACAAAGAGGAGAGTCCTTAGTCCACTTCTGATACCCACCAGGTTTTCCCTCTGTGCCCAGTAAGGAAAAAGCATCAACTCTTGAGATAATAAGGTTGAGTTCCCCCATTTGCGATTGAGATGTTCCAATACAGATGATATTTTCTTTCGTGTACTCAAAGTGAGTTCCAAATGGGGATTATAATGATCCTACAAATATAAATTGTTCACATTTTCTTAGTTATTTTAATAAAATTCAACGCTATGAAACTTGGAAAACATCATTGAAAATAGCCATGAAATTAACCCCACTAGCAAGACTTCCTTTTTACCCACCATTTCCAAGGCTTTTTCGAGTACATTCATCAATTGGGAACAACTGCAGCTTCAATTTTGCTGAGTTATGAATACTATGCTCATTTAACGTGCTTTGGGGAGATATTGGTAAAGAGTGCACCGTTCTCCCAACATGTTGAGAACCATTATGACCTGAATATTTGAGAGAAACCAGATAAGCAGCTATACAAGTTTCTTATTTATTCACACATTGGTCCTGCTCCACTAAGTTCAGGAAGAAATTTGACCTGGTGTTTCCTGAACATGTTCAATCTCTTTGTCGGTGTCCACTCGTTCCAAATATTCAGCAGCATCAGCAACCAATGAAACCCCAGCAATGGCAGCCGTCTCCCATCTTTTATACACAGCTGCTGATGCAAGGCCTATAGCATAGATTGGCAACAACCAGAGTAACGCCAAAGTGATCAAAAAGAAAGAATTAAGACAACAGCAAAGTCTGAGGCATCAAGCTTATGGATACTTCTGTTGTTCAGTAATAACAAAAGCAAAAATCTATTTGGAAACGTCCAGTAACAGGACAGTTTTTGTTACACAGAAAACTGACAACACAATTTCTGCCCCACCATCAACTCCCCCCCCCCAAATAAAACCTTTTTCTTATCAGTTCAAATACGCCATGTCATATAAGGGTCTATATGATCAAATGCAAAGGGCATATAGTCTGGTTACCATAACATGTATGGTTTCATCCGCATATGAGCATTTGCCAACATCAGAAGAAGTGGGACAATGACAACAGATAGATGCTACAGTGGTTGTTAAATGTTCAAGGGCAAAAAATGACAATGGTTCTCCCTCTTACATTAGTAGTCTCATTCTGGAAATCCCTATCAAAACCCTGTAATAAGAATAAATTAATATTTTGGTCTATCGGTATGGCAATGCACTCACATGTTAGAGAAGAAGAACAAGAACAAACAAATTCCAAATCAGATTTACGATCTAGCAAATATGGGGATATTATTGGAAGCAGGGCAAAGAAAGGTTTGTGTCTGAACACAAAGATTGGGAATTATATCATGAATGTGTACTCTGCAAAAATAGCACAACAATAAAAAAATCGTAAGTTGCTTTCACCTGTTTTCCTCCGATGTTTTGCTGTTTTGGCAGAAGTTGGCTCTGCTTCAGAGTTGTTATGATTCGTTCCCATATTTAAATGGCGCTTTAGCAAAGATCCTTTTCCATTTCCAACTTTTTGGATGTTCTGTCTGTCGACAAAACTACTTTTATGGCCCGTTGTCATGGCCCGATGCTCTGACCTGATTTGAGGCAGGAATGTGCGCTATAGAAGAATTATTTACACCAGTAGAAAGTCGTTTTCTTATGTTCTTTTTCCGATCTTTCAAGAGTTGGTTTTCCTACATGACAAAATGTATAATCAGTCCAATCATATTTCAAATTATTTCATCTTCAAGGTAAGAATTGCTAGTCTTAATCTAACCAGAGTCTCGACAAATATCTTATATCTTCGAGGTTTTAAGTGAAGCTTAGAGGCTTTACAGCTATACTTTTCCAATAATGACCACCTGCAACGATAGTATGTCAATTTAGCAGACAGACAATTGGAGAAAAAAAATTCTGATAAAAACAAAAAAAAAATTGTGAGTAGGAATCCGTAATCAAGGTAAAATGACTCCATGCGCAAAACCCCAACCCTTCCCCCACCCCTTCACACACATAATTATAAGTAACGTAAAAGAGAAAGAGGAGATAGAACTTAAGAAAAATGCATACAAGTGCAAGAATGCTGATAAAAAATACAACATAAAATGTTGTACGCAACATAGTTACAATTACATTAGGAATATGTATCTAAAAGGTTAAGACAGGGATTTTCATATTAAAATTTGCAAGAGGTGACAGCAAAGAAGAAAACTACTTCTCTCTAACAGCAAAAGAAAAAAAAATACAACCTGCAATATCAAAAGATCAATACATGGATGCATAGTTACCTATTTTCACAAAATCAATTAGATTCTCGACTATACCACTTCTTATCCTCCACATTAACATCTCACTATAAATTATTTTTTTTCTGAAAGTCAATACTTAGAAGAAGCTCAAGAATCCAATAGACTTCCCATGGTTTCCCAACAGAAACAAAATCAGTACATAGATCGAACAGCCACAAAGAAGCAGGACTAGGCTGACCATCCATCACGTCATTTGAAGATTACATAGCATGGAGATTAGTTACTCAAGTCATCTTATAACTACCAACCCATAGGCAGAAAATTAAAAGGAAACAAACGGCTGATGGTCATGCAGATTTGGTTTCCACAGAAGACTTCTATGAAAGACAAACTGATCCATAAATGAGAGCAAAAACACAATAAAGAGGGAGAGAAGTAATCTTGATTTAGAGGTTCAATGAAGGAAACGTAATCTTTTCTATCAGAAACACTGTCATATGTAGCCCAAACTTGCTTCCCATGCTTGAATTCTAGTAAGAAGGACAATGAATTCCATGGCGCCATAACCAGTCATTTCCCAAGAGAGTAAGTCAAATTCCACTAGGAAATGCAAGATGCAGCTTTTTTGGACCTGTATTTGGTAAAGGTCAAATCACACAAGTTACAGTATACACATTCAGCATACGTATATATGGTTAGTGCATCAGTATTTCGAGGCACTACGTTATGTTTAACAAATATACAAAAATAGTTTATTCAACCAATAATAAGAGAATGAAAGAGTGGAACCAGCTATAAATTCAGAGCAATATAAAAAGGGGGCCAGATAACACCTCCCTTCCTGCATTATGATGAAGTTATGATAAATGCAGGCAAAATCATCCAGCATCTCTTTTGGATTTTTTATTTTTTTATTTTTATTTTTGGTTTGATGAAAACAGATACCATATATCTGCAGTGTATCATCTATAAAAACAACTGAACTTGCAAGCAGGTTCTTCAAATGATCCTTGACCCTAATCTTTAGAAGTTAGTATATTCCTGTCATTTTCCAAAAATACAAAAAAATTGAACATAAGCAATTACGTAAAAACTACCCAATTCCATTGCACCTAATTCACATTTAACCGGGAAAAATTGTTTATATTAGACATTTCCACACACCAAAAAATTTCTTACTGCCATAGTGGTGAACAACAATAAAAAGCTGGTCGCAAAAAGTCACAGTCAAGTATCAAAAAGAAATTTCAATAAAAAGTTATTATTTACCATCGAAGCATTGCAGCATTCGTGTCTTTTGAGTTTTTGGCATCAAGACAGAGTTCTGGGCCCAGCAGCTTGTTCATTCGCCTTACAAGCCGATAGTAATAATGCCTGACCTGAATGCCAAATAGAGATCACAATGAGAAAATACTAGAGCCTATCAAGTAAATAAATGAGTAAGAAGTCGACATGTAATTTCATGAAAAATCACCTGATCCTTGTTTTTGCTCTGGACATGGCAAGTGATTTTCTCAAAATTCTGGAGAAAAAGTAATCCATTATCAGAATATATTCATCTGACATTAAGCACATTTTTTTTTTCCTGGATGAATATCTGTAAAAAGGTAGCAGATAATTTGCCTTGCCAACTTGCCGTAGAGCAGCAAAAAGCTTTCTTCCTCCTGACGAGTCCAAGCAGCCCATTGCCTTGTTACTTTTTTCACTGCATAAATATAAAAAGCTAATCAATGTGAAATGTTTCGCCACTTATGTTATAAAGTAAAAAGATCAAAAATACCAGGCATCTGTGGAGCAGCAGGATCTTCTGAGGATAAGGGCAATAGAATCGCCATCCTTATTACCTAGATTCTCAGGGCCAAGGCACACCACAATCTAGATAAATCTGCGACACCATTTGTATGTTTTGTCGTCAAACAAATGCTATACTTCCATGAATTCTTAGACCGCAAGGTTTCGACACCTGTAATAACTACAGTCACCTCAAGCCAGAAAAATGCCTGGTTGAAACAAGAAAAAGAGAGTTAAGAGCTATATGGAAAAAAATTTAAGGTTAAAATTATATGCCAACATGCTCGATCTATTCCTTCGACACACCACACGCAAAAATATATACATACATTAGTGCCCAAATACCATGTCAATAAATCGAAAAATTCAACAATTTGCAATTCCACAAACCAAAATAAGCAATCATTCTGGTTCTTGCTTCATAAATTACAATTCTACCAATCAAAGCATGAACTAAGTGCTAAACTGTTAATTGACTCGGGGAGGAGAATTGCATAATTCAAATGATGCAGTATTAAAGTTTTCATAAAATCCCATATCAAAAATTGAAAATACTCAGAGAACATCACATAATAGAATAAAATAACACAAACAAAAACCAAGTAAAACCAAGATGTGCAAACAGCATTAGAATTCCTACATCATAATTCAAACAATCAAGCACCAGTACACAAGTTTTTAGCAGCAGAATCCCACATTACAAAAAGAAAAATCTTAAACAAATGGAACTTATTCAAGCCAGTCGAAAACTTAAAAGAAACTTTACTCACCAATTGAATTCAAAAACCAATATAACCAAGAAAATGTATATTCAACAAAAAAGAGAAAACCCTAAGATCCCAAACAGGAGATCACCATGCCGCCTCTAATGTAAACTAGCAACTCCGCAAACTCGATGCTTGTGAAGAAAAAAAAAAGGGTTAAACTAAAATTTTTGATAAAAAAAAATATGTATTAATTTGTGTAATTCAATGTCAGAATGTGTAAGTTAACCATTGAAAAGTTTTCATATTATAGATAGAAGAAAACTAAAATTAATCATGAGAAATTGCTCAGCAGTAACCAAAATCAAGACAAAAAGATTTTCAAGAGTTACGAAGACAGAAGGGATAGACCAAAAAAAAGAAAAAGAAAACATAGCCTGAACCCAGAAATATTACTTGAACCAGTTAAAGTAATATAATAATGCAAGTCACATTATATACATTTGAGAAAAACAGCATTGCACACTACCTTTTCGATGGATTGTTTACCTTTGATAGTTTAAAACCAGCAGTTCAAAGTTGAAACATTTGGTGATGACACGTGTGCTGGACAATGGGTTTAAGAACTCATGTATGCACAGCATAACAATGTTACATCAATATTATTGAATTCTACATCTATTTTGTTTCTATTTTCCTCTATAAAGAGTCTATTTCCATGTACGGCTCACGTACGAAAATATCGACTTCTCTGAAAAGATAATTTATAAATGATCATAAAATAACATAATCGATTTTAACATCTATTTTACAAAAAAGATAAAAAAATAATTAACGTTGTAGTTTCGACTTTTCATCGAAAAGTCGATTATTAATAAGCAATTATTTGAATCATTGCGGCTCAAAAAATTTATGTGGATTATTGCCATGAACTCACAAAAACATAGGCATAAAAATTAATCAAAATTTTCAAATTAAATCAACTAGTAATAACCTACATTTAGTAATAATGAAACCTAATTGTCATCTATTACATGGTATGTGGACTTGGACCATAGCAATTTAAATTACAGAACATTTATAGTAAAATTATTTAAGGAAGGTCATGCAATCAAACCTATAAATGTAGTATTCTTCTGTAATGCATTACAAACACCATTGGTGAGTGTAGATTTGTCACTAAGGTAAATTGGAGATTTTGCCTACTAAACAAGGGAAATTGATAAAATAAAAAATGGGCATATATGTAAAAATTATATTTTATGAGAGCTTTTTACGCATAGCATAGTACAAGATCATTATAATTTTTTTATGACATCAAATCTCCTCCAATGATCTTATTGTATTATAAATCATTTGAATATGTCAATTTATGTCGACTACTTTCTCTATTTATATACAAATGAACGAAGAGATTATACCCTTTTTACTACTTAGAATTTATTATAATCTCCTCAAATATTAGGCTTTTAATTTTTCTTACTATAGCAGAATATAAATGGGCATATGTTTCTTTATAAAATTGTTATACAATCATACAAATCAGTAAAAAATATTAAATACAATCCTAAAGCATGTTCAAATTTTATCGAACTATGATGGCCATAATAGTGAAAGACTCATAGTAGCATTGGAAAAAGTTTTGAGTATCCCATCTTTAGCCCACATACACAAAGTCCATATGAGAAAACTTTGTGCAAGATTCTTTAGTTAATCATATTATTTGGAAGGAGTTAATAAATTATGGGAGGAAAAGCAGGTCATAGATTATGTCTAATAAAATAGTATTTCATCAAGAAATGTTAGAAACACATAATGTCCTCAAATGTTAAGTTTTTTTCTCAAGTACTTCTAATTTCTAGAGTTTGTACCAAGCTAGGAATAGGTTGATCACCAATGAAACATTAACACAACAGCAATTTAGCCAAAAGTTCTCAAAATACAAAAATAATTCTGTTTCTAGAGTTATTTTTACTAAAATAACTCTACAGATAGATCTTAATAAATTACATTTTTTTATCTAAGAAATTGTATACAAAGTACAGATTAATCAATTATACTTTTATAAGCAAAAGTTACCTTATTTCGTTGTTGTATGTATTTCCTTTGCTGTGTATTTTCTATCGATTCTCTATCTTAATGTTCTTTTAAGCCTCCATAAAATCTTTCATATAATAAATCCATGTCGATGGATGCAATAAAAAAAAGCTTAAGCATTCGAAATATAGATTTGAAAATGATTCTGAAATGAGAGAATGAATCCCACAAAAACTGATATATTCACGAACCATCGTTGTAGATCTTAAAAATGAAAAGGATGATTTATTAGAAATTTAGGATTCAGAAAAATATTAATCATTTAAAAACAATGTGTACTCTATTTCATTATAAATAGCAATTATTCTAGGAAGTAACACCAAGTAGACTATGAAATGTCAATTATTTACTACCATTGAACCCATGTCACTTGCCAAAAATGCAAAAAACATATTCTTTTGACGAGAATATTTTAAATATTTTGATATGTTTACTCTTGCTGCCTTGCATCTTTTTTCTATTTTTGAGTTAGTTCAAAAAGAAGGAAATTAATTATTTTTAATATAAGTGCTAGGTCAATTCTATAATATTAATGTCACATTAATGTTCTTGGAAAGTTTTAGTTAAATATTTTTTTCCCCAATTTCCCTTTACTTTTTTCCTTTCTTTCTGTCTCCCAAGCATTCTTAATTTCTTCTTATGTAAAATCCAAAAGCACAAGAAGTTGCGATTTGGTACAGATAATTAGTGTAATGATAAAACAAAACAATTTACAGCAAGTTTTGGAATACCTATGCCAATTTGTTTATTGTTTTGTGGTCATTGCATACGAGATTCTTCTAACGTAACACCATCGTTGCTCATTATGTTAAATGATATATCTATGAAGTTGTTACACATTAGAAGTGCATCGCTGGAGGTGACCAATCAAATTAGCTCTTTTTTTGTTTTTTTAACTTACTTGGTTTGAATAATTCTCTATTTAAAAATTTAAAAATTTCATCTGATATTCCACATCATTAATTGTGGATCACATAATTTTTTAATTTTGTACAGTAAACATCATACATTTAATCAATTCAAATGGAAATGTAAAGAGGTTATAATATCTGACTTCCAGAGTTGAGATAGTAACAAAACAAATTTGAACCTTCATAATGTTGCTATCCCTATTCAAGCATAAAACAAAGGGAGTTGATAATTGCTCTCCAAAAATTTATAACTGCATTATGTTGATGTAGTAATAGGAGCATAGTGCATGTACAAAAAGTCGAGTGCCAGTTCTGCACCAAGCCACTAAAAATTCACTGAATCGCTGAAAACACCACAATATGCAGTTCCTTATTTTGGAAGATCTATATGCTTCTTTATCTGTTGTGTGTGTGTCTCTCTGTCCCTTTCTTTTCATTGTTCCCTTCACTTTAATGCATTTTCAGTAGTAATAACCAGTAAGACACTGTATCAGGCAATGTGAAGTGGCAAGCATGATCTTTTAGGGGTACCCTTGATAGTAGGTGCGTTTCTTCTATCATTATCTCCTGGCGTGCTGTGCCACCATCTCTGTTGCAAAGACCAAAATGACAATCTACAATAATGTCCACGTACAGAAGTTTTCATCTATCAGTGAGAGCGAAGAAATCTTTGAATGAGATATATAGTTCAGTATAAAGATAAAAAAAAATTAAATTAGCCTCTCAATGCCGTATGTCTTTACCAGTAATAGCTGAGTAGGAAGCAAGATTAATGCAGACAGTTTTCCATTGCACACTCCCTTTCTCTGGTTTTGGCATTGGAAAAAATATGCAGATGCGTTCAGTAGGTAGCAGGCCAACTTTCACCAGCAGAAGAGGATGCAATTGATGCTACATATCATGCAACAACAAAAGATTAGGCAAACATTTATCAGTAGATATTAACAGCAAATGGCAATACAGAGACTCTTATCATTAAACCACTAGTCATAAACTGTGCCTCTCTCTCTCTCTCCCATTGTAATAAAATCTTTTCACTTGAGCCTTAAGAAAGTGGACTAACAAATTTCAAAGATAGGGAAACATGAAATTCAAGAAAACATCAACTGAATGAACCAATTATTACAAAATGAAAAGGAGGTTCTATCTCTGCTGACATATTTACTTGGTCACGATCGAATAGAGTTACATGAAAGTTATTATCTAAAAAATACTGGTGAAATTGAGAAAAGTGGCGATAATGTGATTATGCAGTGCTAAAATACAGAAGTATAGATAGGTGATCATGTTCTAGGTCAAAAATTGGTGGTGTTTTTATCAATTTGCTAACTGCTTACCTTTTGTTTAGGAGAGTCCACTGGCAAAAGTATCTTTCCAGGAAACAACCATAGTGGGTGAGGAGAAATAGATAAACTCTTAGAAAGATGAATAGCCACCACGCCACAAGCTTTATTTTTCACAGACAACTTTTAACCAAGGAAAACTCCAAGATGTGATTGCGTAGGGATTTCATTTACTTCAGACTCTGCTTTCCACTTTAGAAAGCAAAAGTCTGTACATAGGGTCACCACGATCTAACACATGCTTTTCCCAATCTGATGGCACTCCAAAGGGATTTTCCTTCAGCCATCCTAACTTATTATCTCCCACATCTTCTGAATGTTCCACCACTACAAGCTTTCCCTTACCATATTCTATGAATTCATTTTTCATTCTCACAGCAACAGCTTTTATATCAGATTGGAGAAATACCTGCACATCAAGAGAGGAAGAATATAAAGATGTCTATTTACCAGCTTACTGCTGCCAGTTCTTGTTAATCATAGTCATTGGATGACAAATCATATGTCAAGATCTCAATAACATCATTCAGCCTCAAAAGAAACTGCTTGAGTAGTGAATGCTGTATTTGTTTTAGTTTGTCTATAAACTATTATGACATCCCGTGTTTCCATGTGTAGAAATGGTAGTCGAATGGACAAAACAGTGTAGGGAATCATGTCAGATGACAACCAAGCTTATTTGGTTTATTGGTCAAAGTGAATGGCATTTTCAAACTCACAGATTATTCAAAAACATACAACTGGCCTTTCATTTGGGAACAGAATTGCTAAAAAGCAAAGAACACATCAAGAATTAGAATTAAATTAAGAAGACTACGACAAACAAGATGAGAAAAGACAAAAATAAGAATCTGTAATTATAAGAAAAGGTAAAAGGAAAATGTATTTCCTCACTTTAGGTGATGCATCTTCAGACTTACCCATTGCTGATTGAAATAGACATTTATATCCTATCAGTTAAGATTATCACCAAATATGACGATGACATTCAACTTCAAACAGGTAGCAAATATCAGTGTAGGGCAGGGCAATGATTTAGTACCTTTCCACCAAACATTAGCATATCAGCTATTGCTTCAACTAATGACCTCTGCAACATTCTCCACCGGTATTCTGGTTTGTTGAAATCAGGGTTCGGACACTGACATCAGAAAGAATCCTGTTAAGTAAGAAAGCATATATGGCTGCTACCAATGATGTAGATCAGGAAAACACATGGGAAGGAAACAGCACTGAAAAGAGAACTTTAATCACAATTCCTTAAGGCACTGAAAGAGTCCCGTTAAGTAAGAACGCATATATGGCTGCTACCAATGATGTAGATCAGGAAAACACATGGGAAGGAAACAGTACTGAAAAGAGAACTTTAATCACAATTCCTTAAGGCTGTCTCAAAGGGTTGGAAAATGCTTATAATGGAAAAATCATCCGCCAGGGGTAAGTCAAGGATATACAACAAGTGCAACCTAAACAAGTTACATCCCATCAGCAACCTGTAAAGGCTTCGGCAATCCTTACTGAAAAAATATTCATATATTCAGGGATGTATCAAGTTGGGTGCAGCCAGGCAGTTGCCCCCCTCAACTGAAAACAAGTGCAAATATCACATACGCCTCCGTAGTTTCTCTCTCTCTTTTGGACGCGACATACTGAGTTTGTGCAAAGCTTTTCTTGCGCACCTAGGCTAATCCTAATGGTTTCATACCTGTATATGTAGTTCATTCAACAATTAAAGAACTTCATTTATAGGATGAATTCCCCAGTTTAACAAACTACTTGGTTCTGCTTCCCTAAGTTTTTTCATATGTCCATAGAACATTTCCAGAAGTCTCTGCTAGAGCTGTAGCATTCATTCAGTGTTCAAAAAGTTTTGGAATGACTGATCTCTCTTCAAAATCCTATAACCTTAAAGGAGCAGCAGGCAAGATGGAGTACAGTTTTTGGCATGCATAGCCTTGCAGCTCGATTAGTTTGTGTTAACATTGCCTCCTAAACCTTTTTTAAACACACCACACGCATTATCGTTTTAATGTCATAATTTAACCTTTTTTTTTGCAAAGCACTAGTTGACACCTTCTGACCTCAATTTTCTGCAGCCTACATCAAAATAATCAGGTGCTTTAGGTTTTTCAGCTGCACGAGAGCTACTTCAGTGACAAAAGTTTGCTTCTTTTGTCTCTGTTTCTTATCTGTTTTGGGGGAGTGGGCTGTTGCTGTTGATAATATTTTCCATGTACTACAACTTGTTTGGGTCATTTGAACGACTAGGGTTTATCAGTCAGATCAATTAGTCGTAGTCATTGAATATGATTCTTGGATTCCTTTTTCAAAGTTATTGCAAGAGCCAAGTGCTGCAGCGTAATTATGTGGCCAAATGTGTCAAAGTACATATATTTATTTGTTATTTAGTATTTCCATATAACTTGCAAGGATGAACATCTCATTTGGAGCATGCGTATTTTGGTTAGACTATGCTTACTACACGTACATAGCTAAAATCATCAGTAAGAAAAATCCTCTTTTCAATTAGTTGCAAAGAGTATAAACTGCAAAATGAAAGCATATAAACTTCAATATGTAATTTTTATTAACTTTTGGTAGCCATCTTTGATAGCAGCGCCAAATTGATGAACGAGAAAATAAATAAGCAGTTCACTTGACAATATGTGACAGGAGTAACTACATTGCCAGTATCTATTACCTGTATTGATACAAGAACCAACTCCCCTGGGTAACTGGAAACTATAGACCGAAAAGTTGATGTTGCATTTGTTGTAATAAAGTGCCTACAGACAAGATAAACCAAATAAGCATAAATGTAAAAACTTCTTTGTTGCTAAATGACTATTCCAGAACTGGTAAACTAGAATAGATAAAATTAGCAGCTCCTCTCCTCCACCCCCACTCTCACACTGCACCATGGGAAAAATGGTAGCAGCACTTAGGTAACTTCATTCTTCAGCATTCAGCCTTTGGTAGCACAAATTGGAAAGAAATAATTTTATGTCACTAATACAGCATTAAACTTTGATATCCAAGAGTTACACAGGAGAGTATCATCTTATATGTGCAGTATTTGCTGCTTAACTCATAATTTTAAATCTTGGTTCTTAATTGCACCATAAAGGTCCACGTTTTATTCACATCAACATGTGCAAGTACAGGTTGCAATCCAGAGGAAATTGGAACTTGTCTAATCAATAAATTAGAACCTCCTAAATGTATACAAGCCGGAGTTACCTTCCTCCTAGTCATTGCCAATTGATCTTGGTTTTGATCTTCAGACAGCTCTTGTCCTATTTCCTTTTAATAAAATGGTTTTTTTCCTTTTTATTGTAGAAATTGAGATGCAAATGTTGTGGTTACACAATGCTAAATTAGGACTGAGCATCCATTTAATTATATATATCAACATTTTCTTAGAGGGCCAAAAAGTTGTAATAGTAGATGTTTGATAAAATTACACGGCCAAGCAAACAGTTGCGTAGGGATGAAACTACGTACATATTGTGGATACCAAGTCGACGAATATCATCTAGACAACGATCCACCAGCTGAAAAATGTAGCCAGAGCAAAGAACCATTAATTAAGTTCAGAACTCCAAATTCAAGCAACAAATTTATTTTTAGAAATAAAAGACCTTTGCATTTATTTCGAGCCCAAGAAAATTCATATCTTTTCTCCTCCTTGCCATTCCAAACAGAAACAATCCATTACCTGTCATTTCCAACCAAATATTACTTTACTTTTAGCAAGCATATAATTTGCGGTAAATAATTTATAGACTGACTAATCGATCCAAAACAAATCCAAAGAGCAATTATTTACAGAGGAAAGTTTCAACAGATTAACATCCTCTTTTGAGCAATGATACTATTTTCTCCATATAGGGTCAATTGAGGATCTGAAAATTTTACATGTTTAGCGTATCTTTGGATTGAGGAGCCCCATCAAAACCTCCCTTACTCTCTGCTGGAGGAACAAGAAGAGACAATTCACAAGACAAACAAGTACGCATTTTTGCTTGGAACCATATCCACGATTAAACTGTACAGGAGACAGTGTGAGAACGAGAATGAAAGAAAGTACAGGTATGTGATCTTGACATGTTAATATTTTTTCTTTGGTGTCTTTTTTCTGAAAGCATGATCAAATAGAGAACCTACACTTGGATAGTGTAACATACAGGAGCACAGAAAAAGAGAATTGAAACAGATCCCTTTTGCATCTTTTTGGCGGATATAACATAAGACAAATCTAAGAGCTTCAGACTGAAAAGGACTGCTGTAAAGATTTCAGTCTAATGTTTGGACTGAAGAGGCCCACCATGAATTTCTGGAATTTTTGAGCTGTATGTTGTTTGAGTAGTGGGTTATTTGTGAATCGTGTGAAGAACAAGTCAAATGGGAAAAGTCCATATTTTGATGGAAACAACCTTCAGCTTTAATGATTCCATGGAACCAAGAAAGTGTTAATAAGAAATTCGAAAATGCTGTACAGATTTAGAATCACACATGAATTCCTGATTAAACAATTTCCTGTCCATGACGTGAATATACATATATATTGTGCTTTTCTCGTCTATATTGGGGGGATTTCATGTAAGGAGATGTAATAGCTTGATTGGTACAGCACAAACAGCTATATAGGTATATGTTAATACTAAGCCACAAGAACTTGTTCGTGGGTAAACATAGTCATGTGAAAATTACCGCTTCCGACATCAACAACCAGAGGTCTCATTGGATCACCATAGGTGACACTCCAGTCTACCAGAAACGGATATGCCTGCAAAGTTCAAGCAATTATAAGGTATTCACACTTTAGGAAGAAGAGATTTTATCAGATACATATAGCTCCAGAGCAGCATTGTTATGAAAAACAGTTCCAACTTTCATAAAACACATTTTTGTTACCACTATCTCTTTTTCAGAGTCCTCAAACAAGGGCATAGGTTAAGATACACCTCTTATCAGGGATATGCATTAAAGAGTAAAACCCTAGCTATCAGCTAAGGTAACTGCAAGATTGTGAAAAACAAGAATAAAAATGATTATTTGATATATATAGTGATTGTAATAGTGATGGCAAAACATTACAGCATAAGCTTTTTGAGTTACTCCAATACAGTTTAGCCCTTTTTGAAGCCCTCCAATTACACTATTTAGGGAGTGCAATAAAGAAGGAAACTAATCCACCAAAAAGTTGATTGCTAAAATTTTATAGCCAAAATAATGAAAAGTGTCAAGTGAAGGAATCAGCTCTTTAAGTATAAAGTTTTCTTCCTTCAGTGGGCTACGGCAAAGATCGTTACACCTCACTTTCCACATGCATTTAATAATTTGATTGCAAATTCAAATGGAAGTACACAAGAATGGTGCAAAACTAAAGATCAGACAACATTTCTTCAACCACATCAGCAATCCCCTTGGGAAAGAGTGAAATGTATCATAATATTCTGTTCATATAATTTCAATTAATCAACAATAGGATTGAATCAGCCTAATGACTTGGGGGAAAAAGATCATATATGCCGTCTGTGCATTATCTTTCTGAAGCATTGGTAGCAGACTGTCAATAAAAGACACATAATGATTATAAAATCTCCATAAGACAAGGGTCTATTCCATTTTTCTGAGCCAACTAAAACATGATTCAATTTACAAATGTGATTATCAGAAACATAGTGATAAATTTATCATGAAAAAAGCCCAAGTGAGAGAGGTTTATAGAATATCAAAAAACAAAAGGTAGTGGATTTTCATTAAAAAGATTAAGGTGAAATGAGTTGAAGGAAGGTCATTGAAGTAATGAAATCAAATATTATGTCATTTAATTAAAACACATTTTTTCAAAAAAAGGATCGGGATTGCAATTTTATTGGGAACACAAACTGGCACAATAAAGGAAGCCAAGCACATATTCCAACATGTAGTGTCATCGAAATGTCAGAAGAAACACAAATTACATCGACAAAATCAAACAATCTTGAAAATCTTTCAGGATCTACTGATTCCAGTAGTTCATAGAACACTTCGTCTTTCAGTTTGCAGTTAGTGTATAGTGCATGTAACAATTCTCAGAACTCGGCACTATGTATGCCCTCTTTTCTACCTTTGAAGAACATGCTAAACATTCCTAGTTAATTTTAATTTGATAAACATCTTGTGTATTGTGTACAATGGTATTTATGTTGATAAACATCTTTAAAGAGTTTTTTTTTTTTAATTTATATATCACATCGCAGATGTAACTTGGACTCAAATCTAACATAGGTCAGAGGCAAGAAATAAACGCATATTGCTGAATATCGAGAAATGAGTTTTCAGATAGTGGACGCAACAGTAGTGAATTATATTAACTTAATTTTCAAGATGGAGGGAGCAGCTTGAAGATGGTAAATCCAAACTGAAGGAGGAACATGTTTCCTTGATTAAAATTCCACTAGAACACCATAATTCATTTACAGATATACTCAAAGATGGAGCTTTAGAGACATACTCTGTCCAATGCCATTAGCCCGGGAAGCTTTCTTCCTTTAAGAACCTCCCAGACAACCGCAGCACTTTTGAAAAAATTATCATTTGAGAAAGACTTTGATTTCCTAAGTAATTCTTCGAATTCCATTTTCCCAACAAAAGTTAGGTTGCAACTGCTTAGAGTACCAAGTGCTTCTGCCAGTTTAAATGTCC
Source organism: Paulownia fortunei (assembly GCA_019321725.1). Classification (NCBI taxonomy): domain Eukaryota; kingdom Viridiplantae; phylum Streptophyta; class Magnoliopsida; order Lamiales; family Paulowniaceae; genus Paulownia; species Paulownia fortunei. The sequence continues at coordinate 1,287,558 of JAGSPU010000056.1, read as the reverse complement.
ACCTTTATCCTGTTTTGAAGAGCTGAATCTCAATGGGCCAATCCACATTATTTTCTGGAAAACTTGAAAACACTTTTGTCAAGACAAACAGAAAGAAGCTGTAAAGTTCACAGAACACAATTTCACAATGCAAATCAGGCAATTACAATAAAAAAGAAACTCAAAAATGGATAAATTATAGCTTCACTCAGAAACCATTAACTATAAAGCCATGTCTATAAGTACTGAGTTGTCCCTCTACATCTCTGTTTAGGAACAGGGTGGTTATTGCTGTTCGGTAAAGATCAAAAACTTCTGAAGCACTTTTAAGTGCTGTGGTTACAATTATAATGTAAGGTATACCGTCTGGCAAAAAGAGCAGGAATTCATCACATGCAAGAGGAAACACAGAGAGGAATCAGGATAGGTATTCTTATGTACTACTTAGGAGTGGGGATCCATTACAAGTATATCTTCTTCTCCATTCCCTCTGGTACAGCTAATTGTTTTTTTTTCTCTACCTTAATACTTCAGAAGTCTGGGCAATATCACCACTAGACTTTGGATAAAATGACTATCAGCCAAACGTTTTACTTTTGTATGAGTTGGTGCATAAAAAGTGCATTTAAAGGAAAAGATAAATCTATAATATTTTAACGTATTTTTAAGACGTTGATAATCACCTTGCATTTTGAAAGCAAATAGATCATTTCTTTCAACGATCTTGGTCCAATATCAACAGGTTGCCAACCTGGAAGGATAAAACTTGGAAAAATGAACAAAATTTTAAAAAATTGATAATAATCTAAAACCAATACAAAAATTTGGTTGGACTTTTCAGATTCGATCATAACATGTGGATCATAAATTTCTAAAACAAGTAAGATCATGAAACTTGAGGTGTTCTCTTTGGTGAAAAAAAGGAACCTGGCATACATGAAGGTTGGTAAGTCATGGATTTACCTTCAATAATAGAATAAACAGAAAATATCTGCATCTGCTCTGGAATATGATCTTTGATGCACCAAATATCTTTTGGAAGAACAAGTGGAATGTTTCTCGACTTTGCAGACTCCACTATACTGACAGCTTCTTTTAATGCTCCAAGTTCCACCAATTTCATGGGAACAGGTACCCCTAGGGCGTGCATTATTTGAAAGGCCATACTTCCAACAAAGATTAAACCATCACATGTAGATGCTAAAAACCGCAATGCAGCAGCTTTGTCTGCAAGGTTGCCTCCACCTATCTGCAGGTAAAATTGAAGTCGTATAAATAATAAACGCGAGAATTTGAGAAAGATATATCCACTGATTTAAAAATAAATTCTTTTTTGTAGAGAGTATATGAGTACAATAGCCATATAGGGCCTTTCAATGGTCTTGATGATTTTCTGCAGCTTATATAGGCCCTCCTCAAAGTAAAATCCAGCAATGTAGGCATAGCAAAAGTTAGCAACACCAACTGTTGAAGCAAGAACTTTATGAGATTCAAAAAGGCATCATTAACAATTATATCAACCCCAGACGCGAGTTCTTTGGCAAACTTTGAACAGTTGGCCCGTTCCCCTTAAAGTGGAAAAGATTCTCAAGCAGAAGAATGCCAGATTTTTTACTATCTTCCACATCTGAATGCATGTATCCCGAAACATATTTCACCGGAACAACTTTGAGTTCAAGCATTGACGATAGAAAATCTGGATCATAGACAAAACATCCGTAAAGAGCACTTAAAATGTAATTGCGAAAAATTGTATTAGGAAGCCAGCATGATCCTCAAACCAGTAGAAAGACATGCCACACCTGCAACAGATTCTGTCGAGGGACATGCTTCTGAATCAAACCTAGAATTGTTATTCTCATTCCAGCCACCCACCAGTACTACTTTTGCACCTGCTTCGTATAAATACTTAATGGTGGAAAAAGAATTTAATGGTGATGATTGATGTTCCTTCATTCCTTGAAGTACAATCATCGCATCAAATCTGACCATGACAACTTTTCTGAATAGCTCCTCCTTGGGAAAGTTCCTAAGAGATTGTATGTGCGGAAAAGCAGTAAATTGTCCACCATCACAAATGGCATCCTAGAGAAAAATATGTAAAAGCCAATGTAATGACTCTGCATAACCAGCACCACATCAAGCAACCTACGCATGAATTCATAGATTCTTTACCTATTTTTACTTCTGTTGCCATTTTTTAGTATGGGTGCTTTTCGATTTTGATCTTGTGCTCTCTGTTATATTACAAAACCAGAAATAATGCTAAAAAGCATATGGTGACTTACTTTGTCAATAATCATTTTGCAAAATCTTTGAGTTTTAGAACCTTCACAGAACAATCAACAAGAAAATTAACAATGATAATTGAATTTAGATAAAAACAACCATTAGATTTAACTATGTTAGGAGTTGAATTTATTCCACATCACAAAATTGTTGGGCTGTAACAGTATACTTATGTGGATTGGACACCCTCTCCTATTACGCTAGCTTTTGGAGATGGGTTCTACCTAAGCCCATTGATAAATGGTATCAGAGCACCTTGCAAACTCTGGTTTGCAAGCGATGTTGGGTTTGGACCCCGGCCCATTTGCATGAAAAACAAGGCGTGATCGCCAAATTGTTTGGGATGTTAAAGTTATATAATGTAGATTGAACATTCTTTCCTTAAAGCTAGCTTTTGGAGAATGAATTCAACCCAAGCCCAAGCCCATTTATCAATTCAGAGTTCTTTTAGTTTCCTCCTACAACTTATGAAGGAGATAGTTTGCAAAGTATGTTTTAGCAATGGTCAATTTCGTATAAAGCAAGTTCACTAATAAAAGCATAATTTTTTTCATACTATTAGTTTTTATGTGTTTATTTCATGCCATGCAATTCCGGTGTTTGATGAAATGCCAACCACTGTTTCTTTCATTATACTTCTAGACTGTATGCCACACAATTCATTTAGTATTGTCCAACAGCCAAACGTGATATCAATCTTCAAACAAAAACAAAAAGCATATAACAATAAAATCACATGAAAAGAAAAAGCATATAACAATACAATGATATGAAATCCGCACAAAAAACGGGATGAAACGAAAAAGGAGAAAAAAAAGGACGAAAAAAAACCAGTGAAACCTCTTTACCTTTTCTACAAGTGAATGCTCAGCTTGATCAACCAGCTTACTAACTGTAAAAACTACTAATTAGAAAATCAAGCGTTGATTTCAGTAAAAAGTAGTGATGAATAAGATCGAATTAAACTATCGCAAAAAAAAAAAAAATTAACCTGGGGATGAAAACAGAACGGCGCTGCATCTCTTTTTCTTACATGCAGTGCGATTTCGGGGATGAAAACATGTTTTATGCTGTGCGATTTTGAGTGAATGTAATACGAAACTTTGAGGATTCGAATTGTTGAAGAAGAGATTTCCTTGGGGAAAATCAAGAACTAGATTCATCTTGCTCAGACTCTAGTAGCAGTTGGGCTCTTCTTTTTCTATTTCTTATGCTTTCTCCTCAAATGGAAGAAGCCTTTTTAACGGATAGCAAATTGGTCTTTATTGCACTCACATCCTTCACGCTGTTGCAGAGTTCTATTTTTCTCCCCGCAATTTTCATTTTTCCAAATATGACTCCAAATATGACCTGGGGCTTTGGTCCCGATCATTCTCATATATGCTTGCTCTAGACATGGTTCAAAAAAATAAAACCAGGTGTTTATGAGATAAAAACTTTGTCTCATTTAGTAAATAGATTAAAGAGTATTCAAATTGGTTTATTTTGTAAAAATATAAATTATAATATTTAATAATTCTTTACTACAATCGTTGGTATATATTATAATATTAGCATTCATATTTAACAATTTTGACTTAATATTATCGTTTAATTTGTTCCAACATAACAAATGATGATCTTATATTATAAAAAATTAATAATGCTATCATTTAGAAGTATATATCTAAAGATAACATTAAATAATTAATATTTTATTAATATATTTTTTTAACATTTTCCACTTTATGCGTCATCAAATGCGAAGAGTTAAAATTACTACTTTTAAAACTTACATCAAAATAATATTTTTTGTCTCCTAAATTATTTATAACACCTAACAAAATAGGCTCAACATATACATATTCAAGAAAAACCTTTTGCTTAGCTAATTTATGACAAGGTTTCATAATAATTCAATCATTTTTATATAGAGATTGAAATTATGAATCCTTCCGGACCTTATGCTTTCGAAAATGATTATCCCATGATAAACCAAGGAATAGAATTGCCAACTAAAAATACTCCATTTGATCTTATAGAGTTATGAACTCATGGACGTGCACAAGGATCACGTCACAAGATCATGTAAATAGATCGGTACCAAATTTATATTTAAATTTAAACAAAAAAATCTCCTCATTGAAAAAAAAAATAAAAATTGAAATTTATGTATTTTCCTTAGAGGACGTCAAATCAATGAAATAAAAATCTTAATTTGGCCTCATTAATCAATGATAATGTACTAGACGCTATAACTGGACATGAAAATAAATTTGAACTTAATTTCTTTAGAAAATGTTGAAATGAAATCGAACTTAAATTCGTCCCCTTAATTAGTTCATAGCATTAGCATCAAATCAGCCCAAGCCCACCTACTATTATTGGCATCCCAGGCCCAGAGCCCATTTGCATGTATAACCCACATACACAAACCCATTTGGGATCCACTCTACAATTCGTAGCCGCCGGCCGGCGATTTTTCTTTTCCCAGCGACAACAAGATACTAAAAGAGAAAAACATGGGCGTAGGTTTCGTCGTCGGCGTTGTCGGAGTTCTGATCCTCTCACACGCGGCCTACTCCACCATCCAGTGTACCTTCACCTCATTGATTCCTATTCAAGTCTCCAAACTTTGTACCTTTTTACTCAGATCGTGAAATACTTATATATTGTTGATTTTGTATTTGCAGATAGGTCTCTGCTCAAGATCACGGAGGAGCAGTTTTCGGGCCCCCGATCAACGTAATTTCTTTAAACCCACCTCGAAATATGCTGTATTGTGTATATTTTCCGGTAGACGTGTATAGATTAATTGGTCTGTTTTTCTTCTTCTTCTTCTTCTTCTTCTTTTTTTGATTTTGTGAGTAATTTACAGGTCGTGATGGAGTTGGTAGCAGGACTAGTGTTGTGCATGTGGGCTGCTTTAACCGTTCCTGGAAAGTTTTTGTCGATACTACCCCATTCAGATGAGAACAGGTGAGTAATTACTTGTTATTTTCTTTTCCGGGCTATTGTTAAAAATCAATCTAATTCTGTCTAGTATTATTATGCTGCATAATGGAAGATTGTGAAAATTGAGTAGAGGGACAGACTTCCTGCCTACATTTGGAAGATAAGAATTTTAAAATTTATAATAATAAATTTATTAAATTTGTTTAGATAATTTCTTAATAAAATAAATTTTAAATACTTAAATTTCTATTTTGAGCTATTTTTTAAATCTGGTGGATTTTTCAAATCCATTTTGTACGAAAACATTTGAAATACTTCCCCAAAATCCCCCAAATCCGAATCATTCCATTAAAATTCAACCCCAGTGAATTTCAAGTATGTTAAATATGAGATTGGGATAATTTATTTTGATTTGAGAGCAAGCAAATTTGTTGGTTTTCGAGATTGATTGCATAAATCATGTGAAAAGAATTAGGATTTTATGGGGTTATATCGTTTCCGGTGGGAGTGGAAATATACAACCACTTGGCACTATTATGTGAATCTAACAACATTTGACAGTTTCCTAGTGATCAAAACTTTCTAGTTTTCATAGATTATATTTTGTGTATCATGAAATGGGCTGCTTTAGACCAGCTAAAGAAACATGTTCTGTAAGGAACTTCTATTGTTGGACTGGAAGCTTGTAAGTTATTAGAAATCTATATGATGATTACTCACCCCTTAAGTTTTCAAAATTTTGTTTTGACAAGCACGAGATCTCTTCATTACCATGTTGTGAAACTTACCTAATGCTTGTATCAATTCTTTCATCTCATTTTGGCCTTCGGAGTCAAAGGTAAATCAACAGTTTTCAGCATTGTGCTTGAAACAATGTGTTTTTTCTTTGATGTTTTATGCTTTGATCTTGATAAGGTCGCTGTGTTCTGTAAAAGAACATCCCTGAAGTTTTAGAAAGATTGTTAATCTGTCCTCTTGAAATCTAGTGCCACTAAATTAAAGGAAGAACTGCAAAGCTATGATAACTAGAAGAAAAAGCAAAAAGAGGATGTGAGGAGAAATGTTAGTACTGAAAAGTAAAAGTGTGAGAGGAGATAAAAAAAAAGTAAGAAGTTGAAGAAAAAAAGAATGCAAAAAGTGTCTTGAGGATATATCTCTTTCCCATCGAAAAGATGGGAGATCATTAGCATCTGCCATCCTGAATTTGATTGACTTGAGTCTTGCTAGTTAATATTGTTTTAGTTTTAAAACTTTATGAAGCAAAACCTACCTGATTTTCTTTTTTTTTTTTTTTTTTTTTTTGTAATGTGCTTCTGGATACTAATATCAAGTTTCTTCCTTTTCCTTTTGTGCAAAGCAGGGTGGTAACCTTACCCGCCAATCTGGATTTCATGATCTTTAACCATCGTGGGAAAGCATTTCCTTTGGACATGGATGTGAAGCTTAAGTGATACCATAGCGGCATAAAATATTGGTTAACCAATGAGATGTAAGATCAAAAGAGCCTGGACTAGAAGCTTATATGACTGGAAAACTAGAATGAATGGAGTATTTTAACTGTGTAAATTGTTGCATGAGACACAAACGTATTGCACTGCATATGTTGAATTTAGTGGACTGCAGAGACAAACGTGTTGTTGGCATTCTCTGGTTTATTTGTTGTACTCTTTCAAGTGCGTAGATTTCGATCCTATTTATTGGTATCCCATTCTATATGGCACTTTTTTTTTTATGGTTTTTGTGGACAGTAAACTAGAATACTTAAACTCGTTTTAAATGACTTCGTGTTTCAAAAGATGAAGCATATGTAGAACAAATTCTTGATGCCTTTTGTGTAGTCTAGCTGTTTGTTCATTGTATGAAGCATCCGAAAAGTTCAGTCATCCCGCAAATCACGTAAAAGTTTAAATGTTTTCACTGCCAAGAAATTGGCTCATGCTGTTTGTATCAATAACTAGTAGGTATCATTTGCCATTCCCTAACCACAGGAAATTTACAGGCCTATTTGCAAAGAACTAGGTATCATTCGCTATTCCCTAATCACAGGAAGTCGAGGCACAGGATGAGCAAACGGAATCTCATCAGCCGTCCCACCCAACATACTCTTTAATCTCTCCTATAGCACCTGAACTCATATACAGTCGCTATGAACCTAAGAAGCAACCGAAAACCCTTCTGACATTCCAAATCCTCCAATCCTTGAATAATATCAAACATATTGCACTTAGTCCTATCAGCTAAATTTGCGATATCAGGCTAACATCATTTTTTTTTTTTTTTTGGCTAATTAAAACTCTTTTATTAAAATATTTATAGGAGTTAGGACCCTCTTATCATCTTTTTTTAATTATAATTTTACTTTCTCGGTAAGAAGAAAAGATGTAGAAAGGATCTTTTGTTTTTATATAATTTGAAAATCTGTAAGGTAATTCAATCAATATTTTGGTGGCATGAATTTAATCAACAACAAAAGATAGTACTATGAAACTTTGATCAAATAATTGCATTCTCAAGTGGCAAGATTGTTTATCTGTGTTATATGGTCATGAAAAGGATTAGTATAATGGCAATGTATTTTATATGGCTTACAAATTATTTTTATCTTTGAACTTTATTAATCTGCTGTTTATAAATAGATATTCAATCAGATTCTTGCTTACTGTATATTTTATCATTTGGGAAATGAAAATAGTTGTTCCAACTAAGTGCCTTTCTAATTTTTATAGCAAATAAAGAAAAACCTCATTTAAAATCAAATGAAAAAGATCCAATTTGTATAAATGAACATAAATGTTTCTTTAGACCTCCAATCCAATTGCACAAAAAATAGAAGGACCATTTTTTTTTTTCTCTCTTTTTAAAGTTAAAATATAAAAAGAGAGTATTCTATATCCACTCACCCAAATATGGAAAAAACATAAAAAGAAAAACAAATAAATAAGGGACTACGCAAATGACAGAAAATATAATCGGATAAGCAAAGTAGCAGAGTACGCACACTGCGGCGGCCGAACTGAAGAGTGAAGAAAGAGAATCGTCCAGAAATGGAGAAGTACTTTGGAAACGCATATCGGGGCGACCGGGGGTCCCTCACTCGGACCCGGACCGGTTCGTGAACATATGGATTGGGTCGGCCGCCTTCTCCGCCCTCACCTGGTTCAACCCTTACATGTGGCAACTCTCCAACCAATTCAAGTATTCCCCAATCCTTCTTTCCTCTCTCTGTTTCACACACACTCACACTCGTGTATGTATGTTTTATGCTTTTTTGTTTTTTTTCAAGCGTTTTCGTTAGTTTCGAGATACATTCATTTTATCATTTACATGCTCTAATCTGTGATTTAGGTTGTAAACCTTTGAATTAATGTTTTTGTACCCTATTAATGTGTATATCTATTTTTTCAGATATTGAATGGTTATATACTCTTGGAAGAGTTGGATATTTATTTGCATAGTATTTAAATTAAAACCTTGGAATTGGAATTTAAAACAATTTTTCTGAATTAAAAACAATACCCAAACACGTATAGACTAACAGAGGCTGATTTGCAGATTTTAGTAGTTTGTCCACATCTGTATGCGTAGGCACACTTTTATGGAACATTGTGTTGCAAGCTTTTATGTAGCAGAGATGTTAAACATGTAATGTTTTGTTTCTGGCCATGTTTAGCGTCTTGAAAAGGACTTGTTTGATCTATAATGATAAGTCCTTTACTTCCATTGGTAGTTGACAATGAAAAGTCCCTGGCAAATAAACGTCCTTTTTGCTGGATATATCTACAGTTATATTGGCTCACATGGAGTTGAGGAAGAACATTTTCTAATATATCTCTTCAAATATGGTGTGTTTGGATGTGCAAACTTCCTGGAGAAGTGCTCTTGTGATTGAACTTTAGTATGACAGCTAATCCTGATCCCTTTTGCTTTAACACTGAGATATGTGTACATTTCTTCACTCACACAAGCACATGATCCCAGAAAGATGGATTGTTTTGAAGTAATACAAACCTTTTCTCAATTTTTGTGTTATGAAATGGAATATGTGAGGTAACTCATGTATGCGGTGATGGCCTGTTTAGTTGCATAGATTCTATAGAATGGGAAAATATAATGGAAGAAAGGATCTGGTGTATCCAGAACACAAATGTATGTTGTGTTTCAACTCATTCACACTCCCAGTGTCTCTTTTTATCAACCATGATTACTGGGTAAATAACAAACAGAAAATTTATAAAAAAGAAAAGAAAAGAAAAGAAAAGAAGCATCTCCCCAAATTAAACTTTGTTTATTATTTTAGCACTAGAAACATGGAAGAAAAGTATAAATTGAAGAAGCTATATACGAAACACTATATTCTTCACTAAAATATGTATTGCACTTGTTCCTTTTTATTTCTGATGTATTCCTGAAGTGAGAAATTTGTAGTATTACAGTTTGAGCCTGTTATATTTCAGATGTATTGACATCTTGTTCTTGTTAGAACAACTTGTTTATCCTAGACAAAAATATCCCTGTAGACCTTTATCCATTTTTGGAAAGTTTTGACTGAGACTTTACATCCTACATTCAATTCCAACTACCAGATACCTATTGATTGTGGTGCCCAAGTCCGTAAAATGTTGGCACAAAATGCCTCCATGAATATGCAGTAATTAGCATCTGGAATTTATGGCATGTCAGAGGGGCTGAGACTAGAAACCCTATATGCTTATGACTGGCAAGGAGCCATCCCAATAACTGGAAGCATGTCCTGGGAGGTCACTGCTTGTAATCTGTACCAATATCTTCCAGGGGGATAAGATGCCTCTGTGAGTTTCTAAAAACTATATCAGGTTGTTCAACACAATCATTGACCCCCCTTGTTAGCCGACTTGGAATCTTGTTTGATTTCTTCCTTTACATGTTTTTGAAAGAGAAATTACACTTCATTTCCAATTGGACTGCTTTTTCTGATCTAGATGCTGCTGGTGTGCTGCCAAAGTTAGCACTTTTTACTTCTTTTCTTTAGACTTGGAGAAGATGCTTGCTTTGAGTTGGACTCACCTATTTTGTTGCTTGTGGACTATTCTGCTGCTTGCTCAAAAAATCTGTATATCTTTTTGGCTTTCTTTTGGGTTCCAATGCACTTATGATTTTGTCATGCAGTTGGCATGACAAAGCAATGCTGTTTGAACAATATCACTGGAAGAAAGCCCGTGAGAAGAAACAACCATATAAATTTAAGGTACTTTACTGAATTTGAGTTTCAAATTAAACAACAGCAGACATACAACTCTTACTGTGTCATCTTCTGATACATTACCATGGCTTCTGCAGCGTGAGATGATTTTGTTTCTCACATATCATTTTAATTTTGTGACAGTGGAATCAGATGGACAAAGAAGTACGAGACTCGTACTACTTCAACTGGCCTGTCTACTTCCCTTAGTCTTCTTCCTCCAGCAGCATGGATTCTTCTGTTCTGGACTTCTCAGACAAGTAGACCTTAAAAATTCCACCACCCTTCCCCCACTGCAAAATGAAAAAAAGAAAAAGGAGAACAACTGTACCTTGAGAGCATCTTCTTGTGCATTTCTGGACATTTGTTGAAAAAATTCTTGTTTCCTGTATGTTATGATTTCATAATTTTTGAAATGATGTGAGCCATGAAGTTAGGCTACAACTTACCTATTGAAGCTTTGGAGTTATCATCAACTTTAGCTGCTCTTTGTTTGCTGTGACATTCACTAGTGTATGTGATGAATATGAAGTTTTATCTTTTATGCAGAAATGCTTTCTTGGGCATCAAATGAGTGAACTATGTAAGGCCAATAAATCTAAATGTACTTGGTCGTAACTCTTGAGGTTAATCAAAATATGCTGAGTGGTGGGTTTTCCAGGAGTGAGATAAGCTTATTCTATCAGAGGAACCTTTATAGTTTTACCATGGACGCTAGGATTTGTCTTTTAGCCAAATCCAGGATCCTTATATCTTAGTCTATTTATCGTTTAATATCCCAAATTTACATAATTAGTTGCAACCCAGAGATTGAGACTCCACTGCAGTTTAGTTACCAACAAGAGGTGTTAAAACGTTTCCCAGAATGAATCATGTCAGTTATTTTTTCATATTTCAAATGTTCTAGTCATTCGTCTTCGGTTCTGTCTGACCTAGGAAGTGGAGTTGGAAAAGGAGTCCGCATCATTTCACAGACTATCGAACTGGGGAGAAAATATGTTTTATTCTGTGTATGTTATTCCTCCTTTTTTGTTGAGTCTAAGAATCCGAAACTGAGCTTATTACTCGATCCACTTTCATCAGAAGTAAACACAAACTTTTATGGCATACTATCGTTCGTCTTGTTATTTTTTGTTGTCTGGCAAGATCTAAAGGAGTCTTACTTTTCTTTTCTTTTTTAATCTCAAGACACATTTATAACATCGGATATTCCTGGAATGAAGATAAAAACAGAAGCAAGAGAAGTACATATGTGGTATCTTTCTTACTGTTTTCACGCCATAGTTTCTTGATTCTATACAAAATAAAGCAATTTCTCAAAAAATATTAAAGATTGTGTCAAATCTGCGAGCAGATCTCTGTCGTTAGCATACTGTACTGAAATCTCTTTCATTAGTTCTCTTCCAAATCTTGTCTTGCAGAATCTCTTCTCGTTAGCATACTGGTAGGAAGTCTCTTTCGTCAGTACTCTTCCAAATCTTGTCTTGCAGAATCCTTCGTAACTCCTCAGGCTGGCAGGGTACTGCAAGGGCACCCCTCTGTTGAAACCCATATTCCTCTTCTGCCAGCTTCAGCAACCTCAAGAACGCAGGATGTTTCAGAACACACAGTTCCACGACAAACCTTATGGGCTTCTCCCCCTCATTCTTGGCTAGAATAGCAAAATGCCCTTCCTTAACATCATCTGGCACCGTTTCTTTTGCCTCTACTTCTTCACATTCAAACCCTCTAAACATATCTACCCTTCTTGATAGCTGAAGATGGTTTTGCAGTCTCCTAATAAAAAGTTTGAGCGCAATCAAGCCTTTTTTCCCCTCTGCTTTCATTATTGTATTAGTTTAGGGCTGCTTTAGTAACAAAGAAAATGCTTCTTGTCAACCAGTTTTAAAGAATTATGGAGGGAATTCTTTGATTTATACTAGATTGATTCCTTTTGGGGTTGGGTTGGGGTGGGGGTGGGGGGGGGGGGAGCGGGGGGTGGATGAAGCTTCCTAGTTGGTAAGCAAATGAGACCATTGGGCATAGGCGTACGGATACGACTGTTTACCAGTGTTTGATTGCAGCATTTAATGTGTATTCTCCTATGTGTTTCTTGGTCTGCTGTCATGGTTGAACGCGGAACTTACATATCTCAAGTGGCCGAGTTTCATAGTTGGTTACTCTTTTTTATTTCCTTTCCTTAACTTTGGTTAATATATATGTCATATCTGGTTATGGTCTTTCTCAACATTTTCGATCTATACATTGGTTTCTCATAGTAATTTTTAAGTTTCAGGAAAAAATATTGCACCAAAAGTGGAATAAGAAAATTAAGCAATTTGAGCTTGCGTGACAGTTTAGTTTAAAAATTAAAAACAAGAAGGGTATGATTTGATTTTTAATTTCTCCAGTGCATGGTTTTGTTGAATTTGCACTTTTGCTTGACTTGTATTGCAGGAAACAGTCAAGGATAAAGAGTTGAGGTCCATGACAGATGGAATTTCGTTGGGTTGACATTGTCTAGTATGTAATCATGCGACCTCTTCTTTTAAATTAGAGACTCAAAATATCCTTTAAAAATGGAGAAATGGAAAGCCTCTTCTCATTTATGCATGGATAATGGATTCTGACTTGGTCGGCAATTGGGCATAGGACAATAAAAAAAAAAAACAAAAACACAAAATTTGGGCACTCAATATTGTGGAATTGCATTTTCCTTATTAAGAGTACTGCACCGTGCATCATGAACAATTTGGTGTAACTAAAAAATATAATAAATAACTTATCAAAAATAGAAATGATTGGGTATTTATAATTGAATGATTAGGGATAGTGAATATTATCTTGAGGGTATGTAAATGGATCTAATATCCCACATGTAATGTTTTTATTGATTATATCCATACTATTACGCTACGGCCATCAAAATACAAATAAATGGTTTCTAAAATTGTCGAATTCAATTTTGTTCTATGAATCGAGATCTTAAAAAGGAAAGCTTATTTAATAAACAAAAAGTAGGGTAATAAACTTACATATATGTATTCGCGTGGTTAGGTTAGCTTTAAGAAATTATGATTGCATGAAAGAGAAAAGCACAAATATTTAGATTAATTTTAAGCCCAAAATCATCAATCATCATTGTAAAAAAAGATATGAAATTCATTCACTTTAAATAAATTTTTTTTGATCGGAGTAACAATCCCATTAAATACCATGTCGACAAACAAATTTCAATAATATAGTATGTATGCATCTATTAATACAAATGCATATACATACTAATTTAGAACATATTTTCATTTTTTACGCAAAAATGGTGACATAAATACGCCCCAACTATAATTCCAGAATCTAATACAATTGAACCAAATTATATTCATGTTGATTTAACTGAGTCAAATTCAATTTTAAAAACCAAAAAAAAAAAGTTATCAACTTTAAAATGCACTTAATTTACTTGTGGAGCTGAAAGTTAAGCAAGATTTTGACATAGAGCTACAGGAAGTTATTTACAATCCTAACTTACTGCTTATCTCTCCGTACACTTGACTATTCAAACACCGACACGGTTCATACTCACTCCAGGGGCCCCGGAAAGTACATGTTTGGGTGACAAATAACTACTGCTCAACAATGTTAGGGACCATGTTCTTCTGTTTATATACTTGTATAAAAATCTAAGCTCATATGACCAATATATTTATTTATTATATTTGTTATTTTTGGGAGATTGAAGAATATATCTTGTGCTGGAATCAGGATTTGAACCGAAAACACCTCAAGTGAATTGTTGAAATCTTGTTATTTTTCCCCAACTTTGGGGAGGACATTTGGGTTCTCCTTTCTGGTGGGTAAACGAAGTGTAATATATCTTTTTATTGTAACTTTCTTGCAGTTGGACATAGCTTCAGACCCCTAAACTGAATCCTAAGATAAACTTACATGAGATTCAATCACTTTATGAATTCTAAGATATAAGCATATATAAATTAGTAATTTAGAACTTCTATTGCAATTTTATGTTGCATCTTATATTATATATCACACATACACACAATTTTATCTTGAATTTTTTATTATAATTATTGCAATTTTATATTATATCTTGTATTATATATCACACATGCATATTACTTGTAAAAATTACAATAATTATTATAAAAGATTCAAGACAAAATTACATGCATGTGTAATATGTAATATAGAGTACAAAATTGAAATAGAATATTCAAACTATACATTAGAAGATTAGGTATGCTGGTTTTTGAAGCAGCTGAAATTGTTTTTGCCCTGGAATCAGATCTCGTGTAATTCAACTACGAAGGATTATTTTTCAAGAGAAACAGGTTGAAGCAGAGAAGCCTAGATCAAAAATCACGAATCAATATATTTATATATATATATATATATGTTGTCACCTTTATATTATCGTAAGGACATGGAATAACATATAGATACAAGTGTCCTAGAAGTCGTCATAAGCAGAAAATATAACAAGAATCGAGAGACAAACCCTCCATCTCCCTTACCTACATAAGGACAATGCTTAACCTCAAGCCATCATTCTTTGATGTTTTTCTTTGCTTCCAATAACGATTGAAGGTCACTGTATGTGCATGGAATAGCAAGAATACCCATTTGCCGAAAACCAAACTCTTCCTCTGCTTGCTCTAAGAGCTTCAGAAAGCCCGGGTGAGCTAAGTAACTTAGTTCTATGACAAACCTCCTCAACTCACCATCGTCAACTGTATGGACCGCAAAATGCCCCTCCTTCACATCCTCTGGCAGAGTATCGGGCTCATCATCTTCAATGGCGGATCAAAATCATATTGAATGGATGGTGTGAGGATTTTTCGTAGCATTTTCCTCACAAGCTTAAGGATCACTAAACCACCTTTCATCCTCAAAAAAATTGATCACTGAAATGATGCTGATGACAAAAAAGTTTAGCTGCACAGAAACCTATAAAGACGAGACTTATAAACCAGTTGTGAAGGGAACAGAACATCTGGTTCTGAAAGATATATGCGAGCTCAATTCATGTGTCGTGCGACAAAAAAACATCTGATGTATCACTTTCAGCTCTCTTATTCAACTGTACAAGCATCAAGGATAGAGGCAAACTAATTACTACTTGACAAATTAAGATGTCAAGGATAATGATATGCGAAATACATGTGAATGGAAAAGGCATATTGGAAGCAATCATGCAGCATCGTAGGGGACCTTGAGTAGCGTTGATTAAATGCTCCCATCTTCTCTGTACAATGGAGGTACTCCATGAAGGCCACTAATGCCAAATCTTCAACTTGTTAAAAACAAATTCTGAACACGGGGGATTTGCTTTAAGCTTTTAGATTGAAGGCCAGTAACCGTCCCTATTGAGAAAAGGTTATTGCAGTTGGCAAGAGGCTAACAGCTTGTTGCCCTCTGCGGACATAGTCATTGAAGTTGCACAATTTTATGGAGGGGCAGAGATCATCAATGAAAGATAGATTAAAGAAAATCCACGATTAAGAACCAAGTAAATGGTTCAACAGTCCTCGAGAAGTATAAATCCAAAATCAGGGAGAGTTCTATGAATCAGATAAGGATAAACAAAATCTTACAACGACATATGCAAGATAATGGAGATGAAATAAATCAAGGCATACTACTATAGATACTACATCTGGATAAGAATGATTAAACAGACGATGGAACACAGAAAGGTAGTTATTCTAGTCAGCACTTGGCAGGTCTCAGTCGTGTTACATCCTGTGTGCTACACAGAATCTTCGCCAAAAAGCCTGTGGAAAGTATTCTTGAAGATATGATCTACCTGAAAAAACATATATATATTTTTTGAAGGAAAAGCACATCCTATATGAGCGGAGTGCATAAGCACAAACAAAATAGCCAGAGCCTTGAGACCAATTAGGCCCTTCAAAGAATTCTTGCTGACATAACTATTATTTATTTAAAGGTTGTGTGTGTTACCTTGGTCATTTATTTCATCATATTCCAAGGCAAGTCTCATTTAATCCTAGATGGCAGCTTGCATTCTTGTAGATTTGTTGGTCTATATTAGTGTTGTGCTAAATTTTCCTCACAGAAAGGAAGACCAATACTTGTAGCATCATGTCTTGATGGAGCGACACCATACTAATACAGGCACATACTGAAAGCACAAAATATTAACGAGAATGAAACAAATGCTATAGTTAACTGGTTCGTAACAAAATTAAAAAATAAAAAAAAATTGATAATTGAAACTGGGCAAACTTACCTGGTAGAAGTAAAGGAAAGAAGGGAAAGAATGAAAGGAGCACTAAGCCTAACAGAGATTTTCCAGCTAATCATCAACATGGCAACCATACCAAAATATGATAATTTCAATTATTTCTTGTACATAGGTATTACTTCTATTGCACAGAGCTAAGTTATTGTGAAATTAAGGAAAACTCAAAGCCTAACACGACCACTATACTGTTTGGCATAGTCATCACCGTGTTCATGGATGAGATTTAGGTATTCCTAAACCAAGCCCAAAGCCACTCAATGACAGCTACATGACAAAAAGTTAGATATCAGAAGAAGAAATAATTTGCTTGAGAAGTCCACACATGTTAAAATTTTGTTAAACTTCCCCTCCCTTCTCTCCACTGCTCTCGACCATGTCCAATGGATACACAATTAGTTTCACAAACAGCCCATGTCTTCGGGCACTCTCACGATACAAATGTTATTCTTTCCAATAGAACTAATAATAAAAACACTACAACTTTCAAAGTTTCTGATAAGAAAGAGAGAAAGTTCTACCTTATTGATGAAGGTAGAATCACAAAATTGAAGATTGTGGGACGATTCCTCTCCTCCTGCTGCTTCTGGAAATCAACGCGGAGTGAAGTTTACCATTGCATGAGATGGTGGGGATATACTAACAATAATCATAAAGCATTCAAAACCTTCAGAGTACTTGTTTAAAAATTCAATTGTCTTATAACACTGATGCCTATGTTGGAAAATACATTCTTTATAATCTCTCCGTTTAGGTGTTTGCTAGAATGATTCCAATTTGATAAATTATAAAGAGGAATCCATTCTCACGAACCCTCCAAAGCCATAAAACCTAAATGTGTTACAAAGTGTAACTCAGCATACTAATATTTTTTCTTCTGTAATGGCGAGATTTGATGGAGGAGTTTTAGGGCAAAGGCTGCAAAACTACATTAGGCCACAGCGCCAGAATATTCCTAACATGTATTACCCACCCTTACATGACTGCTAACTTGATGTCTTGATAAACAGTCACTTTAGTGTGGTTTTATACCCTATAGCATCCTCAGAAACTAAACCATCATTGTATTAATCATCTGAAGACCATGTAGGATTTCTGAAACTACGCTCAAGTCTTAACTACCAATTGATCAGAAAATGTGCACTTTTCTGGTATATATGGACAGTTCAACATTTAGCACTTCTGCTCAAGTCTTAACTACCAATTGATCAGAAAATGTGCACTTTTCTGGTATATATGGACAGTTCAACATTTAGCACTTCTACATCATAACGAGAAGCGGATCAATAATTATGTGCAACTAATAAGAAGGAAATGAATACCAGGGTTAAAAAACCATTGATTTAGAAACTGTAAATGATTTTCTTCAAACTTCAATACTCAAATTTCCTTCCAAAATGCTGATTAACAATTGTGCAAACTTGAAAATTGAAATTACCCCTTGTGATTTAGAATCTTGCAGATGATACATATATGCACTGCAATTAGCAAACAAAACCAACTGGTATTCAATCACTTTAGGTTTTCAAAACAATATGCTGCATCAGAAAGCCAACAGATTTTGGAGGAACTGATGTAGTATTTCTAAGACATCCGATCACTGTATAACATTCTTTATCCATGTATAACAAAATGTACAGAAGCATTTATGGTTATAACACAATTCAACTACTACAAATACAGTCTACAAACTATATATACACATATATGGATCATCCTCGTAATGTGATAAGGGTAAAGGCCTATAAGAAAGGCAACCAATACTATTGCAATGCCGCTTCAATTCATGTCTCAGTCGAATCCATCTGATCAAACAGTGGGTTTACGCTTAAACGTGGTCCCAGGATCATCAGTACAGGGGAAGACCTGAAGACCACTGACCATCGCAGTCGGTGGCCCTCTCCTGCAACGCTGCTCCATGTCCTCGACCTTCTCCGGCCTTCCTGAAAACAAGGCCTCCACAGAGCCGTCCCTCCTGAGCCCAATTCTTTGGCGTTGTCAACTGTCCAGTTCCTATAGAATACCCCATGTACCATCCCCTTTATCACCACCCTCACCTGCATCAGACGCACATAACCAAGATTATAAAACTGCAGAGAAGTAAACTATGACGCAATTACATAGTACCTCGCGCAAAAATTGTACCTTTTTCAGCAAATTGCTCTTACATCGTCCCCACGTAAAGTTAGACAAAATTCCAAAAAAGGCCCATAAATACACGTAAATATTGCATATTAACCAACTGATTTATGGCCTAAATGTAAACACTTTTGCACGCAGAACAAAATACACAAGCAAGTTTGTTATGGATATTGTTAAATCATTACAAAGAAAAATCAGAGAAAAGGGTGTGGTGGAGGAGAGTGCTCACAGTTTTAGCGGCGAAGTCTCAATATCCTGCGACGTATTCAAGGAGACATAGGAGAGAAAAGAGGAGGTGAACGAAGTCGGAGCAGAGGAGAAAAGGAGGAGAGAAGAAGAAAACGACGACGAAACGGAAGAGAATGAGAAAGAAGATGAAGAAGATGAGGCAGTAGAAGAAGAGGAAAGTGGGGGAATCATCTACCACAAAGACAAGCATTTTTTGGGTTTTGGCCATAGAAGCTCTAGAGGGTTCTGTTTGCAGAAAATTGTGGATTTGAAGATGAGAAATCTCCATTTTTTTGTTTGTTTCAGTCATTTCAGTCGAAATTTTTCCTTCAAGAAATCGATTGATCTGGATTTGGTTGGAAAATTGGAGAGAATTCCTGCAGATGTGGCCCTTCAATGGTGTATCCAAGAATCCTGGGTGGCCCAAATAGTTCTTTGAGAAGGTATTCTCACCACAAAAAGCTTGAGAAAAGAACAAAAATGAATAATGTTAACAAAAGGTTAGGACAATTGATTATTCAATGATTTTTATTTCATTTTCTAATCATAACTTTCTCTCACTAAATTTTCTGGTTCTAACATTTATGTTTTTCATTATTACCATAATATGAATTGAGAAATTGACATGCCAGAGCCCAAAGGGGTACAACCAGTCCAGCTTATATTCTGAAGCCCAAAGGGACATTTTAATTAAGCCGACCCAGACATGAGTTGTTGGAGTTGGTCTAACCTTGTAGCCCAAATACTTAAGGATACTTTCATTTTCAAAGCCCATGAGGTTGGGTTTAGATTACAGATCCAAACTAAAAATTTAGTAAAAAATACTTTTGGGCCATATCCAGAGAAGAAACAAATATGAATTTTAAGCCCAATTTAACACCCCCAATTTGTAACCCCCAAAACACTCATGCATATTTGGGAGCCGCAGCCACCAGATCCTCAAAATATTGACGAAACTAGACTTCTAATATGGATATGGTGATTTCTAAATATGGTTTTAGTCTGACTTTTAATATATGGATCTGGTGACCTATTCAGAATTAGGCTCCATTTCCCTTCATTGACCTCAACCTCAAGCTTTTGGAAATTAAATTCGAGCTTGAATTTGTATGTTTTTTTAGAATCCAACTCAATTCAAATTCAACTAGTTTGAAAAATAAAAAATAAATAAATTAGTATAATAAGATCTATTAAAATATGGATAAAATTTGAGAATAAATCCCTTTATTAAAGAAAAAAAATCAAAAAAATTTATCACATTACTATTTATAAGAAATATATATATGGATTTTCAACAGTCTTACGAAAATATCGTATTTATTGGAGTTATTTTAAAAAATTCAAAAAAAATTGTTACTAGTCAGGTCTGCTTGAACTTTAATTTGCCAGTGATTGGTCTCTAATTTGTATGGGCTGCCTGTTAATGTTAATTAATGTGTTGTTCTTGTCCATTGCCTTTATAGTCCCAATTTTCCATTTATTTTGTAATATATTATGGGCTTAATAATTGAATTATTACGGCCTGTTCATAAGTTTGATAATGAACCAACTTGGATTTTAATAGTTAGGATCTCTAATACAACATGGATCCAAACCCAAAATTTAGAAATTACACCACTAGAGATGTTCAAACTATTGTACAATAATACATTTATTTTATTTTGACTTTCAAAACGCGGAGTTTGGTGCCCCAAAAACTTGAAACACGAGATTTAGACTATTAGGCTTGAGCTTATCCAAAACTGGAGGCAAAGTCAAAAAGGGCAAGAATCTTCACTAGCAAGAACTCGTTTTTTCCCCATGTTTCAATTAAACCTTCAAACAATTGGACTTATGAAAAAACAAAATGTTGAGAATAGAGGGCGTGTTCGTGTTCAACTATATTTTGGACTAAAATATGAAGTTTTGTAGCAGTCTTTTGGAGACATAAAAGATATATTATCTTGACTTTTTGGCTTCCCCCCGCCCCCCCCCCCCCCGGACATTACTAAAACTAGTCCTCTTTTCCTTAGTTACGAATTTACATAGAATAAATTCAAGGCTGTTTTATGGTGTTGGTTTATTTTGATGTTTCTAGATTGTCCTTTTTTTTCTTTAATTATTTATTGCGCCCACTCCGCTTTATATAAATATGATTTGATTATTTTATGCCAATAGATAAATTAATTAATATCTAAGCTCTTCGTGTACAATTATTAACTTATTATACAAGGACGTGATATATATCTTTTTTTTTAATTTATTTTTTTTTTAACTTTTTTTTTATTAAGCTGAATAATGAAAACAAAAGTTATGATTCGTTCCAAATTTGTTACTTTTATTTTATTTTTTAAATCATTTTTTTCTTCAATTTGCACATACATAATTTTTCATATTTTTAACCTTTGAACAAAGGGAGAATGAAATTTAACTTGTGTTCAAAGTAATGCATCACACTAGTTTTCATTAATCAATCATTTTTTTTATTTATATTTTTTTGTGACAAAAATCAATCTATATATGCTATGTTAGCAACTCCTCTCCTCTCTCACCTTAATTAGTAGAAATTATATTCCAGCGCATAGAACTGGGATTCAAAAATCCAACGTTTGCTCCAACTCTGAATGATGTGGAATGGACCCCCAATCACATCACTTCTTGTCGTGGCCCCCACCAATAATTTATTTTTTATCATTTTAAACTTTTTTTTATTTCCTTGTGCCAAATATTCCAGCAGATTCTCGAACCCTAACCCATTTCATACTCCCACCCTTGATTTTAAATCCAAAAAGAGAAAAAGCCATATATGGGGTGCGCTTGTATGGACCATGATTAACCATACATGCCATGCATTAATGCATGCCATGTATGACGCTATGATAAGGAAGAAGCCAAGAAGTTAGGCTCGTCATAGTCAGAGCTGAGTCAGAAACACTCCAAGGTCAATCTCAGGACCCTTCTTCTTGTCTATATATGGTGGATGGTTGGTGATTTGTGATGATGCTGATATACACGATTCCTATCATTTATTTTCATTTATCCCTATCTATTATGGCTGTTAAACTTAGGTTAATAAGGTCTTTTCCCTCTCACAATCCGAATTATCTATTATAATTAATTTTTTATTATTTATTATAATATTATCAGGTATAAAATAATATTATTAATTTATACTTAACATATATTAATAAATTATTTAATAAAAAATAAAATATTAATTACAATAAATGATCTGTATTAACCATGAAAAGTTTATTATGGTTTTAAGTATATAGATTATGCGAGAGAAATATATATCTAACATCAATTAAATGAGAGTAGCTCTAATTGTTATGGAGACGATCTTAGACTACTCTTTTTTCTACTTCCAATTTATTATTAGATTGAATCTAAGATTTTAAACTAAATATTTAGTGGGGCTATACTTTTTCAAAAATGAGATTGTTACGTACGATTTGTGGCTGCGGTGCAACTAAGGGGTGTTCAATCAAGACATCTTTTGACGTGACTAGAAAG
This sequence comes from Paulownia fortunei, assembly GCA_019321725.1. Taxonomy (NCBI): domain Eukaryota; kingdom Viridiplantae; phylum Streptophyta; class Magnoliopsida; order Lamiales; family Paulowniaceae; genus Paulownia; species Paulownia fortunei. Next base: position 1,265,011 of record JAGSPU010000056.1, on the reverse strand, counting down.
GTGTATGATTATGTTTATAAATTTTTTTAAAATATTTTATAAAATACTTGAGAACTAATAAAAAGATTTTAAAGTGTGACAAAAAAATTAATAATTGATAGCTCTTTAAAAAAAGTTAATAGGACCCCAGTTTTTTTTAAGAATTTAACAAGCTGCTTTAATTTGATTGTATAAATTTAATTAAAAATTAAATTACTATTATCTTATAAATTTAATGAACGTATTTTATCCAAATCTTTAAAATAAGATTTAGCATGTTACAAAATTTAAAAACTTTACAAGATATTAGGGAATTTATAGATGTTTGAATTTGCCAAGCCCAATCGAATTGCTAATAGAAAGCTGATATCATGCTCCACTAGGCTCTAAACTTTACATAAGTCTTGTCTGAAATTAAATAATATTGATATTTAGCAGAGAACATTACCAAATTATTTCCCAATACAACATAGAAAATTCTCAAATTGAACTTGTAAACTGGTTTAAATTCACAAAATAGTTGATATTACTCCTGTAATTTTGTATTTTAATTTTTAAATATTTTTAGAAAGTTTTAGGACTTTGATTTTTGTGATAATCATAATTGTTCATAGATGGAACTAATATGAATCGACCATAGACAAGTAATTGTAATTTTTAGGGACTTAAAATTTCAAAACTCTCTAAAAATTATACCAAAGATTATTTCAGAAAAATCCCATGATTAACCAATAATTACAAGATGACGCCACTTTTACAGTTCCTCGTTTTGCCCGAGTGCTTAACACTTAATTATACACCATTAATGGATTAAAAATTAGAAAAGTAGTTTTTTTTGCTTCTAGAAGTGTGTGTTTCGAACTTAATTCAAGTACAAGTTTCACCAAGCTTGGTTGGATTGAATTATCAATGGAAAGTTATTGTGTCAAAACAGCACATGTATATTAATATGTACAAATAAATGTATGACGTGTAAATTAGAAAGATGTAAGAGTCCAAAAGTGAACAAGTTATTTGATTTTTCTGCAGAATTTTTTTTTGTTTGAATATTAGATGTAAATACTGAGTATTGTTAATCATTAATTAATTATTGATTGATATATTAAGTATTATAAAAACATAATTAATATAATAATGAACTAACTCAGTTGTTTGAAATGATTAATACTTAGTAAATAGTTAGGTATAATACACATCACACTTAATATATTATTCTCTACATAAATAATAAATAAATATCACACTTATCTATCGTCTACACGTTTTCACGAGAATCAGACAGCCGTGAGCGTACGAGGAGGGTCCAAATCGAATGATTCAAACCCATGATCTCATTTGCTAATCCAGCCAAATCCCTCTATTATTACCTTCTGTACAGACCTGCTAATGATGTGGAGTCCTACTACAACAATTGAACAGATGGCTTTATCACAGGTTACACAGATTAGTGCAGTCTTTTCAATCTCTTCCCACACAAGTGAATTAGTATTATACAACTAGAATTATATGAAGTAAATAGGGCCTCTTTAAAAAAAAAAAGAAAAAAAAAAGAGACAATCATTAAATTGGTCATTACATTACTATACCTATAATTAAATATAATTTTTTATTTTAAAATAAAATTACATTTAAAAGAAAAATTACAATAAAAGTAGATAATTACAAAAACTTTTTAATTTTAAAGTTTTAATATTAATGGTACTAGTTGAACAAGATTTCATTGACGATGAAGCCATTAAAATGTTTTTTCATTTTTTAACAAAAAAATTAAGCTAAGCTCCTTGCCATAGGTGTGGGCATATGCGTTTAAATCTATTAGGTTATCCACCACAAATGGTCAAACCTCTTAATCAAAATGAATTATTCACCCCTTATAAGTGATCAAATCACTTGGCCAATAGTGGCCAATTTTTTGTTCCATTTTTATTTGTCCCACTTTTTTTTTTTTTAAGTGAGAAATTTGTTTATAAGTAGAGTCATTATTGGAGAAAAAAACACACAAGAAAAAGAAGAAAAATAAGAGAGTTGAGTGAGAGAAAAATAGTTATTTTGAGAAAAAAAAAAAAAAGGAATATCTTCATTTTCTCTCAAACTAGTGTTTTTATTTTTCTTTGGCATTTCAAGTTAAAAAAATTTGTGATATTTTTTTATGATCCAAGATATATTATCTTGATAATTATTTGTGTATTCCTAATTTAGAAAAAATCTTATAATCTTACTATATATATAGTAAAAATTTTATTTGGACTACATTCACGTAATTTTTTCTCAATTTAAAATTTTCACGTAAAAATTTTATGTCAATTTTTTACTCTTTTACATTTTTTTTTAAATTTTGATTTGATTTTTTTTTCAATTTAGCAGGTGAAAAAAAAACTTCTTAATTCATACCATTCATTTTGCTTTTCTTTCCCAACAAAATCAACTTACTTCTCAATTGACTTACCAAATATATCCGTTTGATTTATATGATTTTCTACATTCTTTCGATAAAAAAGGACATTAAACGCTACAAACCTAAAGCCCAGATTGCAATCTATTTACCACATTCTTTTTTTTTTTTTTAAGAGAGATATTTACCGCATTTCGAGTCAAAAATATTATTGGGTCAATTATCAAACTTCAAAGCAGTGGGTACTATTTTTTTGCCTCGAAATTTTTTATTAATATGCTGTACTACAGTACTTAATGATTTAAGTGAGTGACACATTTCCCAATAGCAAAACTGAGATCCACAACTCTAGAATAAATAAATTTTGGATTCAAATTAATTGTAAGTTTTAACCTACTTTTATTTGAATCTTTAATTTCAAATTCCCTAGTCAAATTATAATATTCAAAGACAATCTTAATCATTATTTTTTTTTAAATTTTCATAGGAAACGTGAAACATCAATTGATCAAATAGTTGGCAATCTTGATTGCATTTTAAGTTAAGATCGCAATCCCAATGATCTTTTAGTATTGTATGTACCTTCTGTTGACTGATTGTTGGGAATAAGGCATTTGATCCCCTTTAATAATGTTAATGTATCAGATTTAAAATGAAATCAAAGATTCACGAATCCAATACTTAATATTTTATTACAGTGGTGTACAATGCTGCGACGAATTTTGTTAATAAATTTTCCGAACTTTTTGGCTATCCATTATCATTCTAACCATTTTTTTTTTTAAGTGGAATAATTATATGTCTTTACATAATATTTAGTAATTAATTAGCAATACAAAATTAATTCTCAACAGCTATATATCACAATCAATTAAACACTACTGTTGAAGAGAATAATACACATCTAGGATTTACATAATTATGTCAGTCTAACATTTCTCACTGATGAACATGTTTATATATTCATACATATATATACAAATTAAATTATTGTTAATATATAAGATTTGAAATGAAATCAAAGATTCACGAATCCAATACTTAATATTTTATTACAGTTGTGTGCACTGGTGGGAAGATTTTGTTAAAAAATCTTGAGAACTTTTTGGCTATCCACTATCATTCTAACCTTTTTTTTTTTTTTCTTTTTCATTAGTGAAATAATTGTATATCATTACATCATTAATATCCACATTCAATAATTAATTAACAATCAAAAATTAACTATAAGCAATTATTACAATCAATAATGAATTAAATACTATTGTTGAAAAGAATATTATATATTTAGAGTTTAAGACGCACATTTACATATATATATATATATAAATTAAATGAAAGGTAACAAATTAAATGAAATGTATTTACATATTTATCCTTCAACACCCTCTCAAGTTGGAGAATATAAATTATATGGCACAAGCTTGTTCAAAATTGGAACACGACATTAGAAATGCTTAGGTAGTAAGGTGTGCGTTTGGTAGGTAAAAAGGATGAATTAGAGGATGAAATATCTAATCATTCAACTTCCAACGCATTGCCAACATAACAATGAATTACTTTCGATTGTGTCTGGTAGCGAAGGGACAAAGATGAAAACAATTATATTTTTTGCAATTCTAAGCAATTGATAAAGATAAAATTTCATTTTTTACTTCCAAATTTCACCTCATATCTACCGTAGGGAAATTGGACCTTTTAGTATCAAGAATTTCGTATACAATTAATAGATCACTGAGGGAGGCGATGGAGCAACTCTCTTAGTGAGTATAATCTTAAATTTTATATCATAAATATAAAAAAAATTAATTTTCTTTCTTATTTACAAATTTTTAAATAATCTTATTGTGTGAGTTAAAATATCTATTTTGCCTTCAAGAATTAAGAATTCTGACTTCGTTATATTCTAAAGTAGGTGAAAAAAATAGTATTATTTTAAATGAAGTGTCTAAATATAAATATTTGTATATGCATGTAATCACAAATAAATGCTGTTTGATTTCGATGAAGTTATACAAGTCCAACCAACGATGTCATGATGATGGGTAATCGCAACCGTAAATACACTAACATTAACTTAAGGTGGCCGTGATGTATTTTGCAAATGATGGTGTAAGAATAGGAATTACTGTGAAAGTGATCCCACAAAATCTTGGAATCCGTTGCTTTATTCTTAGATCAAATCAGGAAAAATATTAATCGGTGTCGTTATTATGTAAATTGGTCTGAAAGATGTTGGAACAATCCAGAAACCTTGTCCAATTGCACTTTGTTTTGGTCCAGATGCATGTTCTTAATTGAGTTTACTAATTCTCCACTTAATGAAATACTAAAAACTGTGGAAGATAAAATTCAAAAAATATAAATCATAATGGATTTAAACGTAATGCTTACAGCATATTCACCAAGTATTTGAATAATTGATAAGTATCTTATTTTATAAAAATTAAAATATTTATCTATTACAAAATATATTTAATATATTATTTTAAGGTAAGACATCTCGAAAGACACCAAATAAATAGGTACATTAGAACTACAACCAAAATCAAGAATTGGACTAGCTGAATTTTCAACCTCTTTAATTCAACCTACATTTGACTGATTTAATGCCCATTCAAAATTTTGGAATCAGTTATTCAATTGGTTTGAACGCGAATAATAATGCCACCATCTGAAATTTGACCAATTTGTTCAAAAACTTGGCTCAATTTCAATTGTTGTTTAATTCAAAATATACATATAGTCAAGCCGGAAACAAACCTGCAAACTAAATGGTGTGAAAAAAGCATAAGCAAAAATTATTTAGACAAAACTGATCTTTGGTTAATTTATTAGAAAGTTGATCTTTTTTACTTTAGTTAATTGTGTCGCAAAAGAAATTTTATTTATTACCAAAAATCTTTTAGAATACTTATTGACATACACTAAAATGCAGGAATAAAAATTTATAGTATATTTAACATAGGCTACCTCTTTAACGCAATTATTACTATATACTTTGGTGGAAAAATACAATATATAATGGTTAGGGTTTCATTGATAAAAAGAGAAAAAGAAATTCTGTTGTTATAACATCACAATCAAACACTTTAATGGACAAAAGGAGTCGCTGTTAAACATGGAAAATGATGTAAGCAAATGCGTAATAAGTTTCCTAATTATGCCCACAGATCATTGGCTGCTTTATTTTGTCTTCTTGTCAACCAAGAATTTCAAACTAAAACGTAAACCCATACATCATCACTGCTTTGTTTTACTTATGTTTTCTTTTTTTTTGCTTTAATATTAATTCATCCTTTTCCACATTATAAGTCGCATGAAGTATGCAAACGTTTCTTTTGTTGTTGCTATAGGAAATACATTTAGTATCAAATTTGAAGGGCCTTTTTCATGCCTTGCCATTTGGCCTGTGTTATATGTGATGTAACGTAGGGTGTCCCCATTTCTTTGACTTGGACTTTTAAAAGCTGGCTAATTTATTGAGCAATATCATATATGGCCAATAAATAAATGGAAAAATGCTAGGGTTGCATTCTTTACTAGTAATATATGGTATTGTAAAGAATATTATCGTTTTTTACATTATAAATACATGTTAAATATATAAAATATTATTTTTAAATACATATTCAACGTGAATCATATACACTTGTTATATATCTATAAAATAAAATATAAGATAAAATATCAAATTGAAATATAAGATCCAAAATGACTTTTAAAAAATCTAACGTCTCATTATGTAAATGCTACTTATATCTCTATTTTTTTTTTTTTTTTTTTTTTTGGGAAAAAAAGCAATAACAGTTAGGATGAGACTCAAATTTCCAATGGTTAAAGGGGATAAATGGGCAGCAGGCTTAATTTGTCGTACTGCTTTCTCCATATGAAGGGCTTTTAGCTGAATTTGTTATAGTTTTTAGCAGGCCCTTGAATCTTGATAGGAAACTAAATTTTTCTTGCAAACTGTATTCAAATATAAAAGATAAAAAAAAAATAAAAAAATTGTTAACTATAACTTTTAAAGTTTATCCATTTGAAGTCTTTTGAAAAGATTCCATGCAAAATTGAACAAAGTAGAATCAATAAAATGCACTTTCAATAATATCTTTCCATAAACTCAATTATTGTTAGCATATAGTTTCATCATATTGTCTATGATTATGGATAGATTCATGATAAAGGCTCTTATTGTACACCCTCTACGAACAATTCAATAAAATTCTCTAACGTATATTTCTTTATTATTTTTCTAACAATAATAAGACATTAGTTTTTCATAGGTCAAGAGCTAGCTACAATAATAATTAACATAAGGACAAGTTTTAGGATAAACTTTAATCTGGATGCTATTTCTCCTTTGAAAAAATGGTTAAGTGTCTGATGTGAAGCGAACAAATGTGCTACTACAGAGTCCCGCAAGTTGTTGGAATTTAAGGTCTGCAAGCAAATTAATTCTTTCAAGCAACAACTGAGTCTAGACTTTTGTTTTTATATTTTCGTGGGGAATTATAATAAAATGTGAAACATGTCATAAATAAAGCCTGAAAATTGGACTTTGTTTATTGGTATCTTGTAAATACAGATTTGCAATAACTCCACACTGATTTTAGTGATGAGAATGAAAGAGTAATAATTGGAGACGAGATAGTGTATCCAAATTGGTTTAAAGATTTCTGATTCAAAATAATAAAATAATTTACTACTTTGTTGCACTTATTATTGGTGTGATTAGTTAATGTGAAATGAAATAGAAACCAAACTCTTAAGCTTTGTTTGGTTTCATTTTGGTGATCTGAGAAAAATATTTTGGGAAAATATATATGATGTGAGAAAATATATTAGAAAACGTGAAATATATTTGGTTTTATTTATGAAGAAAATAATTTTTAATATAGATGTCATGTCTTGTAATATTTTATCAATTAATGATATCACATCATCAATTTATGTTATATATTAAAGTAAATATATATATTTCTACTATTATTATGATTGAATATGTATAAGGATGTATATAAAAATATATAGTAATTATTAGAACTTTTTAAAAATATTTGGGTAGATAAAAATATGTTTTGGAGGAAAAAAAATATTAAATATTTTGATTTTATTTCTCTAAAACACTCAAAATAAAATTAAATTGAAACCAAATATTGCAATTAAGTTACAGAAAAGAAGTACTTCTATTGGTGGATTTTATCAAAATTAATTCCTATGAGTTTTGAGGTTAATTAATTCATTAAAAAAAAAAAGGTTGTCAAAGCGGGTGGATGATGCTGAATTAATTAAAAAGAGTCCTTTTTTTTTTTTCTTGTTTTTGCTTATTGCAATTTCTCTTCATCTCTATTGATTCTTCGTGCAATCCGAAAGGTAACAAACATCATTGTTCAATATCTATAAACGACTATAAGAGTGCATAGAAATTCGACGCGGTATTCCTTTTCAACAAACATGAGATTTGAAAGTGATAGGACTGGACTGATTACTTATGTTTCACTCCACAAGAAAAAAATTTGATATTTTTTCTACATTTAAATTCCATAATTGAATATGTTGTTGGCCAGATACAAAATTCACGATGAACAATAGTTAGACGAACTAATTGTGAAAAAAATAAAAATAAATAAAAATTGATGACAGAAACATCTCCATCTCCAAGAAAAACAAAGCTAAGAAATTCAAAATATATAAATTAAATTGCACAATTAAAGTGGGTTAGCCTTTATCGCGATGAAAAGTCGCCATTTAAACAGTCTTTTTATAGAAATCAAGGGTTAATTTTGAGTCATGCAGCCATTTAAGGTTCTTAAAGGTCATAATTTCAAAGCATTACTACATTTTTCAACATGGAGAAAACTAAAGTAACTGCAAATTAAACCAAATTTCAGTGTATGGTTGGGACGTTAAACTCTTTTCTTAAATTTTATTATTTAATAATGTATTAATTAGGGGGCACAAATTTTCCAAGCTGACGAAGCTGCTGGAAAGCCCTTTTATGACTTGAAAACCTGTCTTCCACGCCATGCAAACTATTGGTTGGCATTGCATGCACGAGCTGAGGAAAAGTTCCAACATTAGACACGAAAGAAAAAGAAAAAGAAAAAGACGAACATGTTGAATTTAGTACTCCATGTATTAATAACCCAATGAACTTCAGAAATTTGTGACTTTTCTTCCTCATGCGGCCTCCACTGATGCAGAATTTTCTTGATTTATTACCGATGTACGTGCACGTGGGGTAGCGCATGGAGCATATAATATAGCTTTACGGTATGTTTAATTCTTGAGAGAAATACTAATCAAATACTTAATTAGGCATCACAATCGATTGGATTTGAGTCGATTTATCTAAATTTGAGATACAATTTGTTAAGTTTTTTAGGTCTTAAAGTCAGATTTGATGAATAGATTCATTAACTCGCTTCGTTTTTATAATGAATGATTAAGATCTAATCAAAATTGATTTATATTGTTAAAATTTACTTTAAATGTGGGTTTGCTAGTTATCATCCTTACATATATTTTAGTTATTTAATTTTTTTTTGACTTTTTTTTTCTCACTAAACTTTGGGTCTAACCACTTATTCTCAATTGAAAAATTGGCCACATAGATTGAGACCATACAAAAAAAAAGTATCTAAATAAGATTGCGAAAATATCAGATTACATAAGATGGTGTCACAATTTCACATTGTAACATTCTCGAATTTAGGATAAACAATTCACTTTGTAAAACGCTAAGTGTTTGACTAGATAGCCAAGATATATGAGGTCCAATATATCTGGTCATTAATTTTGCTTATATTTAAAAAAAATTAAAATGTGAATAACAATATTAATGAACTGTGTTTCCAAGAATAAAACTATAAAGTGGACCATTTGATTTTGATAGAAAATTGGACCCTCCGCGGGGGCCAACCGTCGCTCTTAATTGTCAAAAAAATTGGACGGTAGCGAACCAACCACCGGCCCGTGCAGATTTATAAAATGCAAACCTTGTCAAATAATGAGTAGATTAATTACATGAATTTTGTTTAGGAGAAACCAAAACAAAGAATTGTAGCTAGGCCACGTGGGATCCTTCCAACCATGGGCTGATGCTTAACATCATGACTGTCATAGTGAAGATGAGATAAACAACATATAATTAGCGAACCAAAATTGAATATTTTATTACCTAATAACATAAAACAACTGACAACAACATACAAGTCAAAAAATAAAACAACCTAACAAACACCGGCCTGCGGGTTTGAGTATTTCATTACATTGTAATAATATTTTTCCAAAAGGAAATTTTGTACTCGTATATACGTTGTTGTTATGTATTTCGCAGTAGTTTTTCATTAATCACTCTAAGTTTATATATACATTTTTAAAAATTTGAACTCTCTCCCTTAATGACATTAATGCACGGATTCAAGTTCACATCACGGAGCATCCATTAGGGTTTTCGTCGCTGAACATTTGATCATTTAAATTCATATATGTGGGTGGCGGAGGAGGTCCTTGTGTTGTACCACGTAGCCCGTATTTGCATATTGAGCATAACCGTGTTAGCATAACCGTGGTCAGCATAACCTTGATGATGATACACCTGCACACCATAGTCTTGATTGGCATAGCTTTGGTTATACATGGGCATGGCATAATGCGTCTGTGGATTGAAACTACGGTACTCCATTGTTAACTTCCACCTTCGTACCCTCGCCGCCCTTGCTTCCTTCTCCACCGCCGCCGGCCGCACCTTTTGCTTCCCCTTCTTTCTTGTCACCGCCACTCTCTTTTTTCTCCTCCTTTTTGTCTCCTCCTCCACCACCTTCTTTCTCCTTTTTGTCTCCTCCACCTTCTTTTTCCTTCTTGTCTCCACCGCCGTCGTCTTTCTTCGGAGGAACGATCTCTACACCTCTTTTAAGCTTTTCTTTCAAGTATGCTGTGAGTTCCTTCACATCCATTGTCCCAGTCACCGTGACCAAATCCTTTTGCAAATCAGTTGTTACAGAGTTAACCCCTGTTCAGCAAGAAATTATTTCTTCGTCATTGACCATTGATACACTGGATTATTACTGCTGCCAAGTAAAATACTAATCTAAATATTACTCTAGGATGCAATTTTTTTTTCAATATTCATAAGATTAGACAACCGTATCTCTTTTAGATAGCAAATAATTTGATCTTCATAAGTAAATTGTATATGTTTTCATGGTGTACCTAACTTGCAAATGAGTAAAAATATCATATTTATATCACTATTGAAAATTGTTTAATTAATGCAAATTAAGTGCAATAAAAAGTCGGGCCAACTCACCATCAATGTTCTTTAATATGACCCGCTTTATTTTATGTGCGCATCCGTCACAGTGCAGTCTGATTTTCATCACAACTGTACTAACCGCAGGCTGAACCATAATAACCACAAAATAGGTCAATCAAAATCAATAATGTCCAATTAAGTAATTAATTAAGCCAAGTAGCATTACAATAATAAAATTAATTAATTAGTCAGCTCATAAATTATTTAAGTTTACCTCTTTGGGTTTCTTATCATCAGCCTTCTTCTCTTCTGCTTTCTTGTCTGATTTTTCGTCGGCCTTCTTATCACCGCCGGCCCCGCCGCCGTCCTTTTTGGGCTGAGGGGAGATAAGCTCCACCTTCTTCTTGGTCTTGTATTCAGCTCTCTCGCGGAGCCATGCGGGGTCCACATTGCCGGTCACAGTCAACTTGTTGGCCGCACAGTCAGCCTTCACTTTCTCAACACCTTCACAAATTGGACCACACGCAAAACTTTTTCAGGCCCCCACGGCTAAGCCATGCTAAATATAAAAATTGCTGAAATTGAAATTCACATTTTTAATTGAATTTTTGGTAGAAATTAAAAATAATGGAAAATTTTTTGGACCGTTAATTGTGGATCCATATAAAGATTGTTCCTTGAGGGCTCCGAAAAGTCCTATGTAGGTAGCGACCAAATCAAGAACCATTGACATGCTGCCCCATGATTATTACTAGAAGACTTCTACAACAAAAGTTACTGGCGACTTTTATTCTCTAAATTTAGTATATATTTTTGTCTAATTTTTCCAACGTCAGATTTTGTGAGTTAATTAGAACTAATTAATACTACTATTAGAAAAAAACCACTTTGACTTTAGGTGGAAGACTTAATTATCGTGTTTGATAAAATGCTTGGTAATTTCTTTTCTTATCTCAAATTTGTACGACAAAAAGACAAAAATAAATCATTTCCAGGTAATTAGCTTGCAACCACGGCACTGCTAACTAATAGTACTATATAAATAATTTTAACTGATTTTTTTTTATTTTTTTTATGGATAAATTTTAAGGGAAAGGCTTGAATTTGGAAATGGCAGATAGCTATCTGTGCGTCACCTAACCATTAAATTAAAGCAAAAATAAATAAATAAATAAATAAAATTAGTACCTTCGAAATGGCTAATGGCCCGTCTGACTTTTTTTGCACAACCTTCGCAATGCAAGTCCAGCTTCAACACGACGGGGATAGGCCCCTCATCTTTCTTTCCTCCGCCGTCCGCGGCCTTCTTCTCTCCGCCTCCGCCGCCTTCTTCTCTCCTTCTTTCTGAGAAAACACACACAAAAAAGGATAAATGATTGAGCAAAACCGTCATTTCTTTGTGTGCATAAACCATCACAGAAAAGTAATAGTATAATTTACAGATTGCCTGAGAACTGGATTCTAATTAGAGGAAGATTAGAGGCCTGAAGGAGATCAATTACCTCACCCATTTGACGTATTTTCTTTTTCCCTACTTCTTTTCTCAAGAATTAGAAGTTATGGTGTGGAATAGAAATTGGAGAATGGTTTGAAGAGAAATAAAAAAGGAGGCAACCGCCGGAATATATAGAGAATGAGAAATAGAGAAACCCCTGGCCCACCAAATAAAATCAAAGAAGAAAAAAGAGTTCATATAGACACAATTTTGTATGTATGTATGTATATGCATGTATGGATGAACTTGGGCATGGCATGGTGATGGGAACATGATGCCCGCCGGATTAGACTAAAAATCTGGACTTCAGTTTCGTGACAAACCAGCTAACTTTGACTAATGGCATGACCTAGTGGAATTCCTATTCTGCCCACTAAATTTACCACGTTCCAAAGGTATTAGGTGGGCCTTTTACTAAACCACAATCGCAACATCAATTAACAAACCTCCAAAATCCATTATCTTCGGAACAAAAAAATAATATTAAAATTTACAATAATTTATGTAAAGATAAAAGATAATACGAATAATACAATGATCAGAATGACTTGATATATATGTTTGTTTTTTAAGTCCAATAATATATTCAATAAATTGATAATTAATATATTTTTTCGTCAATTACCTTAGTACAAAGACGTGTGTGTCCATGAGTGCATTCAACTTTTTCATAAAATGCTCCAATATAATAAGATTAAATTTTAATTACGACAAAAATTAGAATAAAATAATTAACAACTTTGCATTGTAACAGAGGAAAACACTATTTACGAAGGCAATCAATATCACAAATCTTCTAAGTGAAATTCGTGTCTAGTGTGAAAGAATTTTGATTGAAAAAGACAACGATTGCTTGGTTTATCTTCAGATAAATTAACGAAAGAGTGAACTCTATTAGCGAGGACAGTGATAAATGGTTGAAATTATTGATAAATGGATTTGGATAGAATTAATTTTCAGAAATTAGTTTAAGAAAAGAGATTGTACAATCTACATAAATGCATTATAACAGTTCAATAATTTAATGACATATGACAAATTTAATTTCTAACAAATAGTAATTCCTATTTGAATGTTGGAAATTTAGGGTAAGTTTTTCTTGAGAAAATCATTCAATTAAATGGCCGAATAGTAATTCCTGAATGTTGGAAATTCAGGGTAACTTTTTCTATTTTAATTAAATGGTCGAAATTAGTAGCAATTTATTTTTCAATAATAAGGAACACATTTATTTCACAAAATACCACCATTTTAATTATTATTTGTGTATCTTTTATGGTTCATCTTTCTAGCTAGTAAATTTCATTTTGCACTGAATTAACATAAATAATAAATTTTAATATTTTCTTTTCTTTCTTTTTGTCTCATATATTGTCCTTTTCTTTTCCCAACAAAATAAAAGAAGAAATTGCTCTCATAGGCAACAGAACGACAACGATTTTTTCGTCTTTTAGAAAAAAAAGTAGAATAATTAGCACTATCTTCCAATTATTACACATAGGAAACTCAAGAATTGAAGATTTTTAAAATTTCTGGAAAAATATGATAGGAGAGGAGTTGGCACTCAACCATATATGTCTTTGGTAAACTTTATTGAGTAGTTATCAATCATCTCATTCAAAATCGTATTTCCCTGAAGTAGTAATCGTACTACACGCTTTTCTCTCACCACAGATACAATTAATTTGCCCGTACATGCCTCAACTGAAATCTACTTCTATAACTCCATCCACAAATTTTTGTACTCCCACAACGAATTAGTTCACAGTGGAAGTACATTATTTGATTGAAATAAATAAACATATAAAAATTAATATTGTAATCAGTACCTAATTACCAGGTGATGATTCCACCCATCTTTCTTTCTCATATAGAATTGAGATATAACGCATTTTATTGTGAAATAGATATATACACACACGTATTGTTATTGAGGTTAAGGTAGATATGGTCAAACATGGTGCAGATATTTTATTTTTTTATTTGTTCTCATTTTTGTTTTATTTATTTATATTTTTGGTTGCTGAATAAAAACTTTAAGGTTACCGTTACATTTTTCAGTAAGTTCTGCAATTAACAAAAAATGTAAAGAAAAAATAATTATAATTGATAGTGATTGTCTATTTCCCGAGCACAAAAATGGGCATCATCTTGGCCCGTTCTTGAAGATCACAGACTCTCAAATCTTCAAGATTTTTTGTTCTTTGGCATAACCAACTGATAAAGTTGGGTGAAGTGGAATTAATGGCTAGTATTTATTCCTCTTTATGTATTTTGCAAATAAAGATTTTACACAGTACTTTTTGATCTATATGTTTATAATTAATAAAACACTTGGGCTTGTTTGGGCAACAAATCTAGTTCATAAGTTCACTGCCTAACAAGTGGATGACTAGCTCCGTGGTGGTTGTTCACGCCATTGAATGACCACGACCCCCCTCATGTGCAGGCGGTATTTTTTAAAAACTTAGTGTATGAATTTTTTTTTTATTAAAATGAGTGGTCATGAAACTCTGAACTTAATATTTTTTATTTTGGTCTGACACTATTATCTTATTTAAAAATTTAAATTATTATCTAAAAACTATAAAAAAAAAAAAGGACCATTTAAGTTTAATAACTCTAACACAAGCAACATTTATAATAAAAATTAGAAAAAAATTAAAACAATTTATCTGTTCTATGATGAATTTATTCTAATTTCATTTTTACTACTCCTTACATGTATTTACTGTATTGTACTATTTTATTTTTATTTTTGATGTATTTTACAAAATTAATAAGCGCAAGGGAAAAACTAATACCCACCTAACTTGTCTACATGTAAAAATCTTTATGGCATAGTTTTATTCAAGTATATAAGAATCATCAATAGTCAGAAAGTAGCTTATGGGGATTAATGTTCTAGTCATTAGGTTGATTAATGTACATAGCTTAGGTGACAGCCACTAACAATTATGAATTTGTGACACCGTGGCTGGTTTAGCAAATGAAAACGTTGTTGGTCATAAAGAGAATTGATCCATACCAGAAACGTGGTAGAATTAAAGCGTGCACCCTTTTTTTCTTTTCAAAAGCTCATTATGAATTTGTGTCGTCGTAATTTAGTGTCTAAATAAGTAGTACCTGATCAAGATATACAAAATTGTGCCCATTTTATTGAGCGATCTTGTTGAAAACAATAAAGATAAAAGTTAGGGGAATTTGAGAATTATTGGAGATTTTGCAACTTGTGATACATGATGAAAATTAAGGTTGAAGCAGACACCTCTGACTTTCTTGCTACGTTTTTGGGACCAGAAGAAGTGCAGATTCATGGAATTGGGTTTGATTTCAATAATTTTGGCATAGGGATTTTTCTTTTTTCTCTCTCTCTTTTTTTAAAAAGGGTTCCTTTACTAAAAGAAGCAACCATCTTTGCATGCTGAAGGAAGGGACCTGAAGAGCCTTTCCTATATACCTCTATGAGAATTTCCACGCAAAAATACAAGTGAAAATCATCAGTGAATTGAGAAACCAAGTTATATCATTTTTGAATTGACGAACTAAATTGTTATGATAAATTATATACATGTTAAATTAATATATAATAAAGTCAATGACCATAATACTGAATTTTCTAGAAAATTGAAATTAAAGTCGTGATCAATTTATTGATTGGAACTACTAATAAATACTCATTTCCGCTCCTATAAGTGATTTTTTTTCCATAGTGGATCGCATAATGTTCATTGGTCAATTACCTCTACAAAGGGTTATATTATTTATATCCTATATTGAATTATAACATTTATCGTATGCTCGCCTAACTACAAAAGAATTAAAGTACCTACCCCTAATTACCTTTGGGGGAAGGAGCTGACCATGCTAGCAGCTAGCAAGACACTTGGGCTTTTCTTGCTAGTATTATCAAAATATCTTTAGATTAACTAAGATTGTGTGTGTGTATACTCTTTTAATTTGAATAAGGCTCGAGATATATTACAAAATCCATGCTTCTGAATTATTTATTTCCTTTGCTTTTGCAGGTAGTAAGTTTACCTTAGTCCCCATAATTCGAAAATTGCATTTTCATAGTTCTCATAATTAAAAATTGAATTTATGACATGTCTTATCAAGAAATTTTCACTTTGATAGAGCATAAAATTTTTTGGATACTAGAACAATTTAAAGATAAAAAGTCGCTATGTTTGGATTTATTCGGGGAAAGAGTTTTTCCTCACTGGAATCAAACATTGTTTGTTTTTCTCATTCTCGCAAAATAATTTATTCTTATCTCAAAATAAAATGGAATTCACTATATATAAATATCATTATATTTTTTAAATTTATATTATCATGAATATATATATTTTCTTCCCTTTACATTCAAAAATACAATATATAACATAAAAGAAAGAACATGATGACACCACTAACTAATAAAAACTTACAAGACATCTATAATAAAAAAATATCTATTCCAAACACGAACCAAAATTTCTTTCCTTCCAGAATTTCTTTTCCCAAACCACTTTTCAAAAAATCCCAAATCAAAACCAAACATCGCCAACAAAATCTACTACAATACCTATTGGCAAGGAAAAATATTGTTGTGTCGATTTCTGTTCTATATAAAGGAGTGTCATGGTTTGCTCTTAAAATGGGCCTTTTTCTGCTTCAAGTTTTTATGCGAATTAAGATGCCCAAGTGTTCTGAAGTCTGAACTTTCTTCTTCTGAAGCAATTTGGGCTATGCTAACAAAATCAACATTGGGCTTCAAAATCTCGGTCCATTGGCCACATTTTGTTTTTTAAGAAAAGAAAATATTTACCCTTTTAAATTAATTCATTGCTAATATAATTAAAAAGAACATTCTCTCTTTATTCTCTCTCATCTTTTACGATTATCAACTTTTATTTTCCAACTAATTCTTTTCAAGTAGCTAACCATCTGTGCATCTTCACACCTAGTAAATTGATAATATGGAAATTTATCCATCTATTTATTATATGAAAACATAAACAAAATAAAAAGTAAATCAATCAAGTCATTTATGAAAAAATGAATTAGGAATGCAACCCTGATTTTATTTGTTTAATGAATAAAACAAATCAAACAAATAAATTAAACTCAAGTTATTCATGAACAATTTACTGAAACTCTGGCACCTAATTCACTTGGCACTGCTGCAAATATCGCCAATATATTTCAGCCGAATTTTAATTGCTTTTTCACCAACCCTAACAACTTTTGGCATCAGTTTAGACAATATTTAAAACGTGTTTTTTGAATGCGAGTTTGTCACTCCCAAACTAGTCTTTCTACGCCAGCTCAACTTCAAACGCATGAAACCCGCTTTAGGAAACGATTTCAATTTCAAGGTCAGTCGCTTCGAGCGTGGTTCCCTTTTCCTTCACTCTGAATTGCATTCTAAAACGCGATTAACGCACAAATAAAAAAAAGTTGATTTGATCGGCGACTGTAGTGTAGCTATTTCACTTGTTTCTTGGATTGAAATTGGAGAAATTCAGAGACGAAAATTACCCGATTCCTGTACATTCTTTGGTGAGTGTCTGCATGTTCCGATTGGAGTATGGTTGTGCGTGTTAATTGTGGAAAAGTTGGTTTATTTTTCAGTTGTAATTCATTATCTGGAGTGCATTTTGTATATACTTAAAATAGGTGTAAAAAATAAATTAATACGAGGATGCTTTTCTTTTTTAATTTCAACCGGTTTAGCATGCCAGATGGGGTTGTTAATCATGGAGACTGTTGTAGAGTTGTAGAATGACATTGTTTGATCTCGGTTTGATGTTGTTCCTAATTTCAGCTTAAAACTTTAGCCTGGCAAGCCTTAGCTGATTATAAACATTGTTTATTTGGTCTTACATAAGGCAATACAAGATATACTGACATTATGCTCCAACGCGCAGAGACATCTAAGGTTTCTGCACCGAGAGAGCTAGATAATAATCTCGCAGAAGGTGTCAGGTCAGGAATCCTGAAAAACTTGCATAATGGACATTCTAAATCTCTGTTTCATGTTACATAGAGGTGCACATTTTAACTTACAGCCTCCCAGTGTTAACCTAGCAAGACTGTTCAATCATGGCCTATTTTGTATCGTGGACAACAATTATATTTTCTTTTAGTTACTAACCAATGCATTCTGTAGAGGATGGAATATGTTTTGAGGTCATCTCATGAGTTTATTTATTTGAAAATGGAATTTTCTGTTTTCTCTTTCTGTATGCTCTAAAAAAGAATGTCTTTTGTTCTACATTTGAGCTTTAATTTTCAGTCTAACTAATACTACTTTTGCTCTTTGTTTTCCTCTCTTCTTTTGCGGATGCTCAGGTTTTGTGGATTCTGCACTATTGTTTAGGTTCATTGTTGAACCAAATGATTGAAAAACAGTTATTGGTGAATTAAGTATGTCAAGTCTGTTACTCGTTAACCTTACTTATTATCTAATAAAGCCACATGGCCTTACTGTACAATTATACAGTACAATACAAAAAATAAAAAATAGTAAAACTACTACCACCTAGTACATTCTATCAGGTAGCCATCAGAGCTCGTAGTTCTCCTGAGGCCTACTGCCTTCTTTCTGTTATCAACTTTAATTGGGTACAAATGTCCCAATGTACCCAACTCCAACGATAAAGAAAGCCCCTGCTTGTAGTAACAGATAAATAAAAAAGTGGTTGTGGCCAAATAGTATGTTGTATATGGCGCAATGTAGTAGGTACATCCCTACCATAAGCTCCAATATTTGAATCCTATTAACAACAACAATTTTGTTAAGTTAGTACAAAACAATGATAGAATAGATTTTGAATAAAGTAGAACTTGATATATTGCTTACTGGACTAGATTACCTTTCTCCCATGCGTGATCTTGGCCTCTTGGATGCTTTCGTATTGTACTTTTGCTTCATTGTATTCCCTAGCTTTTCAGTCACAACCCATTCATTAACTCGGTTAGCTTCAAGGAGTCCTATAATTGCTGCCTTTGATCTATGAAGAGACATGACATTCTCAAACAATATCCAGAACACAAGAAGATGGATAGACCTGCGACAAAGTAAGTGGAAACTCCCAACAATTAATTTTTGATAATGAGATTTTGAGAAATAGAATGATAAGAATTATTCCATTTTGCTTATCTGGAACTTCATGCCTTAGAGTGGAAGCTGCATTAAGAATGGTAATGCCTGCTGGAAGATAAATAGCTAGCGGCTTCGGGAGATGGACTTCAGGCACTAAGATCGTCGCTGGGATTACGATGCAGTAAAAGAAAAAGGTAACCCAATGCGCAATTATCTTCCTTACAAAGAAGAATGCATAGATTACATGCCATTTCTTCCAGATTGACACACGCTGCATTAGATGAGGAAGGAAATATGTGAATTGCATGCGAAGTTCAAGATTCACAATCAATAGCACTAGTTTGTAACAGACAATTAAAAGGAAATAATTGTAAGATTATGACCTCGCAAGTGATGATTTCCTTCAACATCTTCCTGAACAGATTAGCAGGTCCACATGACCAACGATGCTGTTGATATCTGTATGCCTTAAATGTACTTGGTAGTTCATTTTTTACCTGAAAAAGGTAATTGTGTTCAGTATATTCAGTTTTATGTCATAGGGTAAATAGTGTGGCAACAATTGCAAGTTTTCAGCACTCACTGCTAGGTCGCCCACAAAGAGGAACTTCCAGCCTTTAAGGCTAGCTCTGACTGCAAGGTCCATGTCTTCTACTGTGGTTCTATCTTTCCATCCACCTGCATCATTCAGTGCTGTCATCCGCCAAACACCAGCAGTCCCTACAATTCAAGCCAAATATCTTAATTGTGTTATCATAGTTTATTTACCAGAAATGAAGTTCTTAAACTGAAATATAAGTTGTGGATAACCATTGAATCCAAAGAATGAGCATGTTGAAGATCCCACTTCTTGCTCAACACTAAAGTGATAGTCTAATGACATCTCTTGGAGGCGAGTCATCAAACATTCATCTGCATTAACTGCAAAATTAAATTGCTGTTAATACCTTGAAAACAAGCAAATTTATAATACCTAGTGAATCTGATGAGAAGCATTCATTTTCATTTACTTTCATTATAGGTTTGAAGTTCTATATGAAAAGTTAACCACGCCATCTACCTCCTATCATTGTACTTTGTTCTTCATTTATGGAAATATGGCATACTCCCAATATTTCAGTGATCAGTTGACCTTTCGATATCTCAATGATCTATTAATTCGATATTCAGAGACCTTTCAACTATGCACACATTATATAATCCTTACCAAATTTCCACCTGGCCTGAACCAAGCCCAACTCTGGGTTTTCAAGTAGGTAGGGGATAGTCCTCCAGAGAAAATCTTCTTCCGGCTGAAAATCTGCATCAAAGATTATGACAAATTCACAATCCTCAACGTAATACTTCTTAAGACCTTCTCGAAGGGCGCCTGCCTTGTAGCCATTCCTGTTGTTCCTTGTCTCATACTTGACATTCACGCCTTTCTCTATCCATTTTTGGCACTCTAATTCGACCATTGCCTGCATATATTCTTCACGATCATTCTATAGGCGCACAATTGTCACAGAATCAAATTAAGTTTACTCTGGGATAAGAAAAGATACCCTTAAGACTTCATTGGTGGAGTCATCCAGAACCTGCACGATGAGCCGATCTGATGGCCACGAAAGCCCAGATACTGCTCCAATAGATAGCTTATAAACCTGGGGTAAAACGAACATTTTGGATTAGGTTTTCCTTGTTGTTCAAATTTGAAAGGTGTTTTTGTTTTCTACTCTCCTTCAAACCTCTTTTTTTCTTAAGCATAAGCTCCACTTCAAAGATTTCTATTATTGCCAATAAGTTTGATGATGTTTAGTCCCCTTTGATTTTTCCATAACTAGAATTGGACAACAATGTGGTGCGTGGAGGGAAAATGCTCCACTGAAGCTTTTAAAATGCTTATCTTGTAGACACATTCATTCATTACTTGTTTCTTGTTTTCTCTATATTTATAGCATAGATGGACGTGTTGGGAATAAATTACAGCAGAGTTAGAATGTAGATTATATTACATCGTGTTCATAGTATTTATCATATCTTTATAAATGCTGAGCAATTTTTTACATGGAAATCATCTAGCTGGAATTTGATGGGTTAAATCTACATATTGGGTGCTTTATGCAGTCTTTACTCTGGTTGAAATGTTGATGACGTAAGTCATATACTGTTTCACAAAGTACTATTTTCTACATTAATGCTGATAATCATTTAGGCATGGATAAAAAGTTTTTGGGACATTGATGTATTCACCTTATAAAAAATGGTGAAACAAAATGTTTCTGCTTGAAAGTAAAGACCCAGTATAAGTTGAAGCAGATCAGAAGCAATTTTACTCACATTACATATGCTAACAGAAGTTGAATGAAAAGGTGCGACGAGACAAATTTGCTTTTCAGAAAAAGAAACTTCATCTGTTTTTCATTTTTTTTTTTTTTTTGGAATTGGAAATACATGCATATAGCTATAAAATATACATATATGTACATGTATAAATATGCAATGCTTTTAATAACTAATTCTGACTGATGTAAAACTCTTTCTGTTCATTAATAAGATAATTAACTGATGAATGGTACTAATTTTCTATTTTTGAAATGAAATTTATATGCCGATGTTATTCATTTAGGAAAATTTGTGTTATGCATTTGATGCACAATATATGACTAGAATAAAGCATAAGTAGATACTTTCACCTCTTTTTCATTAAACATTGGGATTTGAACCAACACCTTGGGATAGTTTTTGTTTTTCTCTAGATCTTCTTTGATGGCGTCTAGCTGATACTTGGTGTATCGTTTCTTCCCCAGGCACTTGACACACGCAATCACAATAGCCATGTAAACGCGTTCACAGAAAAGCATAATCGACATGCCTATGCATATATAAACTGCAAATCGCAAAAGAGGGGCAATAATTGGAACTCGGATACTATCCCAAGCATAAATGAGGCTCATTGTTGGATCATAGGTCTCATTCACCTCCACCTCGCGAAAAAACTACGTTTCTCATGGTGAAAGAGTGGTTTTATGATGTAAAAAGAAGAAAGAAACTGAATCTAGAGTCAAAGAGAGAAAGAGAGAGAGGTCAATTTGGGAATAAGAGAAACGAAGGCAATGTCTATATGCAGATGAAAAAAAGTGGTCACGATTCACGATGCTTTTGGCAATTCAAGTTTTTCTTTTAAATAGGCATAGGGAGATGCAGAGGCATAGTAAGGACACACCGTTAGTACTTAGGTGGAAGAATGCAGAACAAGAAGTAATCTACTCAAAGTAAAGTTCCACCTTGTGAGAGACACACGGTGTACATGCAAGTGAAGTTGCTGCAACGTAGCACTTGCTAGCTGCAATTCTGGCTTTTTCTGCCGACATGGCAGTTGAGGGAATAAATTCAGATCATTTTGATTAAATGTCTTTTGCTCTTTCATTAAATAATGGGCGACGTCATTAGCTAAATGGTAGAGAGAGTTCATCCATAATGTGCATCTTCTTGCATTAGAGAAATGGCTTGTTTGACCTCTATAGCTAATCATTTTGTCTTTAACTCACGGATAAAGCTTTTTTGGGCTGACTTGAGTCCCATGATTCTGTGATTTTCTGCTGACATTGTCATTTATGGGTTACTTACCCTATGTTCTAGTACATAAAAATTTAGATAAGAAGAACTGAAAAACACTAACAAGAAAACACCTCCCAAAATTTATTATTATCTAAATTTTTAGTTGTATTAATAAAGTAAAAGGATTTTTTATGTTTATTAATAGCTGCAAAAGTTATCATTAACATAAATGAAGCATGAACTCAAAAGAAACGTGCATAGTTTTGGAATCTTATGAACATGGAAAAACATGTTTAGCATGCATCCAACTAGAATGTCGTCATGGACTCTGAATGGCCTTATCTATTGTGTCAACTTCTTCATGGATCAATTTGCTGTGCAAAATATTTTTGACACGTAATAAGATAAATGTCGTTACTTGCATGTATACAGCTCATTTTTTGGTCTTTTTCTAAATGAATGTGATGAAATATTGAGTTTAGTAATTTTAGACTTCAACAGTTAAAGAGTAAGTTTGATGAGTACAAGTTTATAATTATAAACAATAAAGCTTGATATTTTGGTTCATTCTTAAGTTTATGCTAATTTGTCATTACATATTTAGAGCAGTTAATACATTTAGTTAGGGAATCAAATTACAATAGGTTGCATATTGAAATATAGGAAACAATGAAATTTGAGCATAATGAATCTTCAAACGATAATTAGTTTCTTATATCTTGGAAAACGACTTACATTGTCAACTATGGTGGGACATGGACTAAAAAAAGAACTAGAAGAACTGAAAGACTTGGATAGATCGTATATTTTCTATGCTTGCTTACGCCAATCTATAAAAATCATTTTGAAAAGCCTCTATCATGAGTCTTAAGATTCTGGCAGCAACTCTTCTTGCCAGATCTCAAATTTTTGTATCGTTTGGCGAATGGCAGGGATTTTATCCTCCTACACTTTATGATAATGGCACATTTTGCCCTATAGTTTAGAAAAGCATTAACTGCTTGGGTATTGAATAGTCATGCTTATAAGTCTTCCTTTCATCTTGTGTGCTCTTGTGTAATTTTAAATTCTTGCAGTTGTATAGATAACCCAAAGCACCATAAATGCTTATATATCTTTTCACATTGTTTTGCACTGGTAGAAATTTTACATTCTTGCAGTAGTATTTTACGTTCATTGAGTCTCTAGGTAGTAGGAATGCAGTTGATGTATTGTGTTACACAACATGCCATTTGGTACCCTTAACTTCTTCATTTATTTGTCATTGCAAGTATAGATTTTCTTCAATTAGGAGTCTGGCATATGTTGGAGCATTTGTGCCCAATTATAACTGCAGCTCCAAACGCCAAGCCACCGAGCGGGTGATAGATAGCATGTAGAGTGAGCTGATGAGGATTATAGGTAGAAGACTTGTGGATGGGGAACAAGAAGAATTTGGATAGAATTATTAAGGAATAAGATATTCAATAGTTACTTGCATTAATTAGGATTCCATACTTCAATTCTGGCGTTTCCTTATTTACTTTTTTTAGAGCCTATGTAAACTATGCCTCAGTTCTCATTAAAACAGCAGTTGATTGATGATTTATTGATACAGTTTCTCAATACTTTATAGATTAATTTCAAATTTATTATATTAATTAGCTTTGGTTTTCTTTGTATTTTTTGTTCTACATCACTTGTAATAGTAGAAATTTTCACCCAGGCTGTTTATGTAATGGAAAATTTCATACACAGGTTTGGGTAAATGAAATTATGCCACAAATGAGTCACATTGCTTGTTGGCCATGGTTCATTTGGCATGTCTTTTGAAGAGTCAAATTCATTGTTTTGGTCTTAATTTCTACTAATATAGAACCAAATGGCATTGTTTAATTCACTTGAAATATCTTACCAAGTATATGATTCGTCATGAGCCTCAAAAGAAATTTAGCTTTCAATGATCTGTGACATGCTTGGCAATGTCCTGGCACTCTTGACAGCAACTGGTGAGTCTCTTTGTTTATTTGTTAGAATGATATTTACCTTGGGGATAGTAAGAAGGTAGCACCTGCTTTATAAAGGATTGCCGTGTTCTGCATTTACATTTTCCGCAGAGTATGCAATTCTTTGTGTGTGCAAGATGTAGGATAATCAAAGATATGAAATCACACGATTAGCATATGCATATCCCAAGAGTAGGCAGCCTGGAGATTAGTTGGTGTGATGATCTAGTAGCAGGAGAGAAGTTCCATACAAGTGAATAGTCTGTCTGCTCAGCTGCAGCTATTTAGCATCTCACTTTGCCAAACTTTATGAGCACTTGTATTTAATACATTTGCTGCTAGATCTTCATACTTTTGCTCTTCTTGGACTTGCATACGAATCTCAGACTTTTTCTCCTCTTCGGTTTCTTTCCCCATAAAATCGTACCCGAGTATCGGGTGATTGTGAATGTTTTTGGCTATTGAGCTTCTTGATCCACAGTTACATACAGTTTCCCCCCGGGTGATTTCTGCTTTGGTAGTTAGCTTCTCCTTCCGGATGAGCTTGTAGTTTGGAATAGTAAAATTGAGTTGAAAGATGAGAACTGTTCAAAACTTCTTTTGGACATATTTCTTCACATCTACTGCTATACCCTTTTCTCAAGGGAAAAATATGGTGTCTGTTTGTGGGAGGCAGATTTGTTACTTGTGTTCACGGTACTTGCAGATCCAATCATGTGTCAGAGTTTTATCACTTGCATTGATCTGAAGGCATCAGTGACAGAGCTTTTGCTCCAGACTTGTGATATACTTACGATGGTCTTCTGCATATTCTCCAGAATAACAATGGTGTGAGTGGTTGCTAATCTGCATCTTCTGCAGATTTGTTACTGGTGTTTGCTCTACTTGCAGATGCAATACATTTTCCCTAAAACACTCCTATACATATCTGCATCTTCTCAAGAATAACATTTTTTGTTTCCTTCGCAGGCTTGATATGAAAGGAGAAATGGCCCAGCAGTGTTTTCTTATTCGTTGAATTCTATAGGAGGATCAGAGGCAGAAACATCTTGGAGGCAGTGGAACCAGTTTCAACTAGTTATTGCAATCACAAATTCCTATATCATAGTGTGAGAATCTTGTCCAGAGATAATCATAAATTAGAACCATGCTATCAAAGATAATGTTGCATGAACCAACTGAACGCTTACAGTTGCAAAATTTTAACTTCAACGCAAGGGATTCGCGTTTGCAAGGGATTTGGAATAATTTGCTTATGCCTAGACTTGGTGCTTTTAGGTGGCACTGAGCATCTCTCACTGCTGTGGTCTTCTCTATAGTATCATTTAACAAGTGTCTGAAAACATAAGGTTGCATGCGGGCGAGGAATTCATTACAGAGGTGCAACAAGAAATTACTGAATAACTGCAAAAATTCTTTTCAGGGGATTGCTTCTATTTGGCTTTTTCACAGAGTAGACAAATGATTGCACATTTGAAATTCACGAGCTCTTGGTCACTGTGTGGTCGTATGATTAACACGAACCCTGTTAAAGGGAATCAATTTGAGAAGGCAGATATTGAATAAAAGATCCAAGTGTAGTAGAAAGTAGGCCTAATTATCTTTCAATTGTAATGTCACTATGATAGCAACTACAATTATTAGAGAAGTGGTACATGAGATGATGACAAATCAGACACTATTTTAGCAATAAGTTGGTGATAGCTTTAGGGAAATTCTCACCCTCCTGTCTGACTCGTGTATAAATCAATTACGTGCCAAATTGATTTTTCGTAATTGTACTAATCAGTATACACTTTATGGATACTAATTAATTACAAAGTAAATAAAATTTTTTTTATCATGTAATTAATTTAATTTTTAATCCAAGTTTGAATAAGGATTGGGGCGTGAAGGTCCGATACTGGTGTACTTTTTTTTTTTTTTTTGTCTTTTTGGTGATTGGTGATTGGTGAAGCCACATCAGTCCTGATGGTAGTCTCGTGGCTAAAATTAGAGGTAGTAGATAATGCTACTTGTCATACCCAACCTTTAACTTCGCAATACACATATATTTATATATGTATTCTATTTCTTGATAACTTCAACTTGAGATACTACACTCCCCTATGCCCTATGGGTCTTCAGATGTAGTCACAGTTGTTAGTCGCTGACATGTCGTGCTTCCATTGGCTGAAAGCACTGATCTTCACGTGGGCGTACAAGTGTTTCACGTTGGCAGCCAATACATATCATTACTTGGTAAATCAAGCATTGAAAGTCCACACACAGGGACACAAGCAAGCAACATAAGTGCATGCGGCAGGGGTATATAGGATTAATGTTGATATTTTGTGGTTCTTTCCAGATTTTTATTGGGTCAAGATAGATGAAGAGATGCCTTTATTTTTTCTGCATTTGCACCTGCACCTCGCCAGCTCTGTGTTTATCATTTTCATCATGCATCCTCATCCTTTAATGGCTGCTGCGTAGACACGAGATCAAGAGAGGTGCAGGTGCTGGTGCAGACGAAATATGGTATCTTGTATTAATCTTCTGGTTTATTTTTCAAATCCCACTGCAAACCCCTATTTATTTATCATGTTCTGAATATATTACGCACAAAAATCTTCTTATAATTGTGGCCTTTTTTTTTCATTAATTTCACCTATTTCATGTTTTCAACATGTATACAAATTCTGAAGATTCTTTGCATTTATAAGCCTATATGTTTCAGTTTTGTTATCTTAGTTAGCTCATTAATAAGATTATGATCATACATGTCATGTC
This sequence comes from Paulownia fortunei, assembly GCA_019321725.1. Lineage (NCBI taxonomy): Eukaryota > Viridiplantae > Streptophyta > Magnoliopsida > Lamiales > Paulowniaceae > Paulownia > Paulownia fortunei. The sequence continues at coordinate 1,237,498 of JAGSPU010000056.1, read as the reverse complement.
ATGTCATTTCATCTTACAGCATATATTGTGCTATTTCTCATTTCCATCATAGCTTAAATCCTAGAGAAACTAAGATACGAATATTTGCATAAGCAAGTTAATTAATTAGTGCCGTTTCTTGTATTTCTTTTTACGGATTTATTATTGTCTGGACGAGCGTAGGATACGAGTCAAGATATTTTTGGCATAATTGTTTGGTTACTTGTACGCAACAAAAATTACCTCGTAATTTCTTTGTTTTTGAGAATGATGTTTTTGTTTCAAAATGACTTTTGAGCAGAAAAGGGCTTTCGGACCGTGACCGATATTTCAGTTTCTGAATTTCGGTCTCAGGAGACTACTGATCTTAGTACTAATGTTTTATTTAAGTATTCCGGCACTTAATTCTGATACTTGATCTTATATATGTATATATATATATATATATGTATCACTCGATGCCATAATGAAACAATTGTGACCAAGGAAACATATTTTGATGAATGCTTGTATTTTTTGTCGTAATTTAGGATATTTTGCCCCAGAAAGAAGGTGAATTCAGTAGACACACACACACACACATGCAATGGAAGTGGTCAAGTTATTTAGATGGTAATTTAGAGTTTGTAGGTATGTATTGATTGATTTTGAGATATTGTGTACTCAAATTAGGAGCGTTCAATCCTCCAAATGAGACCCACATCATTTCATTTTCTTAGTCTTCAGTTTTCTTAATCAAATACTTAAGTCGATGTAATCAACAAGAAAATGACAAGTTGGGTTGATAACGTAAGGGTAATTATACTTATCCCCACTCTAAATTTGCTACATTAAATTTTTTATACAAAAGTTATGAATTAACTATTTTGCCTTTGATTTTAAAAAATTTAAAAAAATAATTAAATTATCAATTTAGTAATTAATCATTTTGTAGGTTAGTAATGTTGATATATTTGTAAAAGGATGTATTTGTAATGTTTTTATAATTTAAGAGTGTTTTGTAATATATACATTACTAAATTTCATTGTTTTAAAAAAAAATTGAGATATTTTAAATGTCAATATCATTTTCAACCCTAATAATACAAAATTCAGTTCTTAGAACAGAGAGTCTTATTTTTTATTTTGCTCTGACTCAAGCTAAAAATGTTTAATCTCATTTGTGAAACTCTTAATCAACCCTCACTCTCTCTCCCCGTTGCCCATCCCTCCATCTCATTCTCTCTACTGGCCACCTCTCTCGTTCGAAATTTTTTTCATTAACACCCTTAAAAAGAGAAGAAAAGTGATGACCGAAAAAGAAAAAAAGAATTGAGAGAGAAAATAAAAAGAAAAGAAAGATGAGAGAAAAAGAAAAGAAAATAGAGATTTTTTTTAAAAAATATTTTTTATTTTTTTTGAAAGCATCTTTTAATGTTTTAATTCTATAATACTAGAAAAGTATCTAAACAAAGAACGATAGTTAATCTATTGAGAGGGCACAGTTCAGCTAATAATCTTTTACTAGAAATGACTAGTTTTTTTTTCGATATAATGCTTATATTTTGGAAATAGTATTTGTTTCATATTCCCTCTTTTGTGTATATAATGATTACATATTTACATTCACTCCCACTTCTTAGCTTTAAATCTTCACAAATGTATATTAGCGAATAAAATTGGGAACACTTAGATTAGAGATAAACTAGAAAGTTCTCTAAAAAAAATTGTTGATGTTGTCATTTTCCGTCTAAAAACATAACTTGAGGGGGAAATTTAGCAAACATGATAAACTTAAAGGAGGGATTTTGTAATTATGAATGACAAAGGAAAGAAATTAATAACTTAATAATTTTAGAGAAGAGGTTAATACCCGTAATATTATTATTGGATTGTCTCTTAATTCCTTATATGATGATCAACTTTCGAAACGTAGAATCCTGCATGGGCTGCCTACAAGAGTATGCAAATTCGAGCATGGTTTGAAATTCCATTTATTACATGTAAGTTTTGTCGAATGTAGCACTACTCAAATTAAATGTACCAAGATGTTAGTTTAGTTGTTTAATCCATTATTTTTATATAAAGATTATGAGTTTAAATTTATTGTCTTGAAACTGCAGTCACATCTAGGTGCGATAGTTTTAATAAACGTTCTGCGGCGATGATAACTTTTATAATCACATGAAAAAGGATTGTTAAGCTGGTTGTCCCTTTCCCTTGCCCTTTTACTTATTATTAAAAAAAAAAATTCCTTTCTCAAACTTTATCAAATCAATGTAATAGTATATATATATTTTTTAGAAAATAAAAAGATAAAGGGACAAATTGAAAAAACATGCATCTTTTTTCTTTTGATGAGTGAAAATCATATATCTAAAAACTAGTGGCAGAGTCTGTTATTATGAAAAATCATTTAATTTATTATGTCATATTTGTATTAGGTTAGCTGATTATCTACTGTAGCAGCAGATGTGTAGGACATAGTTTATGATTAATACACACATTATGCAGTTATAACATTATGATGAGTATATTTTCACTTTTGGACAATTATCTACTTTTTGTATTTCACACCAACATGTCACATGTCTAAATTAGTTTACTTTAACTAAAGTGCTTTAAAACTGAATTTTTGTGATAACAATTTAGAAACTTATACATATTAAATACGTATGTTTTTTAACTATGGGCAGCTTTTGATGATGTTCATGTTGCTAATTAGATACAACACTGAAACTCTGGCCCAATATCTTTCTGGGCTTTTGGGTTTCAACTCCAAGATAGTATGGATTTATGGCCCAACAAATGCAAATTCCATTATCGGCACGACGTCGTATTAGGACAAAGTAAACAGCAAACCTTCGTAAATCCCCGAACCAATGTAGGGTTTCCAGCTTCTCAATCCAAGCAAAGCAAAAAACTCTAATCAGTAAAGACGAATGGGTGGAAAGTGCCCGCATAGGAGCGTGAAGAAGCGCCGATACTCTCATAAAACCGCTAGACGCACCAAATTTCTTCTCAAGGATATCCTTTTTATTGTATTTATTTCTTAGTTTGTGTTTCTTTGTATATTCTCCCCTAATTTTCAGTTACTATTCCGATTATATTTTTCTTGACTGCTGATTGTTCACGGGACGACGCTGTTTATGATGAGCTTCAGAAAGCTGAGGGAGAGGGGAAATCCTTGCCCGTAGATGAAGACCTTCCAGGAATGGGCCAGTATTATTGTTTGCACTGCGAGTAATTTTCAAATTCATAAATTCTTGATTATTTTATTTTAGTTTTATTTTTTGTTTGAAATTATTTTATCTGTTTCCATTTTCAATTTTCTTGATTTGGGTAATTAATCCCCCCCCCCCCCAACCCTAGTCGCTATTTTGCTAATGTGGCGGTGAGGGATGAACATTTCAAGACCAAACGGCATAAGAAGCGGTATGTTTACTTTCTATTACATCCTGTTTCATTTTTTTCTGCATTCAGTTATGAAGAATTATATTCTATCACTAAACTTTTTGTATACTTTAGTCGTTTGAAAATATTGGAGATTGTGTTAAATTAGTTTTAAGGATTAGGACACAAAATAGAGTGGTGATGTATTCTATAACTCTGGCAATTAAGGTGGAATCATTCATTTTTTTGTGTACTTCAGTTGTTGGAAAAATTGGAGATTGCTTTAAGGAGCTTAAAGGATGATGACAAAAAAATTGCGTGCTAACTTATGCTAGTTCACTGGGAATTACACTTAATTATGTTTTTCCTTTCTTAATTGGAATTTATATTGAATCAGCTAGTAGTTCACACAACTACTAATATATGAATCCAGATTCATCTTTTATAAAAAGGATGAAGAAACTATGCTGATATTTTCTGCTGTAAGTTCTCTGAGTTAGATCGTGTGTATGAGCTACTAATAATTCTGGAATATTGTGGGCATACGATGGACTGTACTGGAACGGTTGACATTGACGTTATCTTTTTGTGTTAGTTGTAGAATAACTGGTGTCTGTTTGGGTTTCAGAATTTTGGGCTGCTTTATACTTATAATAATCAAGTCTTAGAAGGACGTTCTTATACTATTCATGATTCATTGCCAGAAAGTGTGGAGAAGTTCTGGTTTTAGTTGAGAAAAAAAAAAAGATAATTATTTTATGTAAATTTAATTGACACATCATGCACAGGTATGTATTTGAGACATTTAATGAATTGATTGACATTACTTGTTTTAACCTATTCAATTAGAGTGCTAACATTTTTCCTGCACAGTTTGAGGCAAATGATGGGGCCTGCTCCTCATACTCAATTGGATGCTGACCTAGCTGCTGGGATGGGCATGCCAGACAATGGTCCAAAGTTAATGTCAATGTAAAGTTATGTTTATGAATTCATATGATGTCGAGCGACGGGCAGAATTTTTCACGGAGATGCCTGAAAGGTTCTAGGAGTTAAACTGCTGCGGCAATGTTATGGCTACACATCCTTTTCACATTTCGAATAATTAGTTTCTTTAGTTGTGTAGCTCTATATGAAGGCTGTTTTATCTGTTGTTTCTGTTACATGCAAACATATATTGTCAATGTTTATTGCAAATTTAGATTTCATTTCTGCTGTATCACAGATCATCCATGGCCTCTGGAATGGTTTCTATTGATCTCTAGTCTGCTGTATCTCTATTATAGCTTCTCTCAACTCCGCAGATGGCCAGATACACTTCTAGTTTTTCTTAGTTTTGTGCAATTTATTTTGCTTTTACTCAAAATTATATCTTCATATTGTTTGGGTCATTCATCTTCCAATCAGCTTGCGTCACTCTCTTTCTTTGTAAGAAAAAAATACACTATATCGTAGAAGTTATCAGTGAGACAGTGATAGGTTTGTTTTGCGATCAAAATAGCAATCTTTGTAGCTTAAATCACCAATTTTTTTTTTTAATCAATTTACATGGGTTGAATTAGATGAATAAAAGAAATCTTTACATTTCTTTTAGGGCTAATTACAAAATTATTCCTAAGTTTGATATATTTATTGGGCTGGGCTTGTGTGGACTTTGGAAGTTTAAATTGGAATTCCTGTTGCCGCAGTTAGACATGTTAGCGATTGAGGGCCCAGCTATCCTGCTCACACTTATCTATTGATGTACAATGAATGTTTCCCTTTTTGTTTGTTCCTTATTGTGTACATAATGCTAATCTTACCACTTCGTATAGTGTTACACTAATTAGGTGATCATATTCTTGTTTATTAAATTGATATTAGGACTGTCGTCATGTTTTAAGGAAACCATCAAATACATTATTCATTGTCTAAATATCAAGTAATTAGATTAGGATATCAAAAACTCATTCAATACGAGTTACGAGAAATTACTATAAAAGTAGATAATTATAAATACAAGATTTTTTGTTTTCAAGTTCTTACTTATTTCGTTGAAATGTAAAAGTACAAGAAAAAATTAGTTCTGCATTGATTTTTCTTTTCCCCTTCAGTTGTTTCCTTCCTTAAATCCAGATCTAAATGGAGGGTTCGCAAGTTTGGAATGTCAGAATGATGGGCATGAAGGCATCTCTAGATGGTAAGACACTTGAGACACTCAAATCTATACAAAACAAACTACAGTTGAAATTGTAGGACATGTCAAAGTTAAGTGATATTACTGCGAAAAAAAATATGATACTTGTGGTAAAGATCATCTTTTTAACCGTTGGAAACACTTTTCACCGTTATTGCAGTGGAGCATGATTAAAGAAGCCTCCCCTTAGGCTTTCCGCAACAAGAAATGAGAAATGGACCAGTGACAATTGAGTAAATTGATGGCCACTCAAATCCTCATACTTTTATTAAAGAAAAGAAAGAGATCAGGGGGTCCTATCCTATACATGTACAAACACAAAATGCTATGTATTATCATGTATAGGGCATCATGTCTCTGTCATTTTCCCAATTTCAAATCCCCTTTTATCTCCCGCATGCACCTCCACCACCAAGCACTCTTATTACCTCCTTGTACGATGAGATTTAATGTCCCTTTGTCCTGTTTTGCACTTGGTAAGTTTCTTTCCAGTTGCTTTCTCCTTTCTATGGCCTCTTTCGCATTTGTGCAACCACCACGTGAAGTTGGCCAATAATGTTGTTCCCCCTCTTCTTTATGTAGTTCCCAATCGTTGTCATGATCAACAATGAAGATGCTCAGACACGATCCTAATCAAAAGGGCTCTTATATCTCCTAGAATTTCATCTTTCACGTGCGGATTTTTTTGGAGTTTCATCTTGTCGGGACGTTAACATTAGCAAGTCATCCTGGATGTTTCGTCTTGTGTGGACATGAACATTAGCAAGTTATCAGAATTTAAACGAACTCATGAATGTTCATTGCTGTATTCACTTGCGAGTGATCAAAATTCACTCACAGTTGAATGTGGTATGATTCATCTACAGTCCATATAGTGAGATATTTGGTTAATTGGGGGTAACCATTCCACTTCCGGTCTGAAAAGCATGACCTGCCCATGGCCATTGAACTTGTTACTGAACAAATTGTGGGTGAGGGTAGGATCGTTACATCTATCAATGTTGTTATCATCGTGCACGCCCATTTCATTATTATTTTGTACCTAAAGTATTTCAAGCTCCATTAACGTCCAAGGGAGGGTAGATTTATAAAGAGATTTGAGGATATAATTAGATAATCCACATGCTATACTATATCAAAATATAAACAAAACAAGGGAGCCTAAAAATCACTTGGGTGGTATTTGAGATGTACTCCATTCTCGTTGTATTTTTCCTTAGCCTCATTGGCCTTCTCGATCTTGATCTTCACGAGGCCGTGCAGAAGAACTCGAACCGGATGCCACCATATTCACAGCTTGCCCATGCGTGAATCTTTGTAACTGTATCATGCGTGCATATATGCCATCAGGATAGTTTTTCAACAGATGGGAATGGGAACCTTGTTCTGCTACTTTTCCATCATCAAGCACTGCAATAACATGCGCATTTCTGATTGTTGACAGCCTATGTGCAACCACAATTGTTGTCTTTCCTGCACATGCGCGTTCTAGAGCTTCTTGTATACACCTTTCTGACTCGGCATCAAGGGCGCTGGTGGCTTCGTCAAGCAACATTATCTCTGGTTTCCTCAAGAAAGCTCGAGCAATGGCGATCCTTTGCTTCTGTCCTCCAGACAACTGCACTCCTCTTTCCCCAGCAAATGTTTTGTATCCATCAGGCAATGAGGAAATGAATTTATGGGCATTTGCCAAGGTTGCTGCCTCAATTATCTCTGCTTCGGTGGCTGATTCATGCATAAGCTATATTTTCATAGATTGTTGTGGCGAAGAGGCATGGTTCTTGTGGCACCACCGCCATGTGACGTCTCAATGACTTGAGATTGTATTTTCTGATATCCTTCCCATCAATCATAACCCGTCCAGATGATGGTTCATAGAATCTCTGTATAAGTGCAATGACTGAACTCTTACCACAGCCACTAGGTCCAACAAGAGCAAGAGATTTCCCTGCTCGGGCACGAAGATTTAGATCACGAAAGATTGAAATGTCAGGCCGAGCGGGATATGAGAAATCCACATGCTTGAGTTCTACTTCGCCACGAAGCCGGTCTGGGACAGAAGTGGCATCTGGATCATCAGGCTCAATTTCAGTCTTACGGTCAAGCAGGTCGAACACCGAGCGCATTGCACGACCACCCTTGATGAAGTCAGGGGCAAGGGTCAGTGTTTCAGCAGCACCATTAGCAGAAACCATGAGGACCATGAAAACACGGATTGTCTTTGAGAAGTCAGAGATTCCATGCTTCACAAGCCAAGAGGCATACCATAGACCGAGTGCATAGGACGCATAGAGCAAGAATTGCGCAATTCCATAACCACTTCCAGCTATCTGTCCCTTCCAGAAGCAACGGCGCAGGGGAGTTTGAAGGCTGGAGGTGAAAAGACCAACAATTTTGGCTTCTGAATTAAAGGCAGCAACAGTTCGTACATTGGCCACAGCTTCCCCTGCCAGCTGTGTGGCTTTGGCATGTGCAGCTTCTAGGTCACCGGAGAATCCACTCATGAACATTTTCTGTTAAAATTAAATTGATAATAGTGAGTATTTCTGTTGCTAATGCATAAACTTTAATCGTAACCTAGAAAAGGTTATTATAAAATGAAAGTTATCTGAGAATTTTCTAGAGTTTAGTGACAATGATGTGAAAGTTGCTTTCTGCTTGTTTTCTCAAGAACACAAACCTGTAAGACGGTTGCTGCAACAACAACAGGAAAGACAGCAATGAGTACAAGGGCAAGGCGCCATTGCAATACGAATCCGGCAGTGCAGGCAACTAGCATAAGAGCAGAATTCTGCATTATAACAGAAATCCTGTCCCCAATTGCTGACCTGACATTATTTGCATCCAGAGCCAGCCTGGCTGAAACTCTAGAGCTTTCATTCTCTTCCTGGTCAAACCATGCCATTTCATTTTTGAGCACCGCCGCCAACATTTTCTCTCTAACACGTTTTGTTAAGTTCTCTCCGACAGTATCCCAGAAGTAGTGCTGTAATGTGTTGAAAATAAGGGCAGCTGATGACACACCAATTAATAGATAGCAGTATTTTGCAATTTCCCTTATCATATAAGCATGATCTGGATTGTAGTAGACACTAAGAACAGCACTCAGCACATATGCAAAGAATGCACTAAGAGAGCCACAAACAACAGAGCCTATAGAACCAAACAAAGCATAAGCCCATTCTGGAGAATTCATTTTTGCAAGGCGCCAGAACGAACTTGCTTGCTCCTTAAATGCAAGCTTTTCAAGCCGATAATTAGGATATGCAGCATCCAAGGAGAGGCTGAAGTCGGAGGTGGAGAAGTCAGACAATCTTCTTGAGTAAGGTGATCGACCATAAGATGAGTTTCTGGTAATTATTGGTGAGCTCACAGAATTCCTTGCACTAGAAGGCCTGCACAGGAATAAGCATATCAATATATAAGTCATCAGCTTACTAAATTTGAATACAGTCACTCTTTCAGATTTGACATTCAGGATTTCAAGTTTTCTGATAATAACATAAGAGGGGATAATTTTAATATACCTTGCACTACTCTTTTTCTGGCATTGTTGAGAGCAGCTTCATGAGCTGCTTCTTGCATTCTGATGAGCTTGGCATAGACACCATTTTCTCCTCTTGCATGAGCTCATCATGTGTCCCGATTTCAGATACACTACCTTGTTGCAATACAGCCACAAGGTCAGCTTTTCGAATGGTAGAGAGGCGATGGGCAATCACTAGAGTAGTCCTTCCAATCATGAAACGGTCTAGTGCTTCTTGCACTAGCTTTTCTGATTCAGAATCTAATGCACTAGTGGCTTCATCCAAGAGCAGGATGGCTGGGTTCTTAAGCATTGCCCTTGCTATAGCTATTCTCTGCTTCTGCCCACCTGAGAGTTGCAACCCCCTCTCCCCAACCTGCCATTATCAAATTAATAATTTAATTGATGCATTCAAACGAGTTGTCCAACAAGTGAAATACGTGTCCATTGAATCACAAAGAAAGCATTGGTTTAAAGTAAACAAAGCATGAATTTATTTGTTACTTCAATATATTTGAGAGGTTTACCAGGACCATGTTTCACCCTAACCAACGCTTCAGGCATGAAATATATACACCTGAATCAGATTTTAGTCCATAATTTGCATTAACTAAATTTATATTCCAAACAAAAATCCAGGAAACAAATATGACAATCTTATTGTTGTATCAGGCTTTCTGAAACTGTTTGAATTATTAAATTCACATTCTTGAAATTGGCCATATGTGAACTGTTTTCTTTAATTAAAAAATAACTCAAAAAATCATATATCTTATCTGAGCCCATGAATCTGAGCGGTTATTTTTCATGAGCATTACTCGTATTATATATCTGGAGGTGGAATCCCAACATACCCTAGTCTTGTACTATTATTTTTTTCCCTTATGGTTTCACTTAGGATCCATCCTCACTGATTGAGAAATTTCTTGTTTCAACAAAAGTGAATAGGAACCGACTAACACTTGCACATGCATTGTTGACTGAAACCATGTTACCTTTTATTTAAATGCATGACCAAACATTTCCACACTTTTGACTTCATAAAAAATGTTAGGTTGGTTTGTTGACCAAATAACCCCATTCAGTCCCTGGTGCAATAAAATATCGAGAAGACCACATCCCCCACCCCCAGTGTGGGATCCATTGACCAAATTCACCTCCCAGGCAATTAAAATCTTGACCAGAAAACACCTAAGTGAGGCCGGATGCCCACTGCTTCAAGCATCCTCTTTTTGTAGCACAGTACATGCATAATAAATGGCGATGCCGTTGCCTAGTGTCATTGCATTGTCTTGCTCTTTCAATAGCACGTGAATACATGCATAATCACAATAACAATAACTATTAGAGCTGCTAATTATTGCAAAGCGTGACTATGGTATCGAGCAAAGTTGAGGAACTTTCAAACTGCATCGGGTTTGGTGGTCCGTATGGACATAAGACACTAGTATGTGGTTTATGATTTTAAACTTAAAAATAGTGAAGGATTCACTTCTCAATAGAGGGTCCCCAAAAACAAAGTTTCAATTTGCAACTAAAATGTTAGATCTCTATCCAATCAATCTAGAAGGCACTGGTGGACCAATCCTGCTTGATGAGTTGATATATCAGTTGCAATCATAATTGAAGTGTTATGTTGAGCTTTAATTGCTTGAAATTGATGTCATGCAAACATGTACACCGTTAATAAACCAGCTAACCTGAGTATCGTAGCCATCTGGAAGCTTGACAATGAATGAATGGGCATTAGCAACTCTGGCAGCCTCTTCAACTTCGATTAAACTCGCATCAGGCCTACCCAATAATATGTTTTCTTTGATGGTGGTGGCAAACAGTGCAGGTTCTTGGCTTACCAGCCCAATTTGCTGCCTCAACCATCTCAACTTAAATGTTTTTGTCATGCCCATCCAGCAGAACTTGTCCTGTGAAGTTGCAACTATTCAGTAACAGATTTTTTATTTTTTTTGGCAAAAACCATATCTCCACTGAGCCACAAGGACTACAGAAACTCAGAACCGAAAAATTACATAGCTGGCAGACATGTAATAAACTTGCCACCATAGTCTTGAAATAATAATAAAGAAAAATATGACAAGATTCAGTAAACTAGTAATGAAATTATGGTATGGGTCATCACCTGAAGCAGGATCATAAAATCTCTCAATGAGAGATACCACTGTGCTTTTTCCCGAACCGCTGCTTCCAACCAAGGCTATTGTCTTCCCGCCGGAACAGTTAGAGAGAAATTGTTGAGTATTTGAGTTTCTGGCCTTGAAGGGTAGGAAAAGTCCACATTTTTGAGCTCCAATTGTCCTGTTATGGATTCTAAATCCAAACCCGATTCAGTGTTTCTGCTGACACCTGGTTTGTGATCAATAATGCGGAAGATTTTAGCAGCTGCAATTCTTGCCTTAGCAAATGCAGCCATACTTGGAGCAGACTGCCCCAAAGCCCTGTCCATTAAAGAGATTTATCAAGTCAAAAAATATCAATTGAAGATCAAATTTTGCAAATAGGTTATGAGAATGGACTAATAACTTACAGCCCACCAATCATGACAGCAAACATTGTTGCTATTGCAAGACCTCCATTGGTGAAATGGTGCCTAACCAAATATCCTCCATACCAGAGCAGAAGGGCATAACAGCAAAAAACTGTAAAATATGTAGCTCCCAGTCCCATTCCTTTGGCAAATCCAATCCTGTACCCAATCTTTTGGGCAACTCTCAAAGCTGCAGAATAGGACTGTAATGCTCTTGACTCGCCCACAAATGCCAACACTGTTCGAATTTGGGCTATTGTCTGCAATTTGATATTAATTCAGATATACCACATGGAAAAACAGAACACATCTTTTGTTAAGCTAAGGTCATTTTCAAGAACTATTCATATTTTTCACCTGTTCTGCAATATTTCCTGCTTGTGAAAGAGCTTCTTGGCTCTTGCCGGAAAGCTTGGCTAATGTGGCCGTGTGGATGCCTCCAATCACAGCTATGAGTGGAACTACAGCAAGAGTGACCAAAGCTAGTTGCCATACTGCAGTGAAACCCACCACAAATCCAGAAACAAATGTTGCCATGTAGTGCAAGAAATTTCCCAACTGTTAAGAATTAGAAAAAAAGAAAAGGCCTAATCAGAAACCAAATCACAACTTTTCACAATTACACACGAAAAATCAAGAAAAATTCCAATTGGGTTTTTCCTCTTTTCTCCTTCACCTTTTCACTAATGGCATCTTGGACCATCACCGCATCAGTGTTAATGGCAAAAACTACATCAGACGTCCGGACCTCTGTATCAAAGTATTGAATATCTTGGTTCAAAGCAGCCTCCAAATACTTGATCCTCATCTTTGTTGATTGCCTCTCTCCAGTCCACATCCAGCACGATATTTCTGCAGCCAATCAAATTATCCCTATATCAATCAAGAAACTTGAACGAAGTCTCCAGAACCAATGCTAAAATGATAAAGAATACATTTTTATGTCCTTTTTCCCCCAAATTTACCTGCCCACGAAGATGCCCATATCGCAGCTCCCACAACAAGAAAGTAAAATGCATACTGCAAATAACCGTCAAGACAAAGAAAGAAACGTAAACTTTCCCGTTCTTTTCCTTTTCTAAGGAAAAAAATTATCACTCCGACCTATAATTCAGTAAGTTACCTTCAAAACTTCTTGTGTCATCTTATCGACATTGTTTGCATTGGAGCCAAAAGAATTAACAAGATCAGCAAAGAATCTAAGGAACAAAGGCAATGAGCTGCCATGAACAATCGCACCAACTGTACCAATTGTCATCAGAACATAGTCCAGCCCATCTGCAAACCGGAACAGCTCACCAAACCCAACAGACGGCGAACCGGGCTTCTCAGGTTCGCCACCGCCATCTTTCTTCCTCAGAGGTTGAAACCTCCATCACTGGTGCTGTTTCTCTTCTGTCCACAGAATCTTGGGAGGACCCTTCTTCTTGTTTGACTTGTGCAGTGCTATCTGCTGCGGTGGGTGCAGTTGAAACAGCAGTTGATGGTGTAGTGTTGCTGTTAATGTGGTTGTGGGCTTTAATAGAAGGAGGGTTGTTGTCAGCTGAGCTCTCTGTTTGAGCTGACACAAGAAGTTCAAGACCTTGCATTTCAGACCATCTCCACTGCTCTATCGTCTTTATCTCCTCACAATCTTGTTGTGTCATTTTATTTTTATTTTTATTTTTATTTTTTCTGTACAATTACAACTGCAAAAAATCAACCGTTCCACACTCTGTAATCTTTTAATCACTTTTTTATATTATCTCTTAGTTTTTATATATTAAAAAGATTTCTTTTTTCTCTCTTTGTTTTATTAGTTTTTCTAATTTCTTTCTTCTTCAACGGCTGCAAATGTCCATACTAGTTTTCTCTCATTTCTCTGTCTCTCTCTTTTGTTTTCACTAGATTGGAAACGATCTGCTTTGTGAAGCTCGATTAATTTATTTTTCTTGCTTGCTTTATTCATAATTTATTTCTTACTTTTTTTTCTACAGCAGGTGTGGTTGCTTTAGCTGCATCTGTAAAAAACACGCACAAGTGACACAAAATTGACAGATGATGGGAGGGTGAGGGCCTCACCATAAGGCAAGCCTACAGAGAAGAGAGAGTGAGTGAGAACAAAGAAAACTTTGGCACCCGACAAAGAATACTGTGTGTAAACTTCAGATTGGGTTTTTGACCAAAGACAGATTCCAATGATGTATGGATAAGCAAAATACTGAAAATTCTTCCTTAAATTAAATATTTTCACATTAAATAATAAAATGATACCACCTTCCATTAACAATAGAATTCATATTATATCATATAATATTATCATCACTCTTAAATATACAATGTAAATATTTTCCGCAAATATTTATGATTTGCTTATAACCTTTTTTGACTTTTCTATTCTTAAATTAATATTTTACCATGAGAGAGATAAATAAGGCCAATTCATTAGAATTTTTTGGTTTTTTTTTTAATTATTCAATTAGTTTCCACTATATATGCATTGATGACATTCATCTTCATAATTTTTTGTATAAATCACAAGAATTTGAGGTGATCAGGCAATCAACATATACCCGTTATTATGTCAATAATTGTGAGAATGTAAAAACACGACAAGAAACATTGGAAAATTGACACATAAGAATAAAGTCCGTTAATCCTACTATTTTACTATATGAAATATAAATCACAATTTTAAACTCATATTTCTTTTGCAGTCAAACATCAATTAAGAATAATAAAATCAGACAAGTAGTTTCGAAGCACAGTTCAACTGGTGAACTATCAACTTGAATTTGCTTCCAGTGAAATATGGAGATTCGAATACTGGTGGGAACCGATTATTGAATTTGAGTATGGAGCTGCAGTCAATGGGACCTTGCGCCTCAAGTTTAGTATGATGTTCAGTTATTATTACTAAAATAAATTATTAGTTAATGTTTAGTTACTTGGCGAAGTTGGAATGACATGGGTCAAAAAAAAAAAATCAAACGGGTAAATGTAAATTTTTTTTGGTTATGTCTAGTTGCAGTTAATTTCATTCTCATGTAAAAATTACAGTTACAATGTTACTTATTTTTCACGGTCATGAATTTTTAATTGTGGAGATTGTGTGGCTTCTAGTCCAAGTTAAAACTTGGGGAGGCCTATGGTAAGAAAGTCTATGTTCAAACTATTCCTATAAATCCGGCGCTTTTTCTTATACCTCGGCCCCCTTCTTTTGGTTTTCTTAATTTAATCTGCCCATATTGGGACAGTTTTCCCACTGTCCTAATTTCTTAGACGTTTACATATGTAGGCATCTAAAGTACAATTCGCTGTACATTGAAATTGCAACTTGAAGGTTAAGACTCGATACTTCCAAAATTTCCCATTATTTTTTTGCTATTTCTACATTTCTTTTTGAGTAAATAGCACAGACTTAAAAAAAAAAAAAAAAAAAAAAAGCAGAGACTTTTATTTGGGAAGTTAAAAAATGACAGGATTTGATTATAATTAATTGATTTGATAGTGTGTTTTTTTTGTCCTTAAAATTTAATTCAGTCAAGGTTAATCCTTTCATGCCGTGTGTATGATTTGAAGTTGCTTATATATGAAAATAGATGGATCAGGATTAACATTTGTGCATACTTGACTTCAATAAAGCGAAAATTTAATTCTTGTTACGCAGCTATATGACAAAATTATTATCAACAAAAAAAATTAACTTAAATTAAACTAATTTGACATGTATTTGCCAATTAACTTTTTTTACATAATTGGATCTAATTAATTTAAAAAGAATTAAGTTTTGTACTTCTTGATTTGTGTTAGTTCTTGCACATATCAATTAACAGTAACTACATTAACTAATAAGTTATTATAAATATACCATTAAACAGCCCAATTTTTATGAGATTGGAATCGCAAAATCTAGTATTAATCATCGTGTCTTTCAAAACTTACTAATGCAATTACAAAATTTCACGAATTTACAGGAAATATGATGGGAGAGAATTGGCTGTCATTTTCCAATGGTTCCCTAAAGAATTGATAAATTAATTTAGAGGAGGAATCTAAAGATTTCACGATGATTTTCTGACAACATTATTGATTATCCAGGTGGTGTAATGTACTTGCCTGAAATGTTTTTTTGAGGATACATGCGTTGATTGTGGTGGAAGTATGTGGTGTATTACCTGACAAATTAGAGCTTAAAGATGAAGAATTGAGGACAAAATTTAGTGGGCACTTGATTGGATCCTAGTTTCTTGATGTTCTTTTCTCTCCTCTCGAACCATAATTAGTGGAATTATACTTTGGCATGTTTTAACGTTGTCAGTTTTATCAAAATAGTATTTTTGAAGTGAAATTTTTGAAATCATGGTTGAAAGTAAATAATTGTATTCAAAATATTTTCTGAAAAAGAATTAAAATACAAAATATTTTCACAAATGAGTCTAAATACAACCAAAATGTGACATGGATCTTGAAACGTGAGGTGGCACGCAATGTGAGTTGCTTCAGACAGGCCATTTTGGATCTGTGTAAAGTAAAAAACCTGGCTGTTTTTAAGCTAAAGAATGCTGAACAAACTTGGATCTCACACTTGTCCTGATAATTCTTTGAAAGTCTTGCATTGTTTCTGGTAAAATTGCATTTATAAATTTTTAAATACAGCTAAGAAAGCATTTTCCGTTGGCAAGCGTACAGGATACTAAAGTTTTTTACCCCCAAAAGTTCTTTGCGGTAGTTACTTTTACAGCTTTGATGAAAATAAATATACTAAGTGCATGTAAGTAGGGACGGTGCTGAAAAATAAATTATTTATTTATTTTTAAAATAATAAAGATTTTTATTTTTTTAAGAATGATAAATTTTTAAAATTTTAATAATTTATATATAAAATTTAAATTAATTTAAAAAAATTATAGAGTTGAGAGGGTGAAATCGTTGTCCTGACTCTGCATGTAAGTATCTTATAAAATGTAGTAATTTTTTTTCAGAATAAATATATTTTAAAATAATTGATGATTTAAGAGTTGAATACTCAGGATCATTTGATAATTTTATCAAAAAAATTGATTTGAAATGAAAAAATTTCTTGATAATGAGTTTCTGAGAGATGATTTTATTGAAAAAAAATGTTTGGATTCAATTCCAAGAATTATGTCTTCAAAAAATAAAAATAATAAAAATTGTAAGTATTTTATAAAACGTAATAATTTTTTTTCAGAACAAATACATTTTAAAATAATCGAAGATTTAAGAGTTGAATACTCAGATCATTTTGGTAATTTTATCAAAAAAATTGATTTGAGATGAAAAAAAATTCTTGATAATGAGTTATGAGAGATGATTTTATTGAAAAAAAAAACGTTTATTCAATTCAAAAAATTATGTATTCAAAAAATAAATAATAAAAAAATAATAATGTTTATGCGACACACAGTCTAAATCTATTAATCACAATTTGAGATTTCACAAACGTTTCATTTCTTTAAAACATTCCTTTTTTTATGAGTTGTTTATTTTAAATTATTCACAGAATGAATGATTCCCACGTATTATAGAAGATAGTAGGTAATGATGAAATAAGTATATAATTATATAATTCATTGAGTAAAACATTTTAAGTAGAGGACAAACTATTGACCAAAGTGTTTAACTTGGCAAGCCTAGAAATTGAAGGGACTGGATACATGGCTTGAGTATTAGACACGATTGCGTAAACATGTCCGAATAATCGATTCCATATTCCATTGTCTCTCGCTAAAGTTGGAGTCTGAAAAAAGAAGATGGAATATCAGTATTATTTCGCAGTCACGCCATTGACTTTTGTACTCTTATTTTTCTGAATTTATTTTGCCGAGCCCGAATTTTTCAAAAAAATCTTTTATGTATTTCACCATAGCTACTTCCTAATTAGCCTAAACATTCTCATTGTACTACTCAAACTAAATAAATAATTAAATCAATCAAAAATTGAAAAAGAATAGGTAATTTTGAAAAATTACCAATGATGTACTTGTCTTAGTAATTTGAAATAGAAAGCCCAATACTTTCTGTTGAATATTTTTTTTTTTTTTTTATTACAGTTTGAGAGGGTTATGAAAAAGGAACAATTGAAGAAGATATGGATAATATATCCCGAAGTGATGTCCTAAAGAAGAGTGTAGTTTTCATGTAAGTTAAACTCTATTTCTGGATAGAGATAAAATATCCACAGGGAGAGTAATTTCCGACCCCTCAAATTATTTAGGCTTTTCTTCTGCCATTTACATCATCCCTAGTGTAGACATGTACGCAGAATTTAGTAGGTGGGTGGGTCACACAATTTGGAAATTATTATTATTATTATTATTATTTTCAGTAAACATGACTGGGAATTTGTAAAATACTCCATAATCTTAAACAATATAACTTGAAATAGTCAAAAGATAAGTTTAGCAGTCTAGTAGCTAGTAGCGCAGATGTTACAAATTGTGTCTTTATCGATATTTTTATTGTTTTTTTCAAGAAAAACAAAAAAAGAGAGAGAGTATGTCGTGTCTATTTTCAAAAGCGTTATCATATAAGAATTCAACGTCGATTATTTATGTAACGTTTAAAATGAGATGATATAATTATAATTTAAATTAATGGTTTCATGTTTAATCTAACATTTTGTGATTTTTTCTTTCTTTGAAAAATAAAAAGAGAATAGATTAAAAAAAAAAAAGCACGACATGTGTAAGAATTCCATTTTCTAGTACTAATTTACTGTCTTTACGACTAAAGTTAAACTAGGAAAAAGTGTCAATTCTCCCTGTTCGGAATTGTTAAGTGGGAACTGGGAATAAAGCATTGATCCTATGAATTGGCCCTTAAAAACGGTTAAAATCTTTAGAGTAGGGGCTGGAAAGAGAGATTCTGCCGACCGCAACATAAAAGCATAAAATTTGACAAGACATGACATTAAGAATCAAAGCATAAGCAAAATCTAATTACCATATACTTCGATGCATTTTTGGTTGATGCTTATATATGCTTTATGATCAGACCCCATAAAATTTATGTACAGACACTTTGCTTTTTGATCCAATGGTATCAAATATCGAAATATTATTTTTATATATTTTTATATTTTTTAATTTTTTTTATAATTTTTTATTTTTCTTACTTGTCAAAAATAAAACATAAAAACTGAAAATATAATTATATTATATTTTTTTAAAAAATAAACAAACACCTAAAAAATTATATAATTATTGAAACAAATAAATTAATTCGATTCGATATAAAATATTTTCACATATCGAAATTTCAATTAAGTTCGATATAATAATACTAGATAAACACTCATATCCTAAGCTGAAAATGGATGCTTACAACTACTATACAGTGACACATGGTGTAATAATGTTTTGTAAAATAAGTTAAATTGCATTCTTTCAATTTACATTTGAATGTCCAATTGGCATGGTGTAAAGTCAAGTTGAATTTATTTGATAATGTCGATATTTTAACATTTCAAAATCATAGAGTTACATTGTTAATTACCAATAAATATTATTTAAAAAATTAACTAAAATTATTTAATATTATATTTAAAAATAATAGTTAAATTAATAGATCAACATTAGTATTAACTGAGTATTTATTCTAAACGGAAAAAATAGTAGATGAAGTAGAAACAAACAACAAGACAAGGGTCAATGATAGGGGTTCTGGATAACAATCATGTGGTGGAGGAAAAGGAAAAATTAAAGAAACAACAACACCAATACATCCAATAAATTCTTTGAAGTTAGGTGTAAAGGGAGGGAGCCGGTGGTCTAACTCATATCAAGAGAATTGATTTGCACTTAATCATCATTAATAACAAATTAAGAGCTAATCACCTTAATTTTTGGGGATGTGGGGGACTTTGCAGAAGTCAAAAAAGGTGCGCTCTCTCTCTCCCTCTCCACTTTTCTTCTCTCTCGTTGAGAAATCATAATTAGTGTTACGTGGTCCATAGTTCGTCCCACTACCAATGTAGAGGGAAATTAATTTAAAACAAAGCCAAAACATAACAGTAAAAAAAAAATATTCAATGGCCACTCAAATTCACTTCTAAAAAGTGGTGCATGTGAATGTTCATTATGCTATTCCGTTGTCTTGCTTGTGGTCAAGTGTGCGCTTTTTTTTTTTTTTTTTTATTTAATGTGATTAACTAGAGGAATAAGGTCATGTAATCTTTAATTAAATATTTATGTGAGTATATATTAATTGCATACTACAGTCCACAACATGGTTCGAAGCAGTTGCTATCCAGCAATTATACGAGCATCACATCAATGTTTTATTTTATCTAATTATTTTGGGCTAGTATTCCAGTAGGGCCAACAAGATTTTAGAGAACGAGCAGGTTTACTCCTAATTAATTAAATATTAATATTTTTGCATTCAATATAATAAAGTTGATGCTCCGAAAATTTGAGGTTATTAGTTCGAATTTTATTAGATTTGTGGGAATTTATTTACTCTTATAGTAGCTATTAATGATATTTGATATTTGTACATTGTTATTTCATTATTGATAATTTATTATTGATTTATTAATGTATGATATATGAATATTGATGGACATTAATTTAACAGATACCTAAAAGCTAAGTCTGAAAAACTCAATAAGGATGATCCAAACTCATAGGCCAATGATACTATAATGGTCCATGTACATGCTATACCAGAATGTAGTATGTACTAAATAATTATAAAATATCTTATAATTTTATTTTTGTTCTTTAATTATATGCTCTTTTATTTAATTTTAATTTCAGTATCGAATATTTTTTGTTTGGATAATCACGATATCACTAACGAATTGTCATGTTGCTAGCATGATCCCTAACTCCACAATAATTAACTCCCAATAAATTTACTTTCGATGACCGATATTTTATTATATTGGATCGTCCCATTTAAATAAATAAATAGAAAAAAAAAAGTAGGAAAGTGAATGATCACTTCCTAGTAAATTCAGATAGTTCAAGAGCAAACTGATTTTTTAAACAAGCCCTTAGAATTGGTGAACACAAACTAAGATAGTAATATGTGAAATAATTATAGAGATGAACTTAACAACTTTGAGTACTAATTATGCTGCATGTTTGATAGAGCCAAGGCCCTGCCATTCAAAGCGAAAACAAATTTAAAATGTCATTAATCAAACAATTGGAACCTAGAGGTTATATATTGAATGTGACATTCCCCAATCAAATATTTTTAATTCAACAAGACTATAATATTTTTAATTCAAGTGAATGTAGCAATTCGAAATTATTGTACGTTAGAAGTTTGAGCCTTCAGACTGTTTCTAGCCAATTAATCATGCTATTTGAGAAAGGAAATAAAGCTAAGGGGTCCACCTTTGAAAATTTCGGTTCTAATTGTATTTGTATGAACGCCTGCTTCCTGGTTTCCAAAAACATAAGCTGCTTTTACTGCTAGCTATTTGATCCAGAATATTCGGGTAGGGTCAGAAAAGCTCCAAGTTAACTCAAAACTTAAATATTTATAAACCAAAAAAAAAAAAAAAAAAAAAAAAAAAAAACTAAAACTTAAGTAAGTCCCAGTTGAATAGTTGTAAAAAATAATAAATATCAAATGTTTTAAAATTGTAAACACATTAAATATTTAATATTAAAAATCTATCCTCTTTAAAAACTTAAAATTAACAATGTGTAATGATTATGATCATAGAAGATGAAAAAACATATATTCTGAGATTGAGGTAAGAAAAATTTACCCTGACACATGGAGCCTATTGATAGTTTAAAAAAATAAATAAAAAAAATCATTAGTCCCAAACAAGAATATTTACCCTATACATAAGTTGTTGGCCTAAATAGGTGCAAATCCTTTGTGATGTTTTTCCAATCATTACTTGTATATATTCTTTTTGGTTAAACCATATGATATTCCATACTTTTTTTAATTGCCTGTCTGCCAATTAGGGCTTACCCAATCAAATTACAAGAAAATGCAGAATGGATGTCCTCAACATAGCAGCCTCTTCCCTAGGATATATGTCCTAACCAAACAAAATTCTGTGTATCAAGACAACTGTCCTCATTTTCTAGTATGATTTTGTTCTGCCTATGAAATAAAGCCAGTGTAGGCTAATTTCTTAGGATTTCTCCTTAAGTCAATGATTGGGTAAAATAATTTCATTTTGGTTTCAAATAATTTTGTACCATGTGACAAAATTTGCTATTAATAAATATAACTATACCACCGAATAAATTCAAGAGACATCTGATTGTGGCAAATCTGTAAGAAGATTTGAATCAACATCAACTGTAGGCCGTTGTCTTGTGGAGGGAAATGGTAATAGGAAAAGGATTTAAATATTAAATAAAATTAAGGGAAATGAAAAGTCAAAGTTCATAGCCTAATAAATCTAAGTGCTATGTACTCACAAATTGAGACAGTGAACTTGGTATGAATCTGAAAGAAAGTTTTTACTACAACGGAACAAGTGCTATAGGTAGTCCATTGTTGAAAGTTGTGGTTAACTATAGTAGATAACTGATATGATATTCGAATTATAAATTTGTCAAATATTAAATTCTAGCTTAAATGGGTTTAATAAATGTGACTATAACTTTTTTTTTTCTTTTATTGATTACTGTTATGTATACATTTCACATACGAGAAAATAACAAGAAATTAATGAAGAATCAAATTTAAAAGGCACACAATTTATGTAGTTGGATCGATTGAAAATATAACAATAAAATATTCTCATCAAAATTCTTTCAATACTTTCAAATAAAATATGCTCTCATCACTTTTTAACCATAATAACTGTAGTTATAATATATCCATATATATGATCAAACTCGAGTAAACAATCCGAATAAAAAACAAACAAGGCTCATACCATGAGAGCTATCTCCATACCCCTAAGCCGCTTCGCAAACTAAAACTCAATTTTTTTTCAACTTCAAACCATACAAAATATAATTAAGGTCAATCATAATTTGAATTCGGATATAAAACATCTGAACAATTACTCAATTTAAATTATAAATCAATCACATAATAAAATCTAAACTCACTCATCTTCCATCCTGACTTAATATCGGGTATAGGCTTAATTTGGAAAATCACTTCCAATTCCAAAAAATAATATCATCCACAATCTTATTTTTTAGTGGCTATTTTATGAAATGTTTTTGGTAGCAGGTCAGCTGTCTCCATAAATTCCACCTGCTCTTTCCACAAAGAATCTTGATCACAATTTCCACTTTTGAAGTTCATTGCTGTATTCCCACCATATGATCAATAATAATCCTGAAAATATCCAACCATCATAGCCACATTATTACCAACTCATTACAATTATAAAGGTAAACATCAATTTTTTTGAAGCATCTTCTAGCTCAAGCTCAAAAAGTTATTCCCAAAAGAAAAAAATGTCCAGCTCATTAGGTTTTATGCTGAAAGATTTATTATTTAAAAAAAAAAGAAAATGATGAATAAATTGGAAATTAATTAATTTAAAGATTTTCTACAGTGTGATTCTCGGGTTGGTAGTGGGATACCTGTTGGGAAGAATCAGAAAAAGGGGTTTATACTTCAAAAATAGATATTTAATTTTAAGGAATCCTTAAGGGGAGCAAACCTGAAATTAATGAAACTAATCCTTTAAATAAGTGAATTTTGTATTGTTCCTTGTGTGGTTTCCACATTGTCTTGGGCATGCTTTCCTAGTTGGAGCATTCAAGGATTAATTAATATCCAAAGCACATGTTTAGGCATCTTTTTGGACAACCACATGGAATTAAATATATGTAGGTATGCATACATATATGTATATATATATATGCATATTCACCATTATTATTAGTACATAAACTCGAATATATAATCCACAATTTCAAATTAAACTCGAACAATATTTATAAAAATATAAGCGTAAAAAATACAAAGCATCAAAAAGATTTTGCCAAAATGATAACAATACATCAAAATTGATATGAATTCCAAATAATCATAACTATGTGTTTTTTCAAAGGATTAAAAATTCTAATTCTATCATGAAAAAATAAAAAGATCCTTTCAAATTAAGAGGTAATAATACCAATAAAAAACATATTTATTTATTTTGATGCTATTCGACATATGAAAAAAAAGGCAATAATTAGAGTTAAATCACTACAACGACAAAAAAAAAAAAAAAAAAAGAAGTATCAAATAGAAAAAGGTGGCCGGCGGGTCAAATAATTATTTTGAAACTTAGACCTAATCTTATCAAATTGTGGGTTATATTGTATCCTTATTTCATCCAGTGTAGGGTAGTGGTGGTGTGATATGTATGCCTTATTGCCTTATCAATTTTATGAAAGTTGACCTTTTGAAGCAAATGACAAAAAGAGTACGCCATGTATTTCTTATTCAATAATGAATTAAATAATGAAATATTTTTTTTAAAATTTTCTTTTTAATTTCCTTAGTGGGAAGTTGGTATATATCCATGCGAGAAAATGCTAGGATGATGATATGCATGTTCATTGATTATATATTTGTGGCCACTTTTCCACATCTTCCATGAGAGGTTGGCCCCATGCCCTTTTTGTCCTTTTTAATTTTCTTTCTTGAGCTTTAAATTCTTCAATAATTCTTTAATTCATCTAAAGCTTCAATTTTTTAATTTTCAAAATATTATGGGCCACTTTTCCTTTTTGTCAAAGCATCGCACGCAACCCAACTTTGATTGTACGGACAAAGATAGTCCTACATTGTCCAAACCTGGGGCAGGGTGATTGAAGGTGGTGGTGGGGTGGGGGTAGGGGTCGGGGTGAAGAGAAACCACCGCAAGGACAGAAATTTTCTAATTTTACTTACCTTGAATGAATGAATGACTTTGGTTTTTAGTTCTTTTTAGTTTGGTGTTACCTTATTTTCTTTGTTCCTATGTTAATTGATTATCAAAGTCCCCACATATGGACCAAACTATGACATTATTGTACCAAAAAACAGAAGGTCAATTTATAGTACCAAAGTCTGATAGAAAAAATTAATTCACCACACATTTTTCTTCCTCAAAGGTACAAGATGAAGCCACCTTCTTCTTCCTCTTGAGAATACATAGTGAAATTCTTGCTCTAAAGTTAAGACATAAGTCTATTCATTTTCTTATTTTTTTTTTTGTTGAATTCGAACTTTGAAATTGTTGTAATGATAATATTTAAGTCAAAGAAAAATAAGAGAAGAGAGACAATTAGAAGCGTCTACGACAAATTTTCCTCATTTGTCTCAATTTTGAATTAGGCTTTTGTTACATCATTCTTGAAAAGTGAGGTCCTCGACATGTGCTAAAAACCTGCTCTACTGGACTTAATCCACTGGAATTGGTGGGCAAAAATAAAGGCAGGTTCAATATTGAGAAAGGTTCTTCAAGAAAATGATGCCCTGATAGCAACCTGGGGAAATACATATGTGGGGATTTATTTCAATTTACTAAATTAAAGTATACTTTTCATGCTTTCAATTTTCAATTAATGACTACAATTATGTAGAGAATGGACATAAGAAATATGCCTACAATGAAAGACCAAATTGTGTTTGATTCTGCCTCTTTGCTAACTTAATGTATTCATTCTTGTAGAATTTATTACAATCTTAGCATCCACGAATATATCCGTATGTCATGAATTTGTATCTAACAGGATTCGAAAAAAAAAAGAAAAAAAAGAACTTATTATTAAGTGGTAATAAATTCTCGTAAAAATGTTAAATCGTGTTGAACAACATAAAATTTTACGTCGACTATACTTCTTTCAACCAACATAAACATCCTTAAACTGAAAAATCAGAAGAGAAGGAAAAGTGAGAACCAAGAAATACTAGATGTAACTTTTGTATGGTCTCTCAATCTTGCATTAAATCGCGATATGTGAATGGCTGTCTTGGTTTGATTTTTGCTTAGTTGCCCCGACAAGTTATTTCAGCCCACTCAATTCATTGTTCTAGACTTCTGCTACAAAGTGGGAGTTTCCTATTTCTGATTGAGCCCACAATTTCGACCCACATATGTCAGAAGTAAGGCTAATTTGGGCCTAAGACGGCACACAATTTCTTCTACATGGGCTCAATTGTATCCCCAAAATGAGTTTTATTTTCATTTTAAGGAGAGCTTAAAAAGGTGTCTATTGGATTATCCATCTACAATTATAGGATTATATTCGAATATATGAGTACACATCAACGGGTCATGTAAAAATACATAAGTTCTTATAAATGGACTCTAATGTAATTCAATAATTTTAATGGGCGGAGTTTTCCAAAAAATCCCCAAGAGTCCATAAAACTTCAAATATAGAACAAACCCAAAATCGTTAGAGAGTTCATTGACATTCACAGCTGCCAAAATTGAGGAGAGACAAGAGACATAGGATTAACCGACCAACCGTTTTGGACCCGGTTCTCCTTCTCCACTGATGTAATAAACCGTCTGTTTGTCCACGTGTCATCCCTAAACATGTGGCCATCAACCTATGTTCCTTTTCTTTTTTCTTTTACCTTTTCATCATCAAAAAACAAGATCCCCTCGAAATAACTCCATCCTCTCTCAGAGTCTCCTCCATCCCACAAATTCCTCTCTTTGTAATTCTTCTCTCTCCCGCTAATTACAGGAAATCAATGGCGGAAACCACCTCTGCCCTATGCTTTTCTACCTTTTCTGCCTCGATTCCTTTTTCCAAGGAAACCATTTCATCCCCCTCAACTTCTTTTACTTCCCGAAGATTCTCTTCCCAATTCCAGCGTCTCCGATCACCATCCCTCAAATTCACCCTCAAAGCATCCGGTTCAGCCCATTTCCTCGGCGATGATGCTTTCGGATTTTACCCCTGGGAAAATCCTGACGCCGCTGAATCCTGTATTTCCGCTATTTCTCCCTATGTTTATTTTTGATTATTAAATTTGAAGTTCTTTTTTTCTTTTTTCAATTGTTTGACACTATTGTTGAGCATGGTGTCAGTTCACTTGAATTTGGGTTTAGGCAGAAATCTTGTTCCAAGTTAAATTTGGTCTATTGATCCTTTCGTTTTTTTTTTTATTTTTGTTGTTTTTTTGATTGGTAGCTATACAATGGGTTTCGGAGGAGAGAGTGACATTATTTACTTCTGATGGGCTGATCCAAATTGGCGGGAATCTTGTTCCACGTCGTGTTACTTCTGCTGATGTATGTTTTTCCTGGCTTGTGTTATACAATTTGATTCTGATCCCTTGATAATTGATTATGAAGGTTCTACAGAGCTTATGTTGCTAATTATAATTCCTTTTCAAAATTCTAAAATGTGTTAGGATAAATTTATTCATTGCATCCAATATAAATATGTTGGTCCAATAAGGTTTTTTTTTAATTATACTTGGGAATTCAAAATCACTTTTTTCAAACTAAAAGATGGATGCTATTCATAGGTAGCCCCTTTTTGCAAATGGAAAGTACTTAATTCGGAATCATGTCTGTATGAATTCGTTTATTTAGAAGTTAGACTGCCCTTTTGGTTCATTTAGTCGTTACTTATTAGTTGATATTTCTGCATTTCAAGTGCCAAACTGCAGGCATACGCCATCTATCATGCGATTTCTTCCTGCATTATGCATTTCCTCTATCTTAGAATATATCGCCAAACTTTTAGTTAGGATTTTGTTATTACGACTGAGAATCTTTTATTTTTCCCCCCTTTTCAGTCAATGAAATTTTATTTCTTCCTTCTTTTCAAATGGTATCATCCACTTTTATGATGTATTTGAGTCGAGAAAATACCTATTTTGTGGTATTATTTTAGAAACCTATTTGTAGACTATTGGCATTCCTTTTACATTTTCATATATTGTTAGGTTACTTTATTTTCAATATTCTTCCTCAATCCTTTACTTTTAATGAATAAAAAGAATTAGCTGATATACTTTCACCATGCAGAAGAAACAAGGGAAGGTAAAAATGTCTCAAAGATCTCAACGGTTTCAAGAGAGGAATTACATGGATCCAAGCCAAAGCCTGTGTCTGGGTGCACTTTTTGATATTGCAGCAACAAATGTAAAATATCACCCTTTTAAAAATCTCTTCCATTTCAAGCATTTCCTAAATTTTGTGGAAATTATTCAATTCTAGGGACTTGATACTGGTAGACGTCTTTGTATCTTTGGCTTCTGTCGCTCCATTGAGATGCTTTGTGATGTCGTGGAAGACACTGTCTTGGAGCATGGCGGAGAGGTACAAATTATCATATTTATCCTTTTGTTTTAATATTTTGAGTATTTCTGTTGTAGTATATCAGTGTAAAGTTAGACTTGATCAGGTCTCTCTTATGAGAGGACTAATGAGTGGCTGACCATAGATATGTCTTCCCTAATTTGGGTCATTTGAATTGGCACTTTCTGCTGTTTCATCCTCAGGCCTGGATTCATATCATGTAATACAGTTGCCTATATCCTGTTATTGCCCTGTGGGAGGCACTTTGTTCAGTTGCAATATGTCATGTTGTTCGTTGTCCGCAAAGATAAAAATACAAAGAAAATTTCTTGCTTAAATGGTTTAATCTTGCTATAAATTTATTTACTTCGACAATATTTTCTTAAAAACTACTATGCTTGTGGATGGGTGAAGTTTATGTATTTTGAGTGGACACATTTACCTTCTCAAGTATTATAGTTCCTCTTTGGGATCGACTCTAAATTTTTATTGTTATTGTTCTACTATCTTTGAAATGTCCTCCCTCTCTTTTTCATTTTTAAAATCATGGGTGTGCCTTAACCAGTCGCTTGGGAAAACTGCATATTTAACATATTATTTTTGAAGAGACTATTTAGCCAATAATCTTAAGTAGATATTCTCTTTTTGTCTCCTTTTTTTTGATGGAAAAGTTAGCAGTTTGTGAAACTTATAATCCTCTGAGTTCCTTCACACTGGGTGCATATATAAGTCTGATAGTTAATTTCCAGCAGTTGCTTTGTTGGTATCTTGGTTTGGTTGCCTAGGGTAGGATAGTAAGTGCAGGATTTCCGCTTAGAAGATTGTATTTGCTCAGACCTGTTCGGTGGTTTATTGTTAATCTAGTAAGCATATGGCTTGATAAATGCACTATAGTTTTTTACATTATTCATCCTTCAAAGTGGCTGGGGCTGAGCAGGTAATGCTGTGCTGTGATCTGTCATGATTTGCTTGATTTTTCTGGCAATTTATGTATTGGTTTGGTAAGTAGTATAATTCATAGTAAAAGGAATACATTTGTCAAATCCAATGAAGTTTGAGGCTGCCTGAATTTTAACATTGATACCCATTGGTCAGCTGTAACTTTTTTTATTTTTTACAAGTCCTACGATAAATATTGAATTTCTAGTTATAAAGCTAGATTGTTATTAGTTATCACCTTGTTCTTCATTCAATTTCTGTAACTCACCTCATCAGAGAATTCAGGTTGTGGCAGCGGAAAAGGCAAGCAAGGGCGGGCTGCATGAAAAGCTAACTATGACTGTTGCAGTGCCATTACTTTGGGGAGTCCCTCCAGCTTCCGAGACTCTTCACCTTGCAGTTAGGAGTGGAGGTGGGATTGTGGACAAGGTCTATTGGCAATGGGACTTCCTGTAAATATACTAAATCTTCTAACCATCATTGGTGCTTTTGTAAATAATGTTGTCTGCTTTTATGTACAAAATCTGAAAATGTATTGTACTCATGCTTGTCAATATAATTCAATCACCATTCTTGCTTGTACATTCCTTGGATACTCAACTGATGATTTCTCTTTGGCATAGTTGCCCTTTTAAGTAGTTGACTTGGACATATTTGAGATGATTGATGACATTTAAAAATTGATTTTCTTTTGCTTCTTTTGATTCTCTTTGTGGATTGCAGTTGTAACATAAGTTCAATCACGGATGAGAGCATGATCTTTGTTTGACCATCCAGGTGTGAGCTACCTAGGGATCTCTTATTCCTCAATATGAATCTAGATGGTTTAATTTTTTTTTGAGATTATTAGAATCCCCATCTTTAAACATCAAGCAACTGGTCTAGGTTTCCATTGTACTCGCTGTTTAGTCCAGTGGTTTCCCTGGTGCTATCCTACTATTATATATTCCCTTTCTATGGTGGAATAATCACTTATTGGATGTTTGACATTACAATTTCAGATGCGAGTTATATTTAATTTGACAATGCATGTCAGCAGTAGGACAATTTTTCTTGCTTCTATTACTTGAAGCATTCAATAGTCCTATTTTATCTGTGCATTACCATCTTACAGTTATCTTTTCCTCTGTTCCTCTAGGTTTCTTTTTTATACTGTTTCGGTGTTTGCTTTTAACATGTGATACTGCAGATTTTGGTAGCACTGCATGTAACGTTGTCAAACCCAACCTTGAGTCTTGAGAAGTAGTGTATTTATCTTAACATGACCTCTTACATTTGGTTGGAGTTTCTGCTTACCCCCAACCCCACAAATTTCAACTACCAAATATATTGTATTATATTTGATATTCATGGCATTTCAGCTGGTTATTGGAGAAGCTTAAATCTACCCTGCCTGTGCTCGATCGCATGTAAATTGTAATGTTAGTTTTACTTGTGTTACCATGTTTATTCATAATTTGGGGTAATAAGTAGTAACTGCTGTATATACTTCTTGTTCACCCCTGCTGTGCACCAAAAAAGCTAGCATGTTTTTCTTACCCCTGAAATAGGGAACATGGCAATACTGATAACAGTGCCAATATTGTATTGATCAAGTATGTAGGAAGAGCACGTGTCTTTAGAAAAATTCACATGTTTGAGATAGCAATATGAGGTGTAATTTCATTTTTTTCTTTCTTGAGCAGTCTGCTGCATTATCGTAATCATGTGTAACATGTTATCCAAGGTTAATATCTTTAGGTACTTCTAAGAAGCTCTGCTTCAACTTCACAAAGTTGATGTTTTGACTTTCAACCTTCTTTCTGATGTTAAAGAAGTTTGAGCTGTTCTTAATCCCGTCTGCTCAAGCGCTGCTGTACACTGATATCTGTATCGGCCAAGTCATGTTCTATTCTGCACATTTTTTTTAGCCTGTGTGAAGAATTGATTTCGCTTTATTCTTTCTTTCATGTGTTTGATTCATCCCTTGAATCCAGAAAAGGGCATAGTTTCTACATGAAGGGCAGGTATATTGTTAGCTCATACAGAGAATTAATCTGAGCATTTGTGCCACATCTCTTGTAAGAAGGTGAAGGTGAAGTCTGTGTAGATGGAAGTCTTGTTTAGTGTTTGGGGAATTTGCAAAGTTTATCTGAGAAGAACTGCTTTTTTTCTTTTTTATGTTTCCCTATCTTTTTTGATTTTTTGACTCTTTGATGGCTATATAAGAACTTCTTGTATTCTAGTTAACACATTGACTTAGTTATGCAACGATAAATCATATACTCTTTTTTCTTCTCAGGCACAGTTTTCCTTCTTGTGTGCTGCTCTCTTATTCAATTCAGTTAAACGTTGGCCTAAATTTGTGTGATGATAAATCATATACTCTTTTTTCTTCTCAGGCACAGTTTCACTTCTTGTGTGCTGCTCTCTCATTCAATTCAGTTAAGCTTTGTCCTAAACTTGTGTGATGGGCATTTGATTATTCAACATAAATTCATTGTATCTTAAGGCACCTTACCTTATGCTAGGATCAAAAAGTCTTTCCAGATTCAAACTAATACCTAACATTTGACAAAGGTTTAACATCTGTAGTTGCTAGTGGAACCAATGGTCCCTCTGTTTTTTGTGCAATACACAAGACTTTCTAACCATCTTAAATTGTAAACAAAAGTGTGGAAAATTTGAGATACTATCATGACTTTTGTCTAAGCATATTTTACACAGCTGTTCCAACCCCTGGAAATTATTTGCTAACTTTAGTTGACAGCTCACGTAATCCTATCTTAAAATTACATTAGTTTATCAGTAATCACTTAACTTTACTAGAAAGTTTGCTGTTGTTTCTAAAGTTTCCTGTACTTTTTACAAAGTAAGGCGTGGAATCCGATTGTTGTACTTTGTTCATGCCTTTATAGGATCCCTTGCTCTTTCAGCTGCTGCTTTTGACGACCTCTATTTTTGCATTGTTGGAAAAGTTTGAATTTTTGGGCACACTCATAATCCTTTTCCAAACAGTGAAGATCTAAGCAAAGTGGATTTATTAGTTTATGTTATCTTGTTTTGACATTTTTGTTCAAATTTTCAGCACATGGTCGTGCTATTAAAGAAAATGACATGCTTGAGCTAATGAAGAAATGAACTGACATATTATTTGCATAAGCCTTATCAAAACCAAGAAATAATTGTGGTGGATATTAGTATAATTAGTTGTATTAATTAATATGTAACTTTTAGAAATCTGAAATTTTGTGGTGTTATTACGGTTTAGAACTAATGTGCACCAATATTTTCAGCTTTATACAATACAATCTCAATCATTTGTGTACGATACGAATACAGATTCGTGTTATCTCATTTAAGGTTTTTAAATTGCATTATGTATATATATATATATGTTTTTTTTTTCAGTCAAACTTATAGTTAACTAATTAGCAAATAATTGATTGAAGAACAAATACAAATTTGGTTTTAAAAAAGCTTCCAGATAAAAAAAAAAAAAAAAAGGTGCTGTTCAGCTACATTACTTTTTGACCATTTGCATTTGATTAGAAAAGACATTCCAGGGTAACCTCTTCTCGTGGTCTTAGCACTCAGGCTTCTAATAGCTGGCACTTGCAATAGTTTATGACTTCATTCTTACAAAAGCTGACAAGGTCAATGCATTAATTGTTTTTAAAAGATTGGTTACTTTTCTTAATCATCTTTTGTGAAAAAATTAAAAATTATTAATTTTTGTTCATACCTTGCAGAATCTACTTACTTGTTAATTGGATTACTGCAATTTCCACTTCTTATGAGTCCTTGTCCTGCAAGTGGGTTTTGTTTTTTGACTGCTACAATTTTAAATTAAATTGGGTCTTTAATTATGTACACACCAAAAATGATTTATTTATTTTTTTTTTTTTTTTTTTTTGGGGGGGGGGGGGGGGGTGAGTTAAGCAAAGTGTTTTGAATATTCATTTTAATAGAAAAAGTTTTTTGATATATATTTTGAGAGATTTGCTTTAATAAAAATTAGTTTCTGAATTCTGCTTCAAGAATCATCCTTAAAAAGATAATAAAAATTACATCACATTAATTATACTAAAAAAATAAAATACCTCACATTAGAACAAAATTAACCATTAAATGTCTACTGTGCTAGTGTTTAGAAGCCAAACTAACACAATTATATGTAGCTGCAAACTCGAGTCATGCTAATATAACGTTTGATAGTAAATGTGATTAATCTTTTTCAACAATTCAAACATTTTGCTAAGCTCTCACTTTAGTTAGTGTAGTAAACTTAAATACTTTGTAAATTTTTTATTGAAATAATAGTGGTCAATTTGCTCTCTGCGCAAGATGAAATTTTAATACAATTATCATTAAGTTTGAAGTGATCAAATCTTGGAGCTCTTGCAATTTCAAGTCCTAGCAAAATTTGAAATGGTCTATGTTACAATACTTTTATTTAATCGACTGATCAAGGTCGTAGTCATTCATCTGCATCCGACTTTGCTGGACGTGAAAATCATGTGGCGTGAACTGTTCAAAATTTTCATTTTTCTGTACAAAGAAATCTGCATTGATCTCTGACAGGGACAAGATATCAGTTTTGGATTCATGGCATCTCAATCATTAAACAATGTTGGTGTTAAAATATAGGAAAGATTGTCAGAAAGGCTGAGATTAGGATTAAAAACAAATCAAGCAAAAAAAAAAAAAAAACTTAGCCCCTATACAGATGCAAGGTTCTTTACTTGTTCTCATGGGGATTCAATATAAAAATTGCAATATTAACAACTCTTGCATAACTATGTATGAGTAATCAGATAGATTGAGGTTTTTTTTTTTTTTTGTATAATGCATCTTAGTGTATTGATGAATTCTGATTTCTTGATATCAGGATGATGGATTCTCTAGTTTCCATGAAAACTTTACAGATAGTACTATAATACATCATTTCCCAAAATAAATGAACAGAGGAAACTTTTCTACTATGTGTCTGTCAAAAGAAAGAAAAAACAAGTGTTCTCATCAAAATCCGAAAAAACCCATTTCCCACGAACTGATCAGAATCTACTCCTATTTATAGAATCTTCAAGTACTGATCAACACCTTACCCTTGAAATCTTGTGATTTGACCCTGAAAAATCAGCATCAAATATCAGTAGTACAATGATTTCTCTTCTGTCTTGATCTCATCCACAAAGAAGTTTAGATTGTTGCAGATGTTGTTAGTGCTAATCAGCTGCTTAATATCCTCAATGCTGTAATCCAGTGGATTTTCACTGAAACAACCTTTTGCTCCTTTCTCATCAGCACCATATCCATCAGTAGTAGTAATCAAGAATTTCTGATTATCATCATCAAACCCATTGCTGAAATAACTCTCAGAACCTAATTTTCACCAGTACTGGAGAACCCATGATCATGCTCCACCTTCTTGCCATGGCTAATTTGGTTGGTGGTGCAACTCCCATCAGATGAACTGCAGCTGGCTTCCCCTCCAAAGATTAGGAGATTGTTATTACCATCTTTCACCTGGTTATAATTACCATGCATGGGACCCACACATCCATCCTGTACTTGGGGCACTGAAGGGGCACTAAAATTTGAAGAAAGTAGAGCAGTGGTGAAGCTGGGGGATATGGGCTCATAGCCTCTGGAGAAAGCCCTAAATAGGGTGGTGTAAGAACTGGGGTTGCCAGATTCATATACTGATGGTGTTTGTGAGTGAAGAGGTGAATAGGGAGATGGCATTGAGGAGTTTGTAGAAGTGAATTATTAGATGGTAATGGACAGGTTGTAGCTTGGTGAGGCCTTTTCTGATATTGGGTGGATGTAGCCATCCCAGGAGTTTCTTCTTGAGCTTTGTGTTCCAGTAGTTCTTGATATCATTATCAGTTCTGCCTGGTAACTGGGCTGCTATTACTGACCACCTGCACTTTGGTGTTTTTGGGATGAGAAAAGTGCAAGACTTCAATATGCAAAAGGAAGTAACATCTTTGAACTGCAATTTAACTGAAATCAAGATGCCTTGCATCAAAATATCTAAAATCTAGAATACACAAGAAATGATGCTAAAGGATATATGCCAAAATTGCTGATCATTAATTCATTTGAGAAAAGAATGAACTGCTTGAGGGTACATAAATTCATTTTATTTATTTATTTATTATTTTTTGTGTTTTCTTCTTCTTTTTTTTACTTCACAATGGGAATGAAGAACATGATCAGAAGAAACTGAATGGAGTGGACTATTCTTGTGTTAACTAGTGAAAAGGGTGATGATACAAATTAACTGCATCAGAAAATTAATGGGAAAATGAGCCTATAAAGAAAGAGGACGGATATATAGTTACATTACCTGCTTCCAATGCGAGCAAAGAGGCTGCAGATTATTCTATCTTCATCATCTGAAAACTCTCCATGCTTAATGTTTGGTCTGAGATAGTTCAGCCATCTCAGTCTGCAGCTTTTTCCACATCTTCTGAGACCTAATGATGAAAAACAGCACTAAATATCACAAACAAAGCAGACAGAAAAACCAAATACAAGAAACCAACAAAACAATATGATTTTATTGTCAGAAGCCTGAAGGGGTGCACCATCTGTATTTCAATTGGAAAAAAAAATCCCATACCAGCTTTCTGTGGGAGAGCTATCCAATTCCCCCCTGTGCCATGCTTCTCTATGTATTCCTTTAGCTGTGCATCTTCTTCAGGTGACCATGGCCCTTTCTTCACATTTGCCTTGTCACAGCATGGAGCTCTTCCCATCTCTCTCTCTCTCTCTCTCAAGAAAAGTCTTGATGCTTGTGAGAGGTGGTTTTTGTTTGTTTATAAGACTTGTTCTTTGGAACCAACATGGTGTTGCATATATATATTTATTACTTTTGAGATACACGCAAGTCAAAGTAGATACACTCTAATTTCAATTTAAAGTAGTGTAATCCTCTTCAGTGATTGGCAAAGGCAGCTTTCCAGAATTAATTTATCCATCCGGACCATCCCATGTGCAAACATAAACTCCTCCACTGTTAGCTTCATTTGGCCTCTTTCTTCCATAGAATCCACAGACTGCCCAATTAATGGCATATAATTCAAAACTGACAAGTATTAGTCATAGTTTCAGTTTATTGAGTAAATTAGCAATTTTAACATATATATGGGTCAAGTCATAGGACTAGCTATTGTCAAATTAACATGTTGAAACGAAAAACTGATCCCCTTTGTCATAACAACCCCAACCCACCCCCCCTACCCCACCCCCCATAACACCAAACAAAACAAAAAAATATGTTTTTATTGAAAAATTACTTCCCTATATTCATACATATGGAACTTTTGCAGGTACAAACCTCAGACGAGCTCACTAGAAATTCTTTTATTGTAAATTTTCAGAGAAATTACTAAAAACGACTTAATGTTATTTTTTGTATCCAAAAAATACACGCAATTATATTCAGTCAAAGAATTTTATTCCACCAACTTTTATTTTATTAAATAAGTTGTTTATTTGATAAGATATATTATGCAATGCATAATGTGGCGCATTGTGCATTAATAATTACTAAGCTTTGTCTTGCTATAAAAACTTTTTGTGACATGATTCAACGTGCCACGCCTAGTATTTTTAGCAAACCAATTTCTCATGTAATACTTAAAATATCTCCTGTAGTTATATTAAAAGTTCAAATCTTGAAATTTGAATACTTACGAGAAGATGTATAGATTTATTTTAATTTAATATTTGATCTCATATTTCACTTTATGTATATATATCAAGTGAACATAATTTATACCAAATATATTTTTAATAAAATATTTTATAAACTTAATTTATATTTGTGATATGAAATAAGAGATAAAATATTAAATTAAATAAATAATTTAAATTATATTATACTAATTATATAGTTTCTTCTTGTTCATTTTGACACGAAAACACGTGGCTTCAATTTGAATCGTGAATAACAAGAAGTCGAGCACAGTTCACTGCATTATTGGTACCAAAGAGGAGAGTGGTCCAACATGGTTTTTTGGATGACAATTACATCGTTAATTAAATATTTAAATTAAAGAGCAAAGGACCAATCGTTTGCCCATTTATTTCATTTTGATACAATAAGTTACATATATTGCATTATTAAAACTAATAATTTAATTCTGGATCGTCGAGATTGAGATGGAATCAATATTTATGAAGTTTGACTCGCGCTGATAAGAAAATGGCACATTGGCAGGGTGATGTACACTACTTCATCCATCTAAAAATTATTGCTTCTTTATTCTAATAAAAAATTGAATTGTTTTATTAATAAAAATTGTTTTTAGTTAAAAAATAAAACAATTCAATTTTTTAACTAACTTGTGATTTTTTGTTTCTTTAATAATTTTAATATTATTATAATTTTTTTAGAAGAATGGTTAGGCACATATTAATCATCAATCATTACAAACAAATTTCAACACATTAAGATATAAAATCAGTATTATTAAAAGTTCAAATCTTAGTATATGTTATATTCAATTATATTTTCAATACATTGAAAAAATTGACTAGATTATTTATTATTATATTTATACAAATAGTTAAATTGATTGATTATCAACGTTAACAATCTATAATTTTATACTCAAAAATAAAAATAAAGAACTTTAGGGAGAAAAGTTGATCCATAATTAAAAACATAATCCATAGGCATAGGGTAGTTGAAAATTCTCTGAACCACCAAAGAGATAGGTGTTGCAAATGATTACAAATTAATTTTGGAGACTTCCTTTTGTATCTTCCTTTGGA